>JAVTVY010012197.1:0-554968 GCA_036873755.1 Hanleya hanleyi | reverse complement strand
AAAATCTTTCTTTCTCGGGAAGAATGTCCCCGATACAAATCTCCTTGTTGCGAATACGAACGTTGATTCCCGTCAAACATTGTGTCTAGTCGGTGTGGTAAACATATAATTGCTATCATTTGGTGATTACTACACTATTATGAATACTCTTTCGCACAATCATCTTTAACAATATCATATGAGCTAGTACAATATTACCATGCACAATTTCACTGCCATCATATAGTCATCCAGTTCTCACAACTCACAATTTTTCCTTCGCTACGTGTATTATCATTATTTTTCAACGAAGAAAGGTCTTTATGGTGGGAGATATTCCTCGTGGAAGACGAGTGGCCTACCAAGACAAATATAACCTAGTTTTATCTCGCGACCATACCAATTTTGGCAGACCTTTTGTTCAGTTTTCTTTTATAATATCACCGATATATACAAGTAGGTAACCTGTAACACTCCATAACCAACTGTCCGGAATTCGAATTCATCACATATACAGATCACTGTCAGCATTTTGTGAATAGCAGTGTTGTTTTTTATTATTCTTCTTATTATTTTTTTAAGAATTGGTATCAAAATGACAGCATCACCAATACTATCTGGTACAGGTAATGATTCAATTCAGCAATTTTAAATTCACAACTTAGTAAAACACAGTTTGCGAGTTTGGGAAAGTGCGTTTCAAGCATTACTTCGATAAAAGTACAGGTGGACTGGGAACTTCTTCAATTGACGACGGCTGGATATTGAATGGCGGATTAGACGTTTGTTATTGACATGGAATCCCTTAGCTTACCCATGGATTACCAGAAACTTTACAACATCAGGAATGACACAAGCCCAGCGTTCGGATCAAAGCAACGACTGGCATGAAGAAATGTCATTGAGCTCCAAGAATCTTTCTATTTTTAACCTTGTCACATGATATGTGATATGACATGGATATTCCCAATTTTCGCGGAAAGGCTACTTCTTACAAATCAATGGAAAGGACTGATCGGCTAGATTATCTCCACAAATCGATACCGATTCCAATATTCACAGGTATAGTAGCAGCCTATCAATGACCAAGAATAGCACTCTCCTAACATTGCACCAATGACTGGGAAGGAAAGAGATCTTCGTCTACAAGGCATGGAACAACAGTGATACATGGGTATGTCTGATTGTCAAGATCATCGAATGTTCACTTCGTCATTGGACGTAGAGTAAAGAGCATTGACTGAGTACTGTGTACTGCTGTAAGGACCAACCCCAAGACAACCTTTCTTCATAATTACGACAACCGTCACGGCGATGAGCACGACCGCGATGATTACACCAACACATATGCCGGCTATAGCACCACCACTTAATCCAGGAACGCCACCTGGAATATTAAGAAGCACAGCTGGTCAAATTTACTTCCCCAAGCAATAGACAAAACACATATAAAGCATAGCCCTCTACCAATGGTAGAGATACAAAAATTCTTACATTTTTGTATCTTCGATGTCATATACGCATTGTTTTGTTGTCATTTTGGCCTATACTATGTTTATGTATTCTATGGCCGTCTTTTTGAATCTGGTGTCAATGCTGTTATATGGAATATGGAATATGGAATAGGTCTTTGGATTATGAACGCGGATATTCTTTAATGGACGAAGATTGAATTTTGAATGACGAACCAGACGCTTGTAATTCCACTCACAGATTAAAACGACAGATCTATATACCCATAATAACAAAGACATCAGATCCGACATTCAGTATTTAGCCGACGGCCACGATCGAATATCGGCGTCGATACTCGAAAGATATAATTATTGGGATAGTTAGCAGCAATTACAAACAAGACAAGCGGCCAACATTATTCAACGATAGACATCATGCTTTTCTTTTAGCAAATTTCATATTACTTACAAGGTTTTCAATTTCCTTCATACTGAATACGAACATTTACATAAATAACCCGTGTTTGAGGGATGAGGGGCTGAGTAACATACCATTCTACCTTTACTGAGACGTTAGTAGCGGACGCCATTTTTGCTAGAATCAATCTACAATATTTTGAAGGCCAGAAGAAAGGCATGTTCGAACATGTACCTTCGTTTGTATTTGGTTCTTTATATTTGTCAGGAGTCGGGAGTGGATGTCCTGTCGTTTTGGTGTTGACTTCTGGACTTGCTCTAGATAACATCTCACTAGAAACGCCCTGTTGTCCTTCGGTTCCAAGTGTACTTGTGGATGGGAGGTTGGAATCCAAATTTGGCGTCGGGGTTTTAACGGATGGACTTGTTAATGTGACTGTAGAAGTCGGTATGGTGGTAGATTCGGCTGAATGCCTCGTTGGTTTGACTAAAAATGAAAATGAGATACTTGGATTTGCGACATGGATATTTCAAAATATATTTTCTTCTGAGACCTACTCTTTGGCTATCCCTTCCCTTCTCATTCATTGAATGTGGGTTAGTCTATCTGGTAGCAGTGCAATAGAGCATTGTTTGATGGTATCTTTTCCACAGTATCCCAGGACAATGAAGATACAACAGAAAAGAGATGCTAAAATAAAGAAACAATATAGGAAGATTATTGCGAAGTAGGAAAAAAGAATAAGTATATTCTAATCAAACGTAGATAATATTTGACCAAAAATATTCTCTACACATATTGTCGTAGGCAAAAAGCCTACGCCACCAGAAAGCAATAGGCCTAGATATATCAAGGAAAGACTGCTGTTGGTGCTACCACGAATCTGCTTAAAGGGAGAAGCCACAGACAGACTTACCCACATATGTCATACATATGTAGTATCTTCTGTTCAAGCACGCGCGGTCGTCCCAATAACCAGACGTCCGTTCCCTTACAAACCAATAAGCTGGGGAATTTGTGGGGTTTATGTCGGGCAAGCTGTGTGGGGATCATGTGGGGAATGTGTAGGACAGCCAATGTGGGGAATGTGTAGGGATTTGATAAAATCCCCACATTGGACTTAGTCGTGGAAAAGGAGTTTCTTAATGCTGCTTAGCTGAATTAAATCCCCCCACTATCCCAACCTCAGCCCCACGTGTTCCCTACATGTGGGGATGATGCGGGGAACTATATTTAAAGCTGGTATGGGATAGACCCAAAATATTTCTGCAGTAAGTCAAGCATGGTACAGAAAACCCCACAATATCCCCACGTGGGGAATCTGCGGGGCAGAAAAGCCCACAACATCCCCACGTGGGGAATCTGCAGTAATTCCAGCAATGTACGGAAAACCCCACAATATCCCCAAGTGGGGAATCTGCGGGGCAGAAAACCCCACAATATCCCCACGTGGGGAATCTGCGGGGTAGTAATTCCAGCATGGGAGAGAAAACCCCACAATATCCCCAGGTGGGGAATCTGCGGGGCAGTAATTCCAAGATGAGAGAGAAAACCCCACAACATCCCCACGTGGGGAATCTGCGGGGCAGAAAACCCCACATCCCCACGTTGGGAATCTGCGGGACAGTAATTCCAGCATGGGAGAGAAAACCCCACAATATCCCGACGTGGGGAATCTGCGGGGCAGAAAACCCCACAACATCCCCACGTTGGGAATCTGCGGGGCAGTAATTCCAGCATGGGAGAGAAAACCCCACAATATCCCCATGTGGGGAATCTGCGGGGCAGAAAACCTCACAATATCCCCAGGTGGGGAATCTGCAGGGCAGTAATTCCAATATGGGAGAGAAAACCCCACAATATCCCCACGTTGGGCAAAAACCCCCACAACATCCCCACGTGGGGAATCTGTGGGGCAGTAATTCCAGCATGAGAGAGAAAACCCCACAACATCCCCACGTTGGGAATCTGCGGGGCAGTAATTCCAATATGGGAGAGAAAACCCCACAATATCCCCACATGGGGAATCTTCGGGGCAGAAAACCCCACAACATCCCCACGTGGGGAATCTGTGGGGCAGTAATTCCAGCATGGGAGAGAAAACCCCACAATATCCCCACATGGGGAATCTGCGGGGCAGTAATTCCAATATGGGGCAGGAAACCCCACAAAGAGGTATGGCAACATCTCCATAGTAACCCTAGGGGATGGCGTGGGGATCGTGAGTAAAATGCAGGCGAGCTGCCGAATACTCTCCTCCAAGTTTCTTCAGGCGAGCAGAGGAGAGCAATATCAAGATATTCGTAAGCATCATAGGTATTTAGTTTACTTTCAAGGCGAGTGATCGTTAACTCTCATTGAAATACTTTCAGGAGAGTGGAGGCGAGAGGAGAGTGATCACTCTCCTCTCCCGGCCAGCACTGAAACACCATCTGTACAGAATTTCTGGGGTGTGGGGGAGGGGGCATCTTCTATCTGAAAGGGCATGTCATTTGTACAGACTGTCTAGTCTGTCCCGATTCCTCCTGCAATATCATCCATCCCTTAAAATAACCACCAGCAAAGGCAAAATCCACGCGTATTCCACCTTTTATTCTTTAACAGCATAAAATATATATTGTATCATGTCTTAAAACACCCGAGCACAAAATGGGAAGCACATTGAAAGTCTGTGTCAAGTAGAATGTTTTTTTTTCATCCCTCAAAGGTTTAAAAAAATCTGTCTTGGTCTTTTCCCACCTGTTGTGGGATGGCCTTTAGCATTCCTTGGGGGACTGTCGTTGGCAGATGAGGGTGAAGCTGAAGAAGAGTCCACCAGCTCTTCTGACATGTGGAGATCATGCTGCTTCAATGGTGTTTTCTGGCGGATTCTACCTGACCTTGCTGCGTCATGGCATTTCTGAGTGATGCCTCTCCTTACTTTGGACCACAGTGTGCCCTTGAACTGGTTGCAAACATAACCTGGAAGTCAAACAATGAAAAACGATTAGTATATTCTGAATGCCCGAGCTATCGTAATAAATTAATACAGGAAACAAATATGGTTGAACATACAGATATTCCAGTTTCATGATAATGGCAGTCAAACATTGACCCCTACAAAACTGGCTAAAACAAAACACAATACATTCAGATCACTCTCATTACTGATCAGACCATTTTATGTTCATATAACTAACAGCATAGGGTTCGAGATATACAGATCTATCAAACAACAAGTAATATTTTTTTCAAATTTATATACGAAGCTGTGCATCTGAAAACCTCTCGATTCTTCGATAACTCCAAGTTATCAGGTCACAGAAACCTGATTCATAGTGAGCAGTTTGATGGTATTCGAGATATGCACTGGATAAGCATATATTGAAGGGCCATAAAGAATGTGAAAATGCACATCAGTAAGGTACTAAGCATCTTCATGTATGTTTCGATCAAATAGCAGCTGAGATATCATCCACGGTACAGCAATACAAAAGTGATTTCTGTATTCCCCTTCATGATGGGGGGGGGGAGAGAAGGTGACAGCCGCCAACCTTGGCGATGTGGAACTGATGTGTTCCATGTTCTCCTAACAGATATGAATAATTTACTTCAACTTACACTATGTCGCTCAGCCAGTTCCTGTGACACAAAGCCCGGGAGAGGTGCGTCTACATTGGTCTGGGTTGGAAGAAGTTTGTTGCCATACTGTTTCTCCAGAAAATACAACCTTGTGATTTTTTTCCATCATCACTATTCCTGAAGACTGCAGTACAAACAGCGACCTGTTTTACCATACATAGCCACCTTAAAAGACAATAAAACAAGAGTTGAATTGAACCCAAAATACGCCCGTAAAAACATACAGACATTTTTATCTCCTGAATGTTGTTATAGACAAAGGTCAACCATACAAATGAACCTTTCTGGACTGTATGTTGTTTGTATTGTTGCAATTGTCATAATACTGTACATGTATAAGCTATCATTGTTGTGTAAGTGGTGTAGGCAGGTTTGGAAATCAGGTTGGGGGAGGGGGGGATACATAAGGGCCTAGATTGGTATTTGTAGGAGCAAGTTAAACTCCAGTTACTCTTACTCTGCAGTGGTGCATATTCCCTCACTCACGGTTATGCACTTATGTATACATGTATCAGTAACTTTAAAACAAAATTTTTGTTAGCATTTAAGCTGCAAAAGTAAGCTCATTGCCTGATGAATTAGGTCGAAATGACAGTAGGTGCCAAATACAAGGATTTCAGACTAAAATCAAGGGGAGTAACTGAAGAAAACGTCGAATCAGCTCAAAAACAGTTTGTGCACACCTACACATGGTACTGACCATATGTACCAAATTTCAAAAGAATCCATCGAAGGACAGTATGTGTCAAATTTAAATTTCAGACCAAAATCAAGGGGAGTAACTCTAGAAACTGTTGAATCAACTCTAAAAAAAATTGTGCACATGTTCACTCAGCACCAATCATGTGTACCTAATTTCAAAAGAATGCAATTAAACCCCTCTTAAAGGAGTTTCGTTGACGAGGACTGTAGGTGCCAAACAAAAAGTATTCCAGACTAAAATCAAGGGCGGATAACTAAAGAAAACGTTGAATTGGTTTGAAAAAAATTTCATGCAAACAAAAATAAAACACGCAGTAGTCTACAGTTGTCGAGCTGTAAGGTGGTGTCACAAGAGTGATGTCCCTTCATGTAGCCGACCCATCGGCAGACGAAACAGTGGGCCAAATTTGAGGAAGATCCATGCAGTACTTCCTGAGAAATCGCGATAACAAGGTTTCATGGGGAAATCCAAGATGGCTGCCTGGTGGCCATATTGGATTTTCGAATCGGACCAGAAAAGGTATCTTGCATAACTACACCCCAAGGGGAACATGTGTACCGAATCTGAGAAAGATCCATGCAGTAGTTCCTGAGAAATCCCGATAACAAGGTTTCATGGGGAAATCCAAGATGGCCGCCTTGTGGCCATATTGGATTTTCGAATCCAAGAATTGTTTACGGACGGACGACGGATGGACAGACGATGGACCACGGACGAAAAGCGATTTGAACAGCCCATCATCTGGTGATGGTGGGCTAAAAATAGCCTGTTGCAGTTGTTCATATGTCGTGGTGTAGTGGATATGCACGTTGGATCACAAGCGCCTCAAAATTTTCTTTTACCGAGTTCAATTCCCAGGAGATCAACATGTGTGACGTCGACAAGTTATTTCAATCTTTCTCAGTTTTGTAAAAAAAAAAACTAGAACTCGTGGACTTCGGAAGGCTGCCGTCATGTATGCGTGCATTTTATGGTTTTGATGTTTGAGTGTAATCTGCAGAAATACATAGTTTTTCCTATTTCACAAAACTGGGTCATGTGTATAGTGCTGTGTTATGTATAATGCTTTATTTACCTTTGTCAGTCATAACAGGAAAAAATGTACAAAGTACAATACTTTAATAATTAAAACTAATTTGGTGGTTCAGAGAAAATTTTAATGAAAAGCAGAGCGTTTGAAGTCCACCGACATTGAAACTACTGATTTGGCTTGGAACCTTAAAATTCAGTACTCAGCATGGAAAGTTAGCTCGAGTGAAATCCTGTGGCAAGTTAACCACATATAAAATTTGAAAAGGATCCGTTCAGGTTTTCAAAAGTTACTGTCGGAGTCTAGCGGATCACGGTTAAAAACAAGCCCAAGAGAGATCTTGCGGTGAGCGAGTCCTATTTCAGTCATATCACGATGTTTGGTTCCTATAATTCCTCTTCACACCCGGAAACCACACAGGAAGGGTCCTATTCTCCATGGGTGCCCCAGTTAGTCGTCTCTTACGACAAGCTCTCTGAGGAGCTGAGACCTATTCTTATGATGATTTGGAGTGTGGACACATGGACGGACCACAATACCATATTCTCCCCTTTAGCCCTTTGGGGGACAGTTATAGAGGAAAAACATAATGAATGTATCGCTGCAGTTCAAGTTGAGGAAAGTTTTGTCACACGATTCAAGCACCCTATGCAATGTATTGCTTAAATAATGGTTACATGGATGATGTGTAATAATATTTTATAACATGAATTGCAGGCAAGCACCTAAAAGGTGCGTGGACCCCTCAGCCTGTTTTTTTTTTAGTCAAGTAGGATCAGGGCTGCATCTAGAGCCAGTTTAGTTTTGGAAAACATATGGACACCCAAAACTCAAATGAAACAAAAAATGAAAGTGTTGTTGTTGTTCAATTTGAAAGGATTTCTGAAGGAAATACTCCTAGAAAAAGCTTCTGGAAGCCTCAATATCGATCCGATTGCATAGCTGGGTATTGAATTTCATGTTAATAAACCTCTGTTTTGTGATTGATCACAGGCTCTTTGCGCCGAAATTCACTTAAAAAAATTGGACCCTCAATAATGAATTACGAAAAGGAACTGGGAGTTTGGGATCGGAACCTGCAAAAAATCCCTGGATACCGTATATAACAGACTTCGGTTTCACGGGAGTGGTGTGCTGGGATTACAGCATGCAAGGAAGTGTAGCTTTATCAGTGGCAATTTATGCATTGCACAAGTGTGATAACAAGTAAACACACTTATTGACACAGGCCCACCCGTATCATTATTTTTGGGGGGGGGGGGGCATAAGCTCCAGGTATGCAAACTGATTCAAAATTGCACACAGTCAGGCTAAAAATGGGCTCTCCTAGTCACTCGTTTTACATAATTTCCAAGGTACAGTAACATGTTTGGTGACAAAAATTGAAGCATTATGTTGTACCAGTTAAATGTGTGGACACAAATATGGTTCATGCAAAAGTTTTAGAATAAATCATATGATGTACATGTAGAATAGAATGATTTAATAGCAAAATTTAAGAAAAATGTTGTCCTTCATTCAATGAGAATCATGAATGGACCAGGCTTTCTTGTATCAGGGAACCTTCAAAATTCACAACGAAACATGCAACCAAGGGTTCCCGATGGGCATAGATAACAGTGCAAAAGCTAAGCCATCAATAAATTAAAAATTTAAAAAAAATTAAAAATCATGAAATTATCACAGCCATCTGAAAATCTAATCATTTCATCTGTCAACATTCAGGAAGCTCTCACCAAAGTTTGGTCAGACCCGACTTGATAGATCTGCAGATATTCAGCGGACAAGAACATGTTGATGGGCATAGATAACAGTGCAGAAGCTAAGCCATCAATAAATAATAATTTTTTTTTTTTTAAATCATGACATCATCATAGCCATCTGAAAATCTAATCATTTCATCTGTCAACATTCAGGAAGCTCTCACCAAAGTTTGGTCAGGCCCGACTTCATAGATCTGCAGATATTCAGCGGACAAGAACATGTTGATGGGCATAGATAACAGCGCAAAAGCTACGCCATCAATAAATAATAAAAAAAATAATTAAAAATCATGACATCATCATAGCCATCTGAAAATCTAATCATTTCATCTGTCAACATTCAGGAAGCTCTCACCAAAGTTTGGTCAGGCCCGACTTCATAGATCTGCAGATATTTAGCGGACAAGAAAATGTTGACGGACGGACGGACGGACGCTAGGACGGACGGACGTACGTACATGGCAACGACAAGACCCCACAGCCCTATGGGCTGAGGGGTAAAAACTGGTTATTAAGAAATGATAAACATGGTACTGAACTCAAATTTTAAAGAAAATCTTGACTTAAAATAGGACCTTTTGTACCATTGACAAAGTTCACAAATGTTTTTAAGCATCTTTCCTACTGAAATATTCACTGGTTTTGCATATTACCAAATAAGTGTGGCCTGCAGTTCCAGGCTGCTGTTGTCTGCTATAAAAAATATAAAAACGAACTTGCAGCAGCAGTGAAAAATACCCATCGAGTTAAGAGTGGATTAACAGATTTTTTCTAAATCGTCCGTTAGTCAACGTGTGCACAATCCTTCAAAAGCGGGAAATTAACATGAGGGTGAGACTCGCAAAACCCCTCTGCTTCCCCCGAGTAACTAAGAAATATGCTGAGAAAGTGCAATATATTATGGTTACAGGGCCTGATCTAGACTTTTAGTTTGGGCACCTATAGATGGTGCAGAGTGTGATAAGTTATAATGAAATAGGCCATGATGTGGGACTGTCGAAGCCTATGGAAGCTGTGGGAGTACTAAATGGTCTAAATACAGCCGGATATCTAATTCATATTTGGCGAAAGTACTTGCATTAGTATTGGTTTCAGCCTGTTCAGAGAGGGGATTTGTTTACTGTTTTATTTTGGGAGGGGGGGGGGGTTCATAATGAGCTCGAAAACAGCCTGGGTCAGGCCTGGGCTACATGTACTAATCATTCAGGATTGTACTTTTTACAGCATATCATTATTCTGCAGATTTAACAGCTACGGTAACATTCAAGCAAATATCGCAAAAGGGGCATAATTTTTCAAGGAGATAAATAATTTGGTAGCCGTACCGAACACAATTTAGTAGATGTACCGAACACGGGCCTGCAGATATGACTTGTACACTCAACTTATATATCACAAAATCAGAGATAATTAGATCCGAAATGAAACTCTTAACCCCTAATGTACAGCAAGTCAAGGGACTGGCCCTGAAACATGCCCGGTAAATAATAAGCTACAAATAACTGGTTTGGCACCCCTTTCCCCACAACTGGTGGGACATCCCACCTCTTAGAAATGAACAGGATATACAGTTTTTTCTCAGACATGCAGTGATTATAAGATTTCCTCACCTCTAGATGTAACTTCCTTTCCTTGTAGGAGAGGATAACTGGTATTCACATGAGGTCCACAAGCCAATCTAATCTATTATCCTGTTATCAATTCACACAATGGGTGGGGTCCAGTATTTGCCTGTTCCTATAAATCATTGAAATACAAACAAAATTATTTATATTAGATAAAACTCAATCAGGGCAGTATACATTCTGTAGCAAATTATTGTTACCTGAAAAGAGAGGCAGAAATGCATTTTTAGTATCAAACATAATACTGTTAAACGTGACAGTTTTATAGTCTAAAGTACTGGTTACAGAACAGAATTTCATATTTTAAACTGTGCTCTCAGCCTATTTCACTTGTAAACAGATAATTCATTCCGTTGCAAATAAAAATCAATCTTCCTTTCCATTGAGAGCAAACTAATGGAGGTAAACGTAGGTGAGGTGTTCAGCCAACGACATACAAACTGCCATACATGTATTTCTAATTTGATGATCATACTTCTAGTCAGTTATGCATTAAACAGAATAAAAAACAAACAAACAATTCATATTGCAATAATGAAGTGTATCAATGACTAGTAATTAATCAATCCAGATACAGTCATTGAAGGGATATTTCTACCTTGTCACTGTTCAAATCTTTGTACTCTTCTGATGGCCGAATGTCCATGACATGCTAGATGGTTCCATGACATCACCCTTGAAATTATCATTTCAGTCATATGCTTGCAACCTGATAAAAACAAGCGTTCTGAGAACCCCAACATCTCGCCTTGCGGGGTCATCCGCCAAAGGTGCAGCAGTATTGAAAGCATACATGTAGAGCAAACAATAAGGTCTGGAATAAGTGATGCGGTACAGACAATAATGTCTGGAATAGATTATCTGGTACAGACAATAACATCAGTACCATGTGGGATTACTGGCAAAAGTTAATCCCATGTAGGATGGATAGGTCAGTGTAGTCGGATTACTGGTACATAGGGCATTCCAGTGTGAGATTACTGCTGGGTGGACCAGTCCCATGTTATTACTGATGGATAGTCCTCTGTGGGATTACTGCTGGATAGTCCAGTCCCAAGTGGGATTACTACCATCACCATCATGGTATGGATGGTAGTGATGGTATGGATGGTAGTGATGGTATGGATGTAGTGATGGTATGGATGGTAGTGATGGTATGGATGGTAGTGATGGTAGGAATGGTAGTGATGGTATGGATGGTAGTGATGGTAGGAATGGTAGTGATGGTATGGATGGTAGTGATGGTATGGATGGTAGTGATGGTAGAAATGGTAGTGATGGTATGGATGGTAGTGATGGTAGGAATGGTAGTTATGGTATGGATGGTAGTGATGGTATGGATAGTAGTGATGGTAGCATGGATGGTAGTGATGGTATGGTAGTATGGATGGTATGGATGGTAGTGATGGTATGGATGGATAGTAGTGATGGTAGAAATGGTAGTGATGGTAGTATAGATGGTAGTGATGGTATGGATGGTAGTGATGGTAGAAATGGTAGTGATGGTATGGATGGTAGTGATGGTATAGATGGTAGTGATGGTATGGATGGTAGTGATGGCATGGATGGTAGTGATGGTAGGAATGGTAGTGATGGTATGGATGGTAGTGATGGTATGGATGGTAGTGATGGTAGGAATGGTATGGATGGTAGTGATGGTATGGATGGTAGGAATGGTATGGATGGTAGTGATGGTATGGATGGTAGGAATGGTAGGAATGGTAGTGATGGTATGGATGGTAGTGATGGTATGGATGGTAGTGATGGTAGGAATGGTAGTTATGGTATGGATGGTAGTGATGATATGGATGGTAGTGATGGTAGCGATGGTAGGAATGGTAGTTATGGTATGGATGGTAGTGATGGTATGGATAGTAGTGATGGTAGAAATGGTAGTGATGGTATGGATGGTAGTGATGGTATGGATGGTAGTGATGGTATGGATCGTAGTGATGGTATAGATGGTAGTGATGGTATGGATGGTAGTGATGGTATGGATGGTAGTGATGGTAGAAATGGTAGTGATGGTATGGATGGTAGTGATGGTATGGATGTGATGGTATGGATGGTAGTGATGGTATGGATGGTAGTGATGGTATAGATGGTAGTGATGGTATGGATGGTAGTGATGGCATGGATGGTAGTGATGGTAGGAATGGTAGTGATGGTATGGATGGTAGTGATGGTATGGATGGTAGTGATGGTATGAATGGTAGTTATGGTATGGATGGTAGTGATGGCATGGATGGTAGTGATGGTAGTGATGGTATGGATGGTAGTGATGGTATGGATGGTAGTGATGGTAGGAATGGTATGGATGATAGGAATGGTATGGATGATAGGAATGGTAGTGATGGTATGGATGGTAGTGAAGGTAGGAATGGTATGGATGGTAGTGATGGTATGGATGGTAGTGATGGTAGGAATGGTAGTGATGGTATGGATGGTATGGATGTGATGGTATGGATGGTAGTGAAGGTATGGATGGTAGTGATGGTATGGATGGTAGTGATGGTATGGATGGTAGTGATGGTAGTGATGGTATGGATGGTAGTGATGGTATGGATGGTATCACAGGTACATCTTTTAATCATAAGAAACATGTGTACCAAGTTTCATAATCATTCAATGACAGCTGACAACTGCAGCAAACTGTGGTGTACAGATGTACATGTGCACTTCGGCTAAACGCAAAACTCAATCAGTTGCCATAATTTGGAGAAAAATTAATATTTCATCTCAAAATAGCACAAATAAATCCTCCAATCATAAGAAACATTTGTACCAAGTTTCGTAATCATCCAATGAGAGCTGACAACTGCAGCAAACTTATCATGTACATGTATATGTATACATGTAGAGGCCTTCATGTACAATTTACCTAAACAGAAAACTCTTCATTTGCCATAATTTGGAGAAAAATTAATATTTCTTGTCAAAAATAGCACAGGTACATCCTCTAATCATAAGAAACATGTGTACCAAGTTTCATAATCATCCAATGACAGCTGACAACTGGAGCAAAGTTACCATGTAGATGTATATGTATACATGTAGAGGCCTGTATGTACAATTTACCTAAACAGAAAACTCTTCATTTGCCATAATTTTGAGAAAATTAATATTTCTTCTCAAAAATAGCACAGGTACATCCTCTTATCATAAGAAACATGTGTACCAAGTTTCATAATCATCCAATGACAGCTGACAACTGGAGCAAACTTACCATGGACATGTATATGTACAATTTACCTAAACAGAAAACTCTTCATTTACCATAATTTGGAGAAAATTAATATTTCTTGTCAAAAATAGCACAGGTACATCCTCTAATCATAAGAAACATGTGTACCAAGTTTCATAATCATCCAATGACAGCTGACAACTGGAGCAAAGTTACCATGTAGATGTATATGTATACATGTAGAGGCCTACATGTACAATTTACCCAAACAGAAAACTCTTCATTTGCCATAATTTTGAGAAAAATTCATATTTCTTCTCAAAAATAGCACAGGTACATCCTCTTATCATAAGAAACATGTATACCAAGTTTCATAATCATCCAATGACAGCTGACAACTGCAAGAAACTTTCCAAGTACAGATGTACATGTGCACTTTAGCTAAACGCAAAACTCATTCATAGGGATTTTAACATTAGAGTACCCCAGGGGTAGTACCCCCAGGTGGCATACCCACCCCCCATATTTTTTATATTTTTTTTATATTTTTTCTAATTTTTCTAGATTTTTTTTTAACTTGCTAAACCAAAAACCCATTCATTTCCAGGCAGGGGACACCGACACCGACACCGACACCGACACCGACGACGATATCCTCTTCCCCCCTCTCACAATATCTCCCCTTTACTTCGTAAGGCGAGATAAAAAGGTGTATTCAATAGAAGTTTTGCACCTCCCCTCCTCTCCCCCCCCCCCTATTTTTTTTTTTTTTTTTTTCAATAATAAAAACATTCCTGGCCTGGAATAGTTTCATATACAGAACTTTTTCTCTGTTGTTTCTATATAAACATATATTCTGACTGGACAGATCACCATATCAAATCTAAAACTAGCGGTCAGTAAAATTAACTTAATACAGACGAGTCGCCAGTTTCGATCCACTAAAGTGAAATTTGCATCTGTTTCAGAAGGAAATGGCTTGATTGGCATATTCATTATCTTGATCGCTGTACAATTGTCCATCGCCTTTATTAACAAACTAACTTAGCTAGGGATAAACTGAACTGCCGGGAAAATAAAATTACATTTCTTAATGAGAGGTGTCAGTTCCGACCCAGTGTCGCCAGTTCCGATCCAGCCTCATTTTGACATTGACCTTTGACCCAGATATAAACAAATGTAATCGTCAACGTGATAACTTTCCACCAAAATAGGGTCCTTGATCAAGCTAAAAAAGCCTGATGGATCTAAAAAAGCTCGAAATAGCTTTATCCCAAACCTGATGGTGTTTGTATACTTAGACCGATGTAGTTGTGTGTATGGAGTAGTTCGGCAAAGCCGTCTCCTAACGAAACCAGTCAATGCATAATATAATTTACGATGATTGAGAGGTTGATCAAATGTTTTATGATTTCGCGTGATCATGGTTATGACAAAAATCAATATTTTGGGAAGTGGGTCGGAACTGACACTGGATCGGAACTGGCGACGTCACTGTACTGATATCGTGTTGGTTCGAAAACAGGTGATTTCACCCCTGTACCTAAACGGCCAGCTGTCTGAATATTCATCCCGTTTTAGGGACAGAATCTTTTAAATAAATCGGAAATAAACATTCATTTTTTCAGGTCATAACAACAGTAACACTGCGAAAAGTTTGTAGGCCACGAAAATGGGGTGCACGTCAATAGGTATACGATTTGACATGTAAATCAAAACACCTTACCGCTCGACTAATTCATGTTTTCTTCCCGATAGTTTAGCTTTCCGTTTCCTCAGTTCATCCTTTAGGTCTTTCAGCGTCCATTCTTCGTATTTATTCGCCATCTTAACGTTTTGGTGAAGAAAACTCAACCAAGTTCAACTTGCCAATGTTTACAATCGAGCCCCACTTCCTGTGTTGCGCGCGCAAATTTGCTTGTAGAAAGTCTTGATATGAAGGGAGACAACTCGATTAACATGCAAATTAATAGGCAATGGCCTAAGACGGCTCACATTTATAGTCGTGATTTAGCCTTATATATCGGAGGAAATTTATGGATGCGATACATTAGACACAGAACTTCTATTCATGCATTACATTAAAAAATATTCTTATGACATATGATCAGTGAATTGATATTCTAGCAATCTTTAAACCTAGTCCTATAGGGCAATGGGCACGGCCTATATTCCGCGAAAATATGAGGGGGATACGCCGGAGATGGTAACCAACACTTGATAACTCTGCCTGTATCTCTTCGATATTTGATTCTGTTTAGTTATTTTTAAACCTGTACAGATACCCGTTTCAAAAATATATCTTTTGCTACACATTTCTTTCACCTCACGACGAGAGGTTTACCGTGACAGATGCATGGTGTCGATTCGACGGGAATTTTTCGCGATACACCGGCACAAAACGTTTTAATAACTTTGATTGAAAATGCATAAAAAAAAATACAAATTTAAATAAATAGTTTTCATTTCGAGTATTATAGGATCATGAAAAAATATAAATGTTTTTGTATATTCTTTTAAGAAAACAGAGTTCACAGTCTGCCTGCATGATCCCCACATTTATCTCACACTATATGTGCAAATAAAATATCGCCCCACTTCAACCCCACTATCGTCTTAGGCTATGCATGAAAGAATGCTTGCCCAACAAAATCCCCACGTTTATCTTAAAGAGGTAGTAGCGTGATTTTAGTTGTTCGGGTAAACTGAACAGCATGATCACTTGCAACATTTGCCAAAAGATTTTCAAGTATTGAAATCTCGTATTTCATATAGGGATCAATATTGTCAGATTCTTCAATTCGGTCTAGTGAACAACATGAAAATGGGAAATGACTGAGATGACGTCGGATAACGTGATCAGGTATCCATGACGTCACGTTAGAAGCCGTCACAGTGCGATAAAAGTTCTAAGATCGAGTATGACGTTGCAAAGCATCACGCTCGGAATGCCGGTGCGCGTTTTGTGACGTCATCTCAGGCACTGGAGCCAAGTGCAGGTGCTGTTACGTTTTTCAGACAATGTCAGAAGTGTGATTTCAATGCCCGTGATATTAAATAATGAGGTCACAGAAACACGTTCACCATAGTTGCTCTCAACTACTGAATAACTTTTATCGAAATATGTTATTTGCTGAATATTTTTTAAATGACGCTTTTACCTCTTTAAGCTATGAAAACGGCGAGCATTTTGCCCTACATCATCCCCACGCCGGACTTAAACTTTCAGCACAGCCCGGCACATTCCCTACATTGGACTTTGTCTACGAGCGCTGGAAAAAGTCCACCCCACCTAATCCCTACAAACAACTCAGTCGATTAAATCCGAAGTTCATTTTCCCTACACCAACCCCACGTCAGACTTTGAATATATAGCAGATAAAGGTATGCCCTACATCATCCCCACGCGAACTTTGAATTCTCGCTCATTCACCCGTCATAATCCCCACATCAGCCCTACATAATCCCCATATTTATGCTAAATTTGCATAACCGTGGGCAGCTGCCCCACACAAACCCTACGTTATCCCCACGAGGAAAGTTCCAAACCACGCTTCGCCCCACACGAACCCCACGCGCCCACCAAACCCCACACTTTCCCTACGCAATCCCCACGGTTATGTTTGTAAGGGGTTCCATTGTGACACAATCCTCTGCTTCTTGGGTTCGTCCATTGGAAGGTTCGTTTGGATCCCAGTTTGTGTAACTTACTGGGGACCCATCATCCCATTTGAAGCCAGCTATATGGAGATAAATTGATATCAGTCACTTGAAATCAAATCAGCATCTAATAGACATCTAAATATTTAAAAGCAGCTGAAAATTCTTCAAGATATTCTTTCTCGTGTACGTACAATTATATTTCATTTGTTCTGATTACAATGTTTTAATGTATAGCATAAAGATATACTGGATACATTTCCAGCCTTGTGTAGTTGTCCGTGGAATTTGCAAAAGATTTTCATTAAATATATCACGTTCGTCATCTTATCTTTCGTTCACATATTGAGATTTGTCTGCCAATGGCATCATCCGGCTAACGGCTTTGTGGCACAAATTGGTCTGGTTGGACCAAGGCGCCCTAATGAGTGACGGCCTTTATCCTTAGAATTGCACTATGTAATACTTCTAGTTTCTCTATTCAAGTTCGCCTGGAGGTCAGTTTTTACTGCTAATATGTATATAATATTGAAAGAAGTCAAGTTTGATAGCATACCTTGAAAACCATTCACCATGCCTATCCAAATATCTAAACGGTATTGCTTCGGTCTCGCAAGGCTTAGAAGAAAGGCTACGTCCGCCTTGCTATGGATGGTGACCAGGCGCATTCCCATTTGTTTACAGCTGAACTGAGCCTCTGGCCAAGACAAATAACCTGTTGATGCGTAGTAGCACGAAGATTCGTATTTCTGCCAAGATGGATCTTTGCAGTACCCTGGTACTTCAGTCGTATGAGGTGGTGGAGTAGCTGTTAAAAGCACAATAGTCAAGTTTTAAGATGGTGAAAACAGTGGACCTCTTCATATATGAAGCGACATATAGTTGTCTCGCTTAGGGCCACACTGCCTCGGAAGTGATGATAAAAACTTCATAGTTATGAAACTAGTATGTTAATATAGGAGGAAAGTATTAAGCTCCGAATATACTTAGAAAAAACATCTTGTGATTCAATATTTCAACATATATTTATGCCATCATCAGGAATATATACAATGAGACATATTATGTTCAAATATTGATTCACAATATGTCTGTTCTAAGTATATTCGGAGTTACTTTCTTCCTATTGCATATCAAATTACTCAGTGGAACCACAGATTTTTAGTATGGTAATTTAAGTTTATAAACGAAGAGATACATGTATGCTCAATGGCCTAAATCCAGTGCATATCTTTACCAGAATTGAAACCAGTAATAAAGGACCATACATTTTGATATCTTGACTGCCATTCTGACCCTACCCAAACCTCTGTGGACGAAATTAATCACGCCAGGAAGAAGAGTTCAAGTTTCTTTGGCACTACACTACACTACACTACCCAAAACATGTGTTTTGTCAAAATATGGTTTTATTTCTTGAAAACATATACCGACAATAAGTATCTGTATAACCTCATGAAAGCAATACCTTCACGACGTGAATATCATTCGACTTATTAATAGATTGATTCTTCTGAAGAGTACTTGAGGGTCATCATATCTGATCACGTGTTTACGTAATAGTTAGATTATATTAAGTGTTTTCTTATTGGTTAAGAAGGGGCGGAGCGAACGCAGTGAGCGCAGAACCCTCTTAGCCAATAAGAAAACACTTAATAATCTAACTAACTTAGAACAGTTTTCATTGGCTATAATTTATAATTGGCTATAAATACACAGGTTTGGCGGGAATAAGATCAGTCTATTCGAGTATCTCTGACGATTGAGGTGGCAGGTAATATTGCAGAATGGATCTTTCATTATTTGATGATTCGGACATTGATTCCATTTTTGACCTGAAATACGATTTCTTCGGCGATGGTGAAACCACGAGTGCCTCTCAGATCATGAATATACCAACGCAGACTTTGTTTAAAGTGGAAAATGTCGATCAAAGAAGATTCGGTGCACCAGTCAGCGAAAAACAGTTGGCTGATCAGAAAAGAAGCGGCGTACCACTCAAAACGGGCCAAAATAACAACTGGGCCAAAAATATTTGGAAAGATTGGGCACATTATCGGAACAATCAGCCGCAAACATTCCTTGAAAGCAAAGGTGTCATCCCTGAGGATATGAATTTACTGTCGAACGAGGGTCTGAATTTTTGGATGCAGCGCTTCATTGTCGAAATCCGAAGAAAGGATGGGACAGTTTATCCACCAAATACATTGACACAGATCACAGCGGCTATACAACGTTACCTGCGCCTTGACTGTGACAGACCTGACATAAATTTCTTCAGGGACGATGATCGGACTTTCGCAGGATTCAGACAGGTTATCGATTCGAAAATGAAGGAACTAACCGCCCAGGGAATCGGCCTCAACAAGAAGTCCAGCGACCCCGTAACGGCAGACGACGAAGAAAAAATGTGGTACACTGGCGTCTTTTCTATGGAGACGGCGGAAGGGTTATCAAACGCTATTTTCTTCTACAACGGAAAAAGTTTCGGATTTCGTGGAATGGAGGGCCATAAAACTGTACAGGCTGAGCAGTTTGAGGTTGGAGTGGATGCGGACAAAAAGCGGAAGTTTGTGAAATACACCCCTAGAATATAAAAAAATGTTCAAGGTGGGCTAAAACACAGAAATATTTCACCAAATGTTGTGATCCATTACGAGCAGCCGAACAATCCCAGATGTTTGGTGAAATTGTACGAGCTTTATTTATCACTGATACCACGGAAGGGACCGCTATACCGGAAACCTTTGGCGGAGACAAGTTCTGCACGCGGGGAGTATCCACGGTTCAGTGCCGGTAAGCTAACGCAATCGCAAGTCAGTACCATGTTCAAAAAGTTCTACGAAAAAGCCGGCATTTCAACTGAGGGACGTGTAATTTCGAACCATTCGGGTCGGGTTACATGCTGTACCACTCTCTACAACGACGGTTTCTCGGACAAAGCGGTCTCACACATCAGTGGGCATCGCAGTAATGCAGTTCATCGGTATCAAAGAGAACAATTCAAACTGTTGAATAATATTAGTGGTGCTCTCGCACCCCCGCTTCCAAAATGTTTGAAAATGGAACCCGGTGCATCATTCGGTGACGAAAATCGTCCTACAACTTCAGTCGCCTGTCCTCCAAAGCAACCAGCCGAGGTTCTTTACGACAGAACTGGAAATTATCGCCCGGGAAATTACCAGTAGAACCCCGATGCAGTCGGCAACAGATTCCGTTATAACAATCGATGTGTCAAGCGGTGTGAAAACTGTCGTTATCGTGAAAGGTATGAACAAATTATCTATTTACATTCCATTCTAAAGTAAGGAAATAGCTTGTGTCGAATATTTTTCTGACTTTTGATGATTCATTGATATTTCTATTTTTTTTTCAATTTAATATTCGAACTGAATTGAACTATTCATGCGGGAATTACCGCCGACGTTACTTTCCTGATTATGTGATAGCGGATAAACACATCTTTCAAACATATGCATGTGTTTGTGGTTCACAGATTTTCGTTCGTATGGAACTGACGGAATTTTCGGAATTTGTTCTGATAACGTGCCCTACTGTTGAAATATATTATCTTTACACAACCACAAAATTAATATCGTTCGGTACTGCGTCACAAACAAACAATTATGTTTATTCACTTTATTTCGCTCTTAACTGGTTATTAATGTATAATTCATCTGTTTTCTAATCCGTTCTATCATTGTGAATGTGATTTATCGGTACCACAATTTGTAACAAATTGCATGTATGCTGTATTGAAAGTAAAGTTTGATTCTGTACTTTGCTATTTTGTTTTGTCTATTCTGTCGATTGTCCGTCTGGTTCAGCTGTCTGTCAAATGTTAATGTCTAGGTAACCTGTCTGTCAAAGCTCATAAACTCCCTCTTAATCGATCATTTCCAGAGTTCTCATTGGCCAAAAATGTAGGTTACGTTCTAACTGCAGTTAACTCACAAATGGGCTGGTAAGTCATGTTGCACATCGTATCATTCCATTTCCCTCGAGTGACGAGAGCAACGCAACCATCACCGTCACTTCTGCTGGGTTCTCCTTGGGCCCAGTTAGAGTATAAAATCGGCCATCCGTCCGACCACCGATAGATTCCCTTCAGCTGAGAACGTTTGCAATCATATGTGCATAAAATGATCTTCATTAGGCATCAATACTGGAGCAGTCAAATCACCCGTGTAATATACACCATCGTATAACATCCAACTTGAGCCAGATACACTCGAAAAAGCAGTACTTAAGTTAGGAATAACTGTATTTATTTTTTATGAGCTTTCGTGGGCATATTACTGACGTCCTCGGATGCGTGAAAGCTCATGCAAACTAAATACAGTTAATGCTAAATGTGCTATCTTTTCGAGGGATTTTCAATCTCTAGAGACTAACACGGCTACCCAAAAGTTAAAATATATCAACATTTTCGCGACTTCTTTTGGTTAATGTTGTGACAATATGTATCTGGTAGTATCAGATGCCGCCGAGGGACATACTTATGACCGACTTCAGTTTGACAATAATTAGTTCATTTATAAACCAACACCATTAAAGAGCGAATTAAAAGTGCTACATAATATATACTCCAGCCTTCATCCAACGATACCAAATAGTTACGTGCAAATTAAACTCACCTGACTATCCGACATGCCGGTCCAGAAATACAAAGAACTATCGTAGGTCAGTATACGGATAAAGTTTTCCTCATCCTCGCTAGTGATAGAGACCAAACTTCCCCCATCGAGCTGACACGTTTTTAGTGCATTTCCCCAGGTTTGTTTGGACGACTTGACCATATAGCAGCTCTCACCATAAAGGGTATATCCGGCCCTACAACACGTAGGCAATGGCGTGGTTATTGGGGTGGGCTGGGACGTATCTGCAATGTCAACATTTTTAAGTTGTACACAACCAATCTTTTTAGATTCAGAGTATCACGATATACCATATAGACATAAATGATAAAGGTACCTACTAATGATGAAAAGACCATATGAGATTAATAGCACCTGGACGTACCTTTATAGCCCTGGCAGATGTAACCTAGCATCACATTACAGTTCTGTGTAGCCCATTTCCCGAGTCCACTCTCATGAGTACGAATCTCGACACAACTTCGCTTGAACAAAAATATATATATTCTATATATGTTCAATACCACACATCAAAATCCATAGTTTCGTAAATGCTAACAAACGGGTGATGGGAAAACACTGCTCACTGAGAATAGCGATTAATCGGGAAAAGTTTATTGTCGTAATCATCTATGTAAACTATTCGGTTGATCGCCCAGATCTTCACAACGATTTGACGAAAGTGAATCGTTGAATCTTATTCTTCCCAATAAATCCGCACCATTATGTACGTCAGTATGTCTGTCTGTCCATCTTCATTTTCGTTTTCATTAGGCCGAAATCGCTCGCACAATTGACATACAATAATCAGGTTTCTCACACCAGTGACTCTTGATCAACGGTTTTTTCTCTCTTTCGGCATAAGTTTGGACGTAATCTACAACCTAGAATAGGATTTTGTCTTGGATAACGTATTTTAATAGACAGATGGATAGACAGCCACACATCGGAATCAATAAACTCCTTGTCATTAGTTTGTGTTCACCTTCGGTACACATCTATAGCTTGGAGCTGAAGATATCCCACGGACGGAAATCGTCATCCCATAACACGTCCGCTTTTTCGCGGGCTTATAAAATGATTAATTATGAAACTCCACTTTCTAATACTAGTACTTCATATTAACTAAAATCTGGGTTTTTTTTAAAACTTGGCTCCAACTATCCTCCCAGTCTGTGTGCTGATCTACTCAACAAAGGGATGACATACATACCTTTCCGCTGGGTTCACCACTGTCCCAATGGGTAAACTTCACCTCCGAGTTCTCCACCCAGGTGAAGTGCCTGAATCCCCGGAGCTGGGTTAATCCAAACCAAAGTGACACATTGTATCCTCGTAGTAAACTCGATACAAATACTGTAAATGAATATTTTTTTGGTTTCTTCACTATATCCTTAGTCATATTGTAATGCCGAATTTTGCTCTAAATATGTGCAAAAATATAAATCATCATTCTCTTGTAGGTTTTCTTTCAGAAATTGTGAATGATTGTTGTAACTCTCAATATTCAATATCTTGATATCAACATCTCACAGAGAGCGAAAAAAATACATATTATTTATGCTATTCTAAATGATAAATATTTATAAAGTTTTTGTCAATTTCTGGAACACATCTCAGGTTTGACGAAAAATGCATTTCAATCGGTCCTTTAAGAAAAAAAAACGAGCTGTTATAATCATTCACAATAGTTTGTTTGGAATAACAAAAATATATTTCATGTCAATTTCGCAAACCGAATGCCATTGTAGTATTTTAATAAGAAAAATATATCTTTCTAAAAATATTATTTTCATTATAATTTAAGGCTCGTGGGCATTCACAGATTTTATTTCAATTTCGCAAACCGAATGCCATTGTAGTAAATTTTAATAAGAAAAATATGTCTTTCTAAAAATATTATTTTCATTATAATTTAAGGCTCGTGGACATTCACATATCTGTTAACTCCATTCTCACTTTGTTCCAGTTCACTGTTTATGGTGAGAAGATCAAATGTTCTCCCGAAAGCCTTGCACGCCTGTATGGCCGATGTCCAATTTAGGCGCTCAGATGGGTCATCACCCTTTATAGCGTAACATTTGTTGCCTGAAAGAATGAACCCATGGACCCAAACATTAGACTATATATGGCAGTCAATAGACAACGGCCGCACAATTAATAATATCGGCATGAAAAATTGAAATAGTTAGCAGAGACAAGCAGATTTGAACAAAAGTTGAAAAAACCCGATTATCATCCCACGAGGTGACTGGTGATATATCCGCACAACTATTTTTGCAGAAATCCGAGGACAGATGGAACTTAAAAAGTAAGAGTAACGGTAACTAGATTATTACAATATTTTCCCCATTCAGATTTATATCGTGTTTTTTTTCATGAATATAATCCGATCAGAACTTAGAAATTGTATTCGTAGTACATTGGCCATTACCCCTATATACATGTATATATATATATGATCATACCTAAAGTAGCCCAACCGCTAGGACAATTTCCTGGCAGTGCTGAAGTTGGTCCGGGTGTGGTTATCGTATGTTTGGTGCCATTCCGTTGTTTACAGATACAGCCGTATTCCTGAGCACAGTTCTCGTCGTTCCAATAGTCTGTCACAAAGTCAGGAGTAGACATTTATGTCACAGACATTGACTAATTAATTGGACCTCTTTTGCTAAATTGAACAACTTCTACTGATATTGTTCAAGACTATTTCGCAAAGTATTTCGGTTTTACATACGTACGGGTTAGACATTCATAAGGCAACCGTGATCCGAATGTATTATATATATATAATAATAATATAGAATAAATAACTATCGAAGCAGCAATTTGCTGCTAGCAACGGGTTTCAACGATGCTCGGAAACCAGGTTAACGAAACTGTCATCAAAAGGAATACTGTTGATCACGTAAAAAGCCCCGTATCATCACGTCGACAGCGATTTCAACAAAGGCTACGATAACGTTAATGCTAAGCCATTCCCGTGGCGCATGGGTAATGATAGACAAATGATAAATATGAGTACACATCTAACGTTCGTAAAAGCTTCGCGTAAATGTAGAGAAGGTGAGTGGTATTAACCCATTTTATTGATACACAATCCAAGCTGATCACGTGAACATGAAAGACAATTTTCTTAAATGAGTCACTAACTATGGTTGTCATGACATACAGACCGATTTTCACCGGGAAATACAAGATGAAAACCACCAGTCACTGACTGACAATACACAAGAATAATTTACCTTTATTTTCCCTATGTTTACGCACTTCTCACCACCAAACCTGTCATTAGGCTCATCGATATCCCAGTTCCGATAAACCACGGGCTCGCCATCCGACCATCTGACAAGAAATTATGGAGTATGGGATTGTCAAATTGATACCCATATAATCCTATAAAGTCTTGCATAAAATCGTGGAACAATCTCATTTTTGAGGCACTGTTATCGCAATACTTTTGTCAATCATCTAAAAGATATACTGTTCTTTCAACATAACTGTTGAATAGGCTGTACTTATCATTTTGACATGAAGTCGCCATTGCCGACGCCGATTAGCTGGTCATGGACAATCACAGCGTCTCTTGAGGGAATACCTGAAACCATTATACCTTTGTAGCAGGGACAGCGGAACAAAGGGATCTGGGTGGGCTTCAGCCCCCCTCCCCCACTTTTTGAGACAGCAATGTTATAAGTTCTATCTAAGGTGGCACCAATCCAGCGTTTAACATGGGTGATATAAAGTTCAACCCTCCATTTTCAAACAAGCTCCGAGGCGCCTGTATAGATCTTGTAAATGTGTAAAAATATTTGTAGCCAATGTAACTCAGCGAACCAAGCTGAATGGGTGAAGAATATCCGATCGCGAATTTGAGAGGCTTAGGTTTGGGTTTTTATTGGAATTCAAAAACAGTCACAATAGGACTGTTTTACAATGGAGCCGTCAACAAATAAAATCGATTAAAATAACAATTATATAAATACGAATAGAACAAAAATGAGACGTACAATGATACATGATATTAAGAAGACACACCGCATCATGAGACAATAATGCCATACTTAAAACATATGGTTGTAGTCGCAACAATAAACGTCTAAAGCGCTACATAAACAAAGGAACGTGATCATCAGTCACATGTACAAATTATCGAGTTTGTACACTTATTGATAGCGGAAAAACAAACATGTAAGAAATCAGTAGAAAGGTACAAGCGAAAGGAAGAACATAAATAACCTGAACAATAAAAATAGATTAACTCCTCTGTATAACGTTTAGCCCTAACAGATCGCATGCCAATCACACACGACCACACCATGAAAAATTATGGTTTGTGATATGGGAGACTCAAAATGATAGATATATTTATTAACTAACTACACAAATAATAAACAGAATTCAAGCGTTGTCCCGAAGTATCCCCCCTCTTTAAGTGAGTAATAATAAAGGAATACACTGATACCTACTCTAAGCCATTCCCATTGAGCTCATTCAGTCCAGTCCAGTAAGTGTAGGTCGTCATTTTGGATATCTGAATGAAATATAAATACTATTGTATTGATGTGATGTAAAGACTAATTTTATCCGTTTGAATTTCATTGGATGGTCGCTCCGTTGTTCATTGTCGATAATAGTTTTTTTGAATATAAATATCGTTCGAAATTTATTACACGGGTGTAGCCCCCTATCAGACAGAGGATAAAAACAAGAACATGGTGCCTTTCTGTGACTATTTGATTTCAATAATACTCGAAATGAGGTTAATTCTGCGAGCAGCAATATCAGGCTTAGCGAACTCCTTCATGCACGCATCTCAGTTCCTTGCCAACTAATCTATTTCGGTGTGCTCGGGCCTAATTCCGTGCGCATGGACCAGGTTTCTTGTCCATCCATCTATTTCCCTGTGCTCGAGTCCAATGCCGTGCGCGTGAACCAGAACTCCTGGCGCTCGTCCTATCCAATTCTTACGAACTTGAAATATTATTCAATCTCTTGTGCAAAGTACCATGCGCTCGGCGGTCAAACTTTCATCAATATAGGCCTGCTGACTTAGGGGGAGAATTGGTGCGAGACCAGAGAACTTTGTCCGCTGTCGTGGAATAATTCACGAGCACAAAGATTGGATGGTTCGAGAGCAAAGATTTCTGATCCATGCATACGGAATTGACCCCGAGCAGACGGAACAAGGAACTGCGGTGTGCGTAGAGGAGTTCGCAAGGCCCGAATATATCTCCCCATATATAATCATGACGAAAACGTAAGAGAAAGTAACTTACCGTGGATACAATAAAATGGCTTTCCTCTCGACTCTGTATACTGAGTAAGTCTCCACCAATAACTCTCCGACAGTAGTCTCGGACTTGAAACCAGGTGTTGGGTCGAGTATAGAAGTAATAACACGAACCGTTAAAGTAACGCCATTGCCTACCACCGCAATTCAGAGCTGGAACAAATAATAATGGGAAACTAGCAAATTATCCGTGGTATCATTGCGTTAACCCCTACAGGTTTCTGATCCACCTACAGTAACACCCCACCAGTTCTAAGATCATATCACCAGCCAATGGTATGGACCCACTGGCATGAACGGATGTTACCCCCTACACCTTTCTCACCCCTACCGTCATATCCACTCAGTTGCACTGACCCAGTGAAAGGGACGATCGGACACAAGCTCGCACACACAGACGTACGACTCCTCTATTATAGAAGATTCTGTATTTCGTGTGTGTGTATATAATGAATCGCCTTTGGGTGAAACATTGCTACACTGATACATTTCCATTACAGCGTCGTACATGACGATATGAAACAATCGGACTAACAGTTTCATTACAACGTCGTAGAGTGACGTTATGCAACAACTGAATACTGTGACCTATTATAACGATCGACGTTACGGACGAACACGACTGCTATGCGTCTCATATGCGTCTACTACAGTTCATATCTATCTGTTCGCTCTTTGGTTAATCACAAATAGGTAGCTTATGTGCATATTCATATCTGTTCTACTAGAATCCCTCTTTGTTAAAACAATTTAGCGTCAACAACTGACGACGATACAGCTCACCAATCCCCAGTGAACGAGTTGTCACAGCGACACGGCTCACCAATTACCAATATACGAGTTGTCAGAGCATTCCCATCATAGTTCTCTAGATTTGTATCTTATACCGCTTATGCCAGTGCTAGGGGCCGTGTGGTCATGTCATCCAAGTTGCCACATGAACAGGTACAATAAACGCGTATCTGAGATAGAACACATATCACGAATCGTTAGATTCTCGGTGTGTGCTTTAGAATAGGTTAATCAGAATTACAAGCGTCTGGTCCGTCATTCATAATTCAGCCGTCGTCCATTAAAGAATATCCGCGTCCATAATCCAAAGACCTATTCCATATTCCATATAACAGTATTAGCACCAAATTCAATAAGACAATCATAGTATACATAAACATAGGCTTGTTCCCTGCAAGAGAGAAGCGGTCAACAGTTTTCAATGATGCCGGCAAGACATCATGAGCTGTTTCACAGTATAGCTCATGAGCATCATGAGCTATACTGTGAAACCATGTGAAACCATTACAATTTCGACATCGTAAACTATCCCTTTCTGGACAGTAATATTCCAGTGGGACCTGCATATGGCGTATACATATCACGTCTAGTAGCATTTGCTAGATCCTGTGTTAAATGTGACGATTTTAATCAACGTCACAAAACATTGCTGCAGAAACTTATAAAACAGGGCTACACCACCAAGCGCCTCCACTCAAAGTTTCTCAAATTTGGCGATACATATCGCATGCCGATAGCAAAATACGAGCGTAGCGTGCAAGATCTATGGCGTTACGTTTCGTAACGTGTGTCTAATTCCGCTTAACCCGGGGCTAGGGGCCGTATGAACCCATGTACTTCAAGATCCTCATGGTACAAATATGAACAGTCACAATCAAAGCGTGACTGAGATACATCATTCCTTAGATGACTACTTTACAACGAATATTATGGATTAAGAATACTGATCAGCGATACGGATTTGATATTTTTGGAACATCATCATGTCTTGCCGGCATCATTGAAAACTGTTGACCGCTTCTCTCTTGCAGGAAACAAGCCTATGTTTATGTATACTATGATTGTCTTTTTGAATTTGGTGCTAATACTGTTATATGGAATATGGAATAGGTCTTTGGATGATGGACGCGGATATTCTTTAATGGACGACGGCTGAATTATGAATGACGCTTGTAATATGTCGGCACCTCTTCCCACTTCCCTTATATGTGTTGTAATCCCATAGTGCCAACGTTGCTTTGGTAATATCAAATTATAGGGGCAAGCAACTTCACACGCATATATGAAGTCATATGCTCGCTGTCCTCGCCATTCTGTCAGATGTCGACTTGCCCAATCACTGCAAGTTTCTCGCGATTTGAACGATGGACGACGTAATCGGTCACGAAGGAGATATAGAGATGTAGATTATTCCCTCAGGATCAATATATTTTAGTGACGGTTATATACAAGCACCATATCCGATATTCAGTAACCAGTAATCGTCTAATCGGTTTCACTTTTCAGTATTCTGTTTAATTCTTTATTTCTTCATTAATCTAAATAGATGTTCAGGTCTTTTTTCACAATGTGATGTATTTCAAGTCACACATTGATTGTGGGTTTTTTTATGAACACATGATGGCACCGGAGACCCTGCGGCTATCAGGGGCCCTGGGTGGCCGAGTGGTCTAAGGCGCTTCGCTGGTGACCGCTAGCCTCACACCGCTGAACCGGCACGAGTTCGAGCCCAGCTGGTTCATGTGTGAAAGTTTGTCAGTTACTTGCCGAAGGGCGGTGGTTCTCTCCGGTACTCCGGCTTCCTCCACCAACCAAACTGACTGTCACCATATGAGTGAAACAAACTTGAGTGTGACATTAAGCCAAATTCACTCCCTCCCTCCTGCGGCTATCATTGTGTTTTCCATCAGTGATTGGTATTTATCACCGGTAAATAAGGAGGATATGTATACACAGTATGAAGTACAGTATGTAATATTATTTTCCAGAAAAGGAGATTGGACATTGCCGAAATTGCCAAATGTAATCATATGAGGCAAGAGAGGTTGTTGCTATTCGCGACTACTATCTCTGGTTGCTAACGCCCCGGTCTTAGATTAGCAACTTCTCATACTTATAGCAAAGATTGCTCAGGAGTTTTACCGTTGCATCCTATCAAACTGCTCTCCATTTTCTATAAAAATCACTCTTATTATGGCACGTATGCAAGATATGTTGGATAAACACCGAAACGTTAGCAGTTTCCGGTTGATCTCATCATGAACTTACTGTGTTGTGTTGGTACGGGATGAGGAGTTGTTATCACCGGTACCGCACCTGATGAAACAACGGTATCAAAGTATCATCATATATATTCAGTGCCATAATGATTGGGTACAGACGTGATACTCAAAATATGTGAGTCAAAATGTCCCAAAATGTTTGCGTCAAAATGGAATTTGACCCAAAATCTTTGGGTCCGTCACGTCTATACCCAAACATATCTGATCAGTTTGACCAAATTCTTCGAACTTTGATTGTTTCATTAACGAGCAGGGAAGCCGTAGATAACAGTTTAATGTGCTCTAGTTTCATGTATTTTTCATCATCTTATTTTTTGCTGTGTAGAAATGTCACTTGTAGACAAGTATAGTCGTCAATTCTGCCATTAACTTTCAGCCATCGTCCATAAAACAATTTCCGCGTGAATATTAGAAGACCGAGAAGAAAGTTTAAACCAAAATAATATGATACACTGTCAGAAGGACTAGGTATAGACGTGACGTATGCAAAATATGTGGGTAAAAGGGATCCAAAATGTTTGGGTCAAAATGGAATTTGACTCAAAATCTTAGGGCCCGTCAGGTATATATCCAAAATATCTGGTCAAAATGACCCAATCTTGCTGACGGTGTATTGCAAGAGAAAGGCATGTCGACAGTTTACGACAGTGAAAACCATAAATCGACATGTGTAGGGGGATTGTGTGTATTATTATGGTAGTTTAGTGTTATTAACTGGAAAATATGCAAAGTCGTTCGCCATTCATATTTATTTTCCTAATTAAATTACTTCATTTTTCTCCTAGATCAGTGCAATTGCCTTTGCCACGTTTTAGCTATTTGAGCAGTATCGTAGATGCAATGGGTTGTTTGCCAGGCATATACAAGTCGTTTAGTTTCTCCAAAGTTTTCCATGGGTAGGAACTGCAAGATGGAATTATCCTACTCCAAGATTTCTCAGACGAATCTGACATTAGCTCTGATTCTCAGTGATCTGATGAAACCCGGGTTTAGTACAAACAAGGAAAAAAAACGATTATAAGCAAACCTGAAGTTTGAAGGAAACCATATTTTGATGTTTGGGTGTGAATATAAAGTTGTAAATTGATCAAGCACAGATTTCTACCATGTCCTACCGATTGGCGACAAATCTAACCATATAGCCTCATTTCCAGGAAATCATTTTTGAACATACACTGTATGGCGAAGCAAAGGTGAGGCATACGACTGATGAAACGAGAAACAAATGGAATTTGAACATGCTTTTTTTTCAATGAGAGATTACTCGCCTTTTTTCATCTGACATAGATATTGCTTAGAGGTGTAGCAATTTGAATCTCTCCAAACATTGGCAGGGGCGTCCCATTCAACACAATCTTCTTCATCGTTGTGGTTATCCGGTTCTCCAGTCCCCCACATCTTGAAATCGAAAGCAGAGCCATCTGTCCAGCTATATCCTGTTAATAATAACAGGTAATTGGGCTAACAATCCACCACAAAATCAGTCAACCAAGTGAAGTAATGCCAAGTAACAATTAAAGACCAATGCGATCCTAGACCAGCAAAGGACAAAGAGATCAAGACATGACAGATTGACAGATATCTGACAGATTGACGGCATGATGCTACTTCATTTTTCTGTAGGATAAAACTATCATGAGCAAACAAAAAACTGGCGGCCACTCGGAAACCCCAAGAATTTTCTTTGAATATTCCCTTCATATTATTCTTGTCTCACGCAATATAAAATTATTACCAGTCGCCGGGACGATTTTCCGCGTATTATAAACTTCATATCAATCTGGTAAAACGAGATGGCGAGCAGCGCGCCGATATTGATGAGCTGCTGCCGAATATCGGCTCGACATCTGACCTTTGACACAGATATATGACGTCACTTCTGTGATGCGCTCTCACAACTATTTCGTAATTTCTTTGGCAGACGACAAGACGAATAGGGCAAACACACGTGGTTGGACGAGCCAGAGAGCTCGCATTCACATTCACAATCGCACAAACTTAAAGAAGAACAGTTTTGAAACTGGTAATAATAGTAATAACATGATTTTGTAGGGACGACATGCTATTATTATCGGCCCTCCACCAATTATTAACATAGTTATTAGCGGCCCTTGGGCCCTTCGGATCTTTGGGTCGCTAATGACTATGTTGGACTGCTAATTATTCACGTCGGCCCAAGAAAAGAGTATAATACCCTAACCATGTTATTGTTATATTATTTAACAAGAATTTACACAATGGGCAAATCCCTTCAAATAAAGGTTCTGATAGTATACCATGGCACTTGATGTATATTATACAAGGGCGTGTGAACTACTGGAACTACTATCCATGCAGCTACAGTGCACCCGGGTGTTCGAAAAATTGACACAAACATATAGATGAAAATGACTCGGCCTGACATAATAATCGACCTATAAAATTGCTCCCTCGCTGCTTTTATATAAACCAATTCTATTTTCTCGATTTGTTGATTCTTTTGATTATACCTTCTTTAATTCCCGAAACTTATTAGGAACTTACCTTTATATTATTCAGTCCAATCCAGTGGCTTGTACGGATTCTTGTGGAAGAAAAATCATGAGATCATGAGAATTGAGAAACCTATAGAAACAGGTAGACAACTGGAAAAACAATCTATAATCGAGTTTTCCGCTTTGTGGGCTTGACTAAAATGTGACACATTTTAAATACAGGTGGAATAGTCGTAGTCCATAACAGTTTCCTTGTCAAAAAGCCAAGAACATTATTCGTAGGAGTCAAGTATTCGGTTATCCAAATGAAGGATCTAAATGTATTGTATCTTGATTACTTCATGATTCTGACTGTTTTAGAACACTTGGGAGATCTGAATGAATAGCGTTCAAACCGCCCTAACCCGTAGTGAATTAATTAGATGCAAGGCATCAGAAAAAAAAGTTGTTCGGTTTCAGCGAGGCACATTGTTCATGTGCCAATATACTTTAACCCAAAAGTGATTTGCTTCATGGGATATAGTGAAAATGAGATTGGATTTCATAATCTGGAAGCTGGAATTAGTAGTAAGCAAGTAAAAATACCTAAATGATTGGTAATCCAGGTTGCTCCTGTGGTGTTATGCACGCTGACAAGAGAGCCACCTTGTCTACGGCACGATTCCAGGGATTCTCGCCATGTTAACCCAGAAAAAAGCTAAACGGTGCAAAATAATTCGCTTTTTGAAGCGGGCATGTTAAAATCAAAAAAAGATACAGAATGGGGAAAATTATATCAATGTACACTATGTCATAATTAAATCTGCGGGAGTGATATGCAGTACAATACTTTGGTATTATGATATGTTAAAGGTGAACTGCAAAGGTTTTTCGATTTGCAATCTTTTCTTCTTATATCGCAAAAATATTGACAAAACAAAATCTAACAGGTTATTTTGAATTTTAGGAGCATTTTTTTTGGTCAAAATTTGCGATTATAATTCTGGTCTTGGAGCTGGGTTCGAAATCAGAATGAAAATACGCATCGCTTATCTCCCCCTGATTTCCCAACATTTGGCGCTGTTCGTGACGTCATTGTGCTTTAGGGGACCGTCTGGAAAATGTCGAATTTGAGACAAAATGTGTCGGAAGCGGGAAGTGATGAAAAGACGAAAAGAGAAAAGAAGGAGGAAGTGGAAGATTTTGAATACTCTTCCGATTCGAGTACGGGCACATTCAAGGAGTCGAGCAGCGACAATGGTGTGGATGTGCAGCCTGAACGGATGCCGGTGCCGTACTATCAACATGAACCACGATACCTTCCTTCTTGGTGAACCGAGCTGTAGTACTGATTCTGTTGGATATTTTTCTATGGGGGAGGAATATAAGCTTCCAACCCACGCTATTACAACCCACACGCTATTGTGTGTCCCAACACATCTATTGAGAACGTTTTGTCCGATGTTTCTGAGAAATATATATTGTTGTGTTCTGAAGCTTATGTCACTAGTACAATGCAAATATTATAGTATTCAGTTAAAACATTGCCAAACAGCATCCAGTAGAAGTATCTGTTTGAAAACAATTCTGTTTTGGGTGGTCATTGTCTTGTCATTCACTTTCAGAACACATCAATTTTTGTTTCTCAAAAAATCAAACAAAACGTTCTCAATAGATTAGTTGGGACACACAATAGTGTGACCAATTAGCGTATGGGTTGTAATAGCGTGGGTTGGAAGCTTATATTCCTCCTCCATAGAAAAATATCCTACAGAATGAAATGAAATTTTACACGAGTATACAAACTAGTATTGTCTTTATTCTGTGCTATCTAATTTCTGCTCTGGTGGTAAACTTGGCGAATAAATGAAACAGACATCAGTATTTACACCATTGAAAAAGCTATCGACCACTTCAAATGCTTGGATTTCCATGAAGCAATTCAGATATTTACTAAACATAATATTTTCCGATAAGTTGATTTTCTGACGATTTGTCAGAATTGGCGAAATTCAGTTTCCTTACCGTAAACATTTTCTATTGAGCAATTTCTAACCGCACTGAACAGCGCGCAACGACAAGGGAGCACTTACTTTCTCCTTCACAATGTGGCTCACTGGCAAATGCTGCATAGGAAATCAACGTTAGCAGTAGATAACGACTGCTCCACAAACTTTGTGATGGTGGATTTTTTTAATAATGAAATAATGGGACTTACTATTTAGAATGTAACGTTTTATTGGTGCAAGGATATTCATAACAACTCCGGTTTATTTATACAACAAAATTGTCACCAGTAATGGAATAAAACTTGTCAAAATAACGAAATTCAAACACCCACGCTAATTGATTACACAGATCGGCAAATATCCGAAGTAGCCCCTGTGCGCTTCTATAGGCACCCAAACTTAAAACGGTCGGTTGGAAACAATGACAAAATTATACAGAAATAATCCTGACAGTTTCTTCTTCATTCCATGGAAGTCTTTAGTCCAGGGGTGATTTAGTTTTTAACCAAGGGTAAAAAATGCAGTAAAATTGGTCGCTAATTGGTCACACTAGGCTGGACATCCGTCAAACTCAAAGCACTCCTTGTCAAAATGTGCTGAGCATAAACGCGAATGTTTACCGGGACTAAATAGCCCACACTGGCCACTCACGAATTCTACCCATTTCTCTCTTTATACGTGCATCCGACGGGAAGGGATGAAAGCTTAACTGTGTCTTTCCTTTGTTGGAATTGTTTCCACACTCAATAATCGCGCAGTACACCATGATGTTTTTCCCCCTCTCGGAGCTCACTACGAATCCGAGCTTCGTCATCAAAGCACAATGACGTCATAAATCGAGGGCGATAATCATGTCACTTTCAGCTGTCAGATTTTTCGTCCAGATCACAAAGGGATTTATGCGTATTCATAATGGCGTTTTTATTCAAATATTCTTTCTCAAACGAATTTATGTTTTGTTATATCTTAAATCACACAGAAACAAACCCAACAAACACTGTTTCGCTTATTTTCAAAAACCTTTGCAGTTCACCTTTAAGCCGCGCAGAAAACTGTTGACATTTCAAGTAACTGAATTTTGTCTACAAGTGCTTCTAAACGGGATGACACATAAAAATGCTCTGCAGTCGGTGGAAAATAAGGAATGTTTAGGACAGGTTTCTCATAGAAGTACATTTATCCAATGAAATTAAGCGGTTTCGTTACCTTTCGCACGCAAATTTGATGGTAAAGCCCGCTAACTATAAAAATGGTGTTGTTCAACATCAAAAACGGTGTTGAGCTCAACACCTATAAATGGCGTTCAATTTGCCTTTATTGGTGTTGGCCAACACCATTCATTAATTAGCACTTGTCATTGAAAACCGAAATAATGTGTCGAACCATTTTCAACACCATTGATTGGTGTTAACCAACACCATTATTTAGTGTTGAACTGGCCTCAACACCATTATTGTTGTGTTCAGATTGGTCAACACCATTTCTCAACACCACTTTATGGTGTTGATCAGCTCTCAACACCAACAAAAAGGGTGTTGGGCCAACATCATTTTTCTGGCTGTGTATAACAGTGTTATAATGAAGAACCACTTGTGAAAAGAAAAAAAATCATACATGTTGACCATGTTGTGTTTTATATAAATAATTTTCGTATGAATGAGATATTTTAAGAAATAACATGGATCTCAACGGGATATAAGGGTTCAGTAAAAATGTGCACAAAACATGCGGTATTAACAAGAAATTAATAAGGTGAACATTCAATGTCTTTGCTCATCTCTTTATCGCATGGATTACTGATTGAGACTAGCCACAAAGAATTGGTCCTTTCCTGTGCCTATTTCTGGAAATAGGAGAAACCCTCAAATCGTAAATGTGGGTAGCCTGAAAACCAAGTGTACATTTGGGTTTCATCTTCAGATAGGTGGAACTTTAATGGTGATGATAGTCTTGATGGATATTCTAGGTTCATTTTCAATTGATATGAATTCACATTTGTCCATAAATGTATGTTTTGTGGGATATGTCGGGTGACTTTCGATAAAAGAAAGGTAACGAAACCCCTTAAGTATAGTATACATGACTGAGGTAAATCTCCGATTTCTTCATTACTACTTGCACCTGTGTTTCACCATCGGATATCAGATTTACATGTAGAGGGTGTCATAATTCATCAGTATACGCACCCTGTAACAATACCCGTTATATTCCAGGAAGTATCTGGGGCACGTAATGAGTGGTGTTGTTACAGATGTAGATAATATTGGAGACGTTGTCGTTGTTGTCATTGTTGTTGTTGGTAATTCTCTCTTCATCTGACATATGAAGGGTTTTACTTCGTTACATGGAAAGTTCAGCCAGTATCCTATTGGTCTGTCTGTTCTCATCGCCGCACACGAATTACGCTCTGCGCCTGTTAGAATTGGTCAAAGAAAGTGAGCAACAAATATCTCCGGCTTTTGATGCGGAAGTAATGTTAACGGTTAATTGTGAATGATGGTGTATCCCGGATCTGATAACATCTGATAACCCGAGTACAACATCAAAAGAAACAAATACAGGAATAAAACAACGCAAAAGGATAGTGATAACCACTGAGTAGTTTTTTAATACACGCCTCAAATCCGACATTATCAACGATATATATCATTTCGTCCAGTGTACATCAGTCTGGTCTTATACGATAATCTCTTCGCTACCTCGATGTTTTCTTTTTAAATAGGCAATTCATATTCAGTTGCGGATAAACTTTCCCAAAGCTGTTTCATATTTCATCAGTGGACGCAAAAAAATATCAAGAGTAGCAAAGCGCAATTTTTGACAGTCATCAAGCAGTTTCTCTTTGCGATTCTTTTAGTATATCTTCCATACGCGCGTATAGTCACAGTCTGCATTAATCAGTCTATCCGTGTCATTCACATTAAACATATATGCATACATTAGCCCTACTTTTATACTGATATTCCAGTACCCCCGGCATACTCTCGCCCCACCCTATCCAGTACCCCCGGCATACTCTCGCCCCACCCTATCCCGCGCCACACCTATGCGACCCGCTGTGTCGACCCATTCTACTGTAGGGTGCAAGCCTGGCCAATGGAATCTCAGGTAGTGAAAACCCCAGGTCTCTCGCTCCACCCTATCCCGCGCCTCACCTATGCGACCCGCTGTGAGTGAGTAAAGCGGATTATACTAGTAGTGATTGGCTAACTTGGACAATGTTGTACGCTTTTATATAGTGTCGGATAACCAGAACTGTTGCAATTTGTGCTGCTTTTGTAGAACGTTGCTGTTTTGTGTATCTAAACGATTGCTGTATGTCCGGAGTTTAAATAAATTGTAAAAATCCAAACCCGCCAACAAGGTCCAATACCTGAATGTGATCGATCCCAGTGGGTGAGCAGAACACGTGAACTGTCTGTCCAGTAGGTATAAGAGGAATTGGAAGAGTAAGTCTGAAGTCCGATCCAGTATTGCCCTGTCCGCCCTGTTAGCTGGCTGGCCAGAAACGCCTGGACAAATCTGTTAAATTGTCAGAATGGAATGATAATATTAAAAATATAGAATCTATTGTGGCCTTTTAGTGGGAGTGTAAAACCTAATGTTTTACGGGAGACATTGTAGATCACTACACTGCTTACATTTGAACATGAGACGCCACATTCCAAGACCTAAATGGACGGTCAGGACTTCAAACTCAAATTCCAGACGAATCCAGAACGAAAAAGACCTTATATGTGACTATTGCATAGCATCAGACAACATATGATGGGAATAATGAATGTTCGGTTTCGAAATTAGTAATACAGATGTTAGTGGTTAATCACAAAAAGTATTTAAAACACACACACACCCTAATCTAAAGAATGAGAGTATACTGAGATTCCGAAATAACATGTCAAAATGCATGTATGAATAAGTAAAGGGATACAGTATATTATCGTTCATAAATTGAACCGAATAAATCAAATTTATCAGGGGGTAAACTGTATAATATAATTCCTGAGTCTCATTCTATTTCATTTGTGTTAGATGCGATCGCCAATAGCAATGGATAAATAGGTAACCGCCTGAAATTCCGAAATATTAGCTGGGGATCTGTATACATTAAAATCCTAGCAATTTAGAATGTTTGTATGGTGAGTCGTCAGGGAATCTGGCACCAAGTCACCTGTACAGCTTTTCTATATGTTATTTGCAAATACACACCAGACCCGAAGCTGGTTTCACCCATTGCTTCTACTCTAATACATAAATAAACATTGAATTAGTGAAATAGCGAACTGAACACACAACAACAATGAGTGGTACTCACCAGATTTTGTCTCAGAATTCACACATAATAGGGTTCGAGCACTGGTAACCGAAACATCTTTTCGCGATTTGTTGTCCGCAATTTGACAGCATGAAATACATCACTTATTTATACTGAAAGCAGTATATTCAGTATTCTGACATATGTTGCTGGAAAAAGTATAGCAACAGGAAACCTCCATAGTAAGAAACATCAATTGCGGACTTGTCAGGCTGGAGTCCATCAGCTGTTTGTGCCGAAAATAGATATAGCAGACGACAGAAGTCACGTGCTGATGACGTAGAAGCAAACGTCAGCAAAGTGTCAGTTGAGTTCACATTAAGGTCACACGTACCCGTGGGATCTTCGTATTGTGTGTTGGATAAATCTCCATCACATAACGTAGTATGAAAGGTGGAATGGATATATGCTGATCACGTATAATAACCTAGAAATGTAATTCTCACAGCCAGTCTAGTGTACAGGTAGCCCGACGCGTATTTCTGATTAGGGCCGTAGTTTTAGAGTCAAATACGAAGTTCGGACTTAGGGTTAGGGCCGGAGCGCTATGGGCAAACACGTGTTAGGGCTCCTTAGGTGCAGAAGGGATGGTTTCAGCTATAGTTTTATACGCGGAAACGCTAATATGTTACTGTTAAATATAGAACAGAAATGAATCCCAAAATAGGTAGAAGTTATACCTATTACTGGTAGCGTATTATACATATCAAAATTCTAGTGTGAATGTGCGATATTAAACTGGTCACAATAAATATGAAGGCAAAAGCATATAATTGTGATTTTCACCGACAGTCTGTTTACTTATTTATAACCATACGACCATAAATAAAACCGTGAATATGTTACTAGTTTTTGATACCAAAATCATCATAGTAGTGAGGGTGTAAAACAAGATTGTTTTACGGGAGACATTATAGATCAAAACACTGCTTACATTTGAACATGAGACGCCACATTCCAAGACCTAAATGGCCGGTCAGCACATTAAACTCGAATTCCGGACGAGTCCGGAATGAAACAGACCTCCCATGATGCATATCGTTTGATAAATGAATAAAAGTAATTCCAAAAGGTATTTTTGAAATCAGAAATACAAACCAGAGAATAATGTCAAATAAATAAAATATTTATTTTTCAAAAATAAAATGATGTACATGTTGTAATTTAGACAGAAAATCTAGACTGAGAATGGAACACAGTACCAGTTTTATAAAATGCAAAACAAGGGGAAAGGAAACATAAAATGTTTATGTATTTATATTGAGAAAACAGAAGATAAGAAAACTTAAAAATAAATAAAAGAGAAATGCAGTTGCAATATCACCCAGTTGTGATAATACAGATATAATAAATTCAATTACAATGCAACTGCATTACTCACTAATATCGGTTGATCAACCATAAAATATAAAATAACAGACAGGTGATGGAACTGCCAAAATTCCGAAATATGTCTCTTGGTCGAAATGAACTCCTCTAAAATGCTGGCCTATTAACTAAACCTAATCAATTTCAGCTATGTTGGCAAATCTGCCTAAATAATTTCAAGGAATTTAGTAGAGTGAATCATCAGGACTCCAACACTCAAGTTCCAAACGCTATTTCTACTGAGAAATGGTGGACCACACAATTCAAAGTTGGAGCCGATAGCGCTCACCTGTCTGTATCCCTATTGTGTAAAATAGAATATATATTCAGTATTTAAATTAAAATTTGACTTACAAAACTTGCGACGTCCACTCTGGCAGCCATCAAAAGACTATAATTGTTTTATTATATGACCCAGACGTCTCGTAACCTTCTCGTTAAGTTGGTGAAAGCAATTAAAATATAACATATAGTAGGTAATTTGCTTTGCTCTCCACGATCTCTAGCCTGCTTCGGCCACAGTGTAAACCGACGGCCAATCCAACGGCTAATTCCATTGGCTGAGAAGACGCACACGTCACGCCGAGTCAATATCACATTTATGGACCCGCTTTGGAGTCAATATGGACAATTAGCGACAGCCACGTGGCGGTGGTTGGTCCAATGGAGAAAGAGTAAAATACACAGTCATATAATAATCATACTTATCGTTTACTATTGCCAGATGACCACTCTTTTGTTTACATGCTGATTCGGCCACCGAGAAGCCCCAAGGCGCATCCACGAAAGTGTAGCATTTTGTCATATAACCCATCCAACCCTGAAAAAGAATACACCAAAACTGATATTTCCACACAGCTCTATAATCTTGTGATATACTCAATGAACAGAAATTCATTTTTATATCGATAATAAGTAGAGTTCATGGTATTGGTTACTTTAAAGAGCAATAACATTTGTTGTTTGTTACAGTCCCTATGATTGCATAATTTTTTCTTTTGGAATGTGACAGCAACTTCAGACAACCCCTAAATGATAAATATATTATGAATATTCTCAAATTAATTTATGTTTATTTAATCAAGTCCTCGGCAAGACGGTTGCAGCTTGTGCATTAAATTGCGTTTACGGGTGGATACTCGGCGTTCTTATTAGTATCTTTATAAACTTGTAGCTAATTCACAGATAAATATATCAATCAATTGAATAAATTTTTATAACATCGTTTAATTGTAATTGAAGCTATACTTCAACGTTGCAACAAAGTCAGCATCGTAGACTTGGAGTTCATTGCCCTTCCGTGGACAACTGACGTGACGGAGTATGTTATGACACTGTTTTGAAAGACATGGACCAATTAGCCGCACAGCTATTAATGACTCCCAAAGCTATATTCAAAATGCAGCTAAAATTCATTATTTAGATATGTAAATAAGAGCATTCTCTTGAAAGTGCTCGTAAATTTACGGTGTGTCTGCAGTTCAATATACTATAAAGCGCAATTATCATTTATCATGAAGCACACAAGTCATGTACTATAATACGGCAATATAACACAGCATACGTAAAACGAACGTACGTACATGTACTATATTGGAATAGACTTGGATGGCTGATCATTTCATTTGGTGACAAGAGAAGAGTCACGTGTCCAACGGATGAAATAATTCTCCGAGGAAGAGAACGTGCTCTACAGTCCATTCCTAGGCGATTCATTTGGATTAGAAGATTTGGATCTGGTTTAACGGTAGAAGCAATGAGGCAATGTTTCATTCGTCCATTCCACCGGGTGAATCCGCTAAAACATGCACATCACGGTTTAAACTTACAGTGGGACAACCGATTTGGAATGAAGGTGTCGTTGCCGATATTAATCTCTGGGATTTCTTGCATATGTATCCAGCTGCATTTGGTCGGTTACACTCTACATCGCTCCAGTATCCCTGCTCGAAAAGAAAATTGTCCTAAATGAAATATGGCGTTGTAAAATATACACGCAACACACTATTTTAGCTTTAAATCAATAAGGACAAGGCGTATGACAATGATGAGCCACATTATTTCCCTATCTGGATTTCTGCAGAAAAGCGTTTGTCTAGGGTTATGAACACACATGGGGTGGATGACCCAACGAACCATCAATAAGTGAGTAAGTGAATATGATTTAACAATTCGTCAGTCATGTCACGGCGGCATGCCTACATGCGGCATACCATTTCAAATGCTGGCGTAGTCACACCATCCTAACGCAGGGTCAACCATTTCTTAATCTATTAATGCTGGGCACCAAGCGAAAATTCGCCCGGATCTATCCCTGGATCTCCTGCATGCGAACTGATCAAGTTTGAAATATACTTACGCTTAATATATTGAAGGTGACACAATTTTGATTTCCTCCGATTTGGTTATTCGATTCGCCGATGCTCCAGTGTGTGTAAGTTATTCTATGGCCGTCTGACCATTCATACTGTAACGGCTGTCTCCTCGAATTCAGACCGATCCACAATGGACCTGCAGCTGATACAAAAATACGGGATAACACGGAAACCGATATCTACCTAGCCTAAAAATCACCAATGATCATTCACCTTCATCCTATTGCTGCTGCTAATCAATTCAGATTTTTAATAATACCTAGTAAGAGAAATCAATTTGGAGATGTGCCGTATCAGTTATATCCCTTTGTGTCAGAGAGACCAATCTGGCCCTCTGAGCAAACATCACACATTATAAAGTTATGTGTCGAACCTACCCATTCGAGCTTGACTGTACAGAAAGTCTTGTTCACTGATATCTGCAACACTTGCTAGGTCCGCACCCTGGCGGCGACAAGACGAAACAGCTTCCAGCCAGCTTCCCTTCATCAGGTTAATCTTGTAACACTGGCCTGAATAGGTCAACCAGTTTGGTTGACACCCCATCACCATGCCCACTTGACAAAACAATGCACCGGGTACGATTGTATAAAACATCTGTACAAGTTTAATAGATAAATGGTTCTTCCTAGCCATATCACATAAATGCATCACTTCTCAAGTTTCTGACTGGTAATTAATATCGTTTTATATCATTATCTACTTGCAGCTAATTCAGAAGTCTTCTTAGCACCATTTATTGAAAATCTCCATTATGAACAAACCACGGCTCGGGGCAAAGACATTGTAATTTTGAAGAAAGAATGCTTGAGTTGACAAGGTATTGGAGATCGTGATCATGAAATGTCACACCAGACAGTACTGACAGAATAGATGATCTACAAAAATCAAAGTATATTTCATAGATATCCAAATATGCGCTCATGCCAAATTAAAATCTGAACGTCAATGTACGAACCTGGTGGTGTAATTGTTCCATTGATAATTGTAGATGTAGTGCTGGAAAAGGCTGTGAATGAAAGGAAATCATATCGTTCAGAAAAAAATATTTCAATTTGTCAGACAGTCCGATAACAAAATAAGTCCGTACAGGTATATTCTGAATGCACATTGGCAGTCTTTATTTCGTGCATGTTTCGTTCAATTCCAAACTTACAAGGATATAAAATGGACGACGGCATACCTTTCTTCTTGCATATAAAGCCATTTTGAGTGTTACAGCGGAAGTCGCTCCAGGTGCCTGTCTGTGTGTTAATGTTGACACAGTCCTCCCAGTTCTGGAAGTTGTTAGGCTGACCTGAAGGAAACCACCCCCATAAATTCTTACCTTTTGCACACGATAAATGTATTAGTGTTGTGATACCCAATATATCATTTGTATCACATTGCTTTTTCTGTCTGCATTAATATTATTTCCCTAATATTTTGTCCTATGGTTTCTATAATATGTACTGTTCTTGGAGATTAGCGTCAGACAATATATACTGCTTTTGCATAATGGGACGATAATCCGTATCATTCCCAAAGGGAGATATTTTCAGTTGCGTTAGATCTTACCCGGATTCCAGTTTATGAAAGCGAAAGGGGAGCCATCCGACCATTTCCAGCCGCCCTCTACATTCTGATCATGTGCTCCGATCCACATGGACGTAGACGAAGATGATCGTATATGACCTGCAATGTTTATCATGTTCGGTATGTATATAAGTAGAAAACCTTAAATCGATGCTAGGGGCCGTGTGGTTACTCCATAAACGACAAAATGAACAACAAAGCGCGGCGGAGATAGGCTACTTCTGAGAATCTTCCGTATTCTATTTTGAAGGTGAGGTGCCGAGGGAGATTTTTCTTTGAAGCCATATGGTTGTGTTTTAGTCGTCAGACCTTTCAAATATCTAACCAATTCATAATGATCTGATGGGACTCAATTATATGGCACAAAGCGCCTGACCATATTTGACAGGCGCTCTAACCTCACACAAAAATGGTCGTATTTGTTCAGGTCAGCTTGCTTGACTGGACGAGGTGGATCAGACTTTGATTACGGAGAACACATGTATTACATGTACTTCGAATTAAACTCAACACTAAAAGGGTGGTGAAAAACGACGAGGAGTCTCAAATCCAGAAGATACCAATCGCCTGGCCATAGAGGACGGGTGCTCTAACCGACACGATCACATCACCTCCAACAAAAGTGAGAGGTTTTATGATAGACTTCATAGAACGTCAACCGATATCACCACGACGTGGATCTGTCCTACCGGGAAAACACCTATTACATTTATATTAATACTTATATGTACTGTACACAGAGCGCCAAACTGACGTTGCAAACTGTTCTGATATACAATTAAAAATATCCGGGACAGATCTGACATTGTAAGTTTGTTTTATTATGATTTACTTTGATTCAGGGATCATCATGCTTATAAGAGTAAAACAAAATGGAGGCAACAAATGGAAAACCAGGTTAGTGAGATAGTAATTTGTCTATTCACAATTAAAACTATGCACCAAACTTTCCGAGTATTTAATGGAAACTGTTGCACTATATATACAAGGAGTGATTGTGATAATCTAGAAGATAACAAACACCTGCAATGAAACTTTGTTCCACAGCGTCCTGCATACTGGCCAGGTCCCCGCCACTCCGTCGACACCAGGTTTTAGCATCTTCCCAGGTTTTTTGCTCGTCGTGGAACTGATAACAACTCCCTCTATAATTCTCCCAGGCTGGGCCACAGATTGTGCTCCATGGCGCTGTGGAACGTAGAGAATTCATACTCGAAATTACGAATGAACTGCAAAGGATACCAATAAACACAATGGTATACATTCACATGGGAGAAAAAATGATTTTCATCAATTTCCAATTTCTTCGAATATTAATCGATGATGTAGATGAAAAATATCTTCCCAACACTATAGTCTATAAGTCTTCCTGGTAACGAGCGTGTGTCTATCGATTGGACCACGGTCCTGAACTAGCGGTCGAACTGAAATCGATTGGACCACGGTTCTAAAGTAGCGGTCGAACTGAATCGGAAGAAAAAATGTGTTAAATAACATTTTGTTGTGGTTGTAAGGCAGATAGATACAGCTTTTACGAACAATATGTTTAGTACCTTACTACATGCGATTAGATAAGCATTTTGACTACATTAACCCTACCTGGCCTGCCCCCACCCCCAACTAAACTTTCTGCGCTATCTCCGGAACGACAAAAAATGGAGAGCTGAAACTCTGTGACTTTATAGTTTATCATATTGAGGTCATTTTGAGCCTATTTGCATAACTCCCCGAGCAGACGATCAGGAGTAAATTTAAGATGGCGGCCACGTGGGTACCAGAAAAGTTATGTTTTCGTCATATTTCTTCAAAATTTCTTCTCTTCCGCGATGAAAAGTGGGCAAAAAAATGTGTTATTTGACATTACATAATTATTTACTAATTTATCATGCAGTTCTGGCGGAGAAATTGCATAAATAAAGAAATCGGAAAATCTGACGGAAAAATCTATCAAAAAATGTCGTTTTTGAAAATGTCGTTTCATCACAGCTGCCATCTTGGATTTGTTTACATTTTCTGGTAAAGCTTGACCCAAGGGTATAGTGTGGCAGGTTTCTCCCCCACCCTAATTATTTTTTCTTACCCCTTGAGAGCTAGGGGATTGAAACTTACCGCACTATACCCTTGGATCAAGCTCTACCAGAAAATGTACAAAAATCCAAAATGGCCGCTTTGATAACGTCACAGTGACGTCATCCTCTGAAACGGCATTTTTTGGTCGATTTTTCGGATTTTTTCATTTATGCAATTTCTCCGCAGAAAGTGCATGGTAAATTAGTAAATATTAATGTGATGTGAAATAAAATAGTTTTTGCTCATTTTTCATGGCGGAAAAACAGAAATTTTGAAAAAAAATGACGAAAACATCACGTTTCTGGTACCCGATGTGGACGCCATCTTGAATTTACCCATGATCCTCTCCTCGAGGGGTTATGCAAGTGGGTTCAAAATGACCCCAATATGATAAACTATAAAGTCACGAAGTATCACCTCTCATTTTTTTTGTCGTTTTGAAGACAGCACAGAAAGTTTGGTTGGGGGGGGGGGCATTTTGGCCCTCTCAGACCTGGTAGGGTTAAATAAAATAGGTAATATCGCACCTGATGTGGTTGTAGAGACTGGACTTAAGTCACCAGTTGCGTTTACTGAAAAATAAAAGTTAATAAAAATATATATATGTACGCAAAACACTGATCCTAATTACCACTACGTGTACAGATTGTAAAAGTTTTTTTTTGGTGTACACAAAATCTAAATGTGCGTTCAAATGTGTGTGTTTCACATTATACCATATTATAGACAAGAATGTTCAATTATATAAAAGAAGTGGTCAGGAACATGAATAACTGTTTGCTAACGCAATAAGTTACGTACCTGCATGTTTCTGGCAAATGAATCCGTAATATGAAGAGCAACTCGTTATCCTCCATTTTCCCAGTGGCAGGATATCCAGCTGTCCAGCGGCAATGACACAGTCTCTGTTAGCGGCATTGGAAAGGTTTCCCAGGTTGAAATAGGTTGGCTGTTAATTATACAATTGACAGTACCAGCTTATGTGGGACAATGAAACGAATCATTATTATATACTACCTTTTATTTGCGAATACAGGTCTCTATTCTCCAGCTTTTGTCGGATGATTTAATTTCGTTCTTATTGAGACTGTGTTCTAGCAAAACTTTACCTCGGTTGTTTCGTTCAGCCATGCGAGCGTCTTCTCGCTCTGGATATCATTCAGACCTATCCATTTGGAATCATCTATGTGCTCTGAAAAGTCGAAAAACTATCTTAATAGAAACCCCGTTCAACGAGTATGCTGCACACGTACCATGTCATCTTTAGAGCCATGAAATGTGAAATGCAAAATAACTTCATATTTAATAAAACAGAGATCAATAGTTTTCAAATAATGAACTTTTCAAGTACACTAAATATTTCAGCATTGGGCGATTGTAAGTTCGCTTAGATAATTAATAAATAAGCTTGCCCCACACTTGCAGGAGGAGACAGGCACATGATTACTTCCCCTTGATTTAGTCGAGGTGCGCTGCAATCGGTGACGTGACCTATACTCACTACCTCGTTACTATTTGTGCCATGTGGTGTCCGAATGGTCAGGGGGATAAATATGACACGACAAACTATGGCGCGACATGACGTCAAGAAGCAGTGTTTCGCTTTCACAGCGACGACGTCTTGACGTTTGCATGGCTTGACCTGCTACGTTCGGCGCATTTGCGTACACTTCGCCATCCATAAGATGGCTTGCGAATCGTGTGTCTCCATTATCGCGGAGCGATATCCGGTACTTTACCGTATTCTGTTCGGCCTTTATCCGGCGGAGAACAGTCTCGAGAAATCTGATAAATTACAGGTTTTCATACAACAAATATCCGCCCATGGACCGCTGAAGCTTCATATTAATAATAATATTAATAATAACGACGGAATTATTAATTACATAAACCAATTATATGGATTTCTGGTGAAGGGGAAAAATATCACTATATATAATTTGAGGATAACATTTTGTTGGTATAGCAGAGATAATAGTATTGGATACTCTGGGGTCGAGTAGGATGAAACACCATTATTACGGTTCTCACAACAGCGTTAACTTCCAACATTAGCATAATACTTTTAGAATGAAAAAGGATTTCGAATGTTCATTCCATCGCGATAAAGAATTTGTTCGGCAGTATGTTGCTCTTGTCCATTACTACGGTTCTTAATAGAACTGGTCTTTCAACAGCACTGTTGTCTTTTGTTGTTAAATGTTTATTCACATCCAAGTCCTGTTCATTTCAACCACATACGTCGATGGAGTTGGTCTGACAATGAAACACTTAAATCAGCCAGCACGGCAGAACAGAGTATGTAGTGCGAGGTCAAATTTACCTCAGCTGATTTTTGACTTTTGACTGTGAGTGTATGACGGTATGATTGCGATGACACAATAGCAAATTTATTCGAAGTTTAGTGCTCTTAATAATGATTGCGTGTTATAGAATTCGGCTGTCAACATGTACAAATACATTGCAGTGTGGAACGGGAACGGAGCAGGCTGGACAAAGTATTTCCTTTCGACGATGTAAATTCCACCTACAGGTAGATCTTGCTGCAACGCAATACTAATCAACATATTGTCGCAAGGAATGCATATGCCGAATTTCAGATGAGGAGGAATACATATTTCGGCGGAGGACAAAAAAATAGTACATGTGTAAAATTGTCAGTTATCATGGTTCTCAGCAGTTCAAAATACTCCTCCGGCTAAGTAAATATTGTAAAGTGAAAGAAGTCCAGTAGCTGATCATCTGAAGTCATGGGTCAGTGAGCAGACAGGGTCCTCTTTGCTCTACCAGTAGTGTGCATCCAAGTCATTCTGCTGTACCTGTCATTTTGGTTGATTAAGTGTCAAACTCTTTAAAGAATTAAAGTATTATTTGGAGATAAAACACTGCTGTGGCAATATCCCGAGTCAAAAAGGGTTATTCATTAATGTCATATGTATCAGGTCTTGCAATTTTAAGGGGCTCATCAGCCCAGGTCCCAAGATTTATTAACCCAGTAAACATTCGATGTGGGTACAGCTTTTAAAGAGATCAGCTGTTAGGAATAAGTCCGCCCTGTTGTCAGCCATAAGCAGGCCTATCAACCTGGTGCAACTTTCAGAATGCAAGGCCCGTTTCATGATTTCTGGTCCTGTACCATGGTACATATAAGGTCTCACCAAAATTTTTTGCAGCTAATAATATAAATTTATCGTATCGGTGTTCAGTTGAATTAGCCATGTATACACTCTTCTTGATAGTTCCTCTTCAGCTTAAACTCTGCTTAGTATCATGTGAGCAGCATTTTGTTAACGTTGGGGCATGCACGGACAAATACATCCTCAAACGCAGTAAACTTACCATTTATGAATGATTGGGTTTCGATATCCAGTATTTGTACCAGATCCCCACCCAGCTGTTGACATGATGCGCGCGCATCTCCCCAGTCCAACCGTGTTTCGTTGAACAAATAACACTGGAAGTCTGTAGCATTGTATCGTCGAATCCATCCTTTTTCACAAATATACTTTGCTGAATGGAATGATAGAGTAGTTTCGAATATAAAATTCTCCGTAGATGCCATAAGATTTCATATTATTTTTCGGTGGCAGAACATTAATAAATCACATTGCATGAAATTATTGAAAGTAATAGCATTATATAATTACATTGGATAAGGCCATAATCATGTCAACGGAAAAGCATAAATCTTCGAAAGGAGACATTCTGGGATTTTGTTGTAATTTTATTGGCATTACTGATGTCGAGTTAGATATCATAGGTATATACATTTTTCCTCCAATATTTCGGGATAATATGAACTCACGTTTTAGAGAAGTTATCTTAAGTATAGACGTAGTAGACGCCGCCTCGCACACAAAAGGCCGCAGTAGTAGGCAGTCACTAATCATCCATTCCCCAGTACTCCGATCTTTCAGATAACAAAATTGTCGAGAAACATGAGGAGTTGGTTATTCTGAATCTATGGTGGTCACTATAACTTAATGAAGGATTTCATTTACTTCACCTTGACAATTCTGACAATTCTTTTCCAAATGTCCATTGTATGGGATATGGCTATACATAGTTATACAGATTTTTGCGTGGAGTGAATGAATATTATTAAACAAAGCCAAATGTTTGGTGGATTGCACGGCAGAGTACCTGTCGAAATGTAGCCACATGTCCTAGTGCCCCTAGGGATGGGCGTAACGGAAGGCCAGTTGGTGTAACCAGATAATGCATCCCCACCACTCCAGGTAAACATGCTTGTACCGCTGATGTCTAGTGTGACAGAAGGACATCAATGATTATATGCTCATGATTGTGTTGTTGAGAATTATAACTACCTTCAATTAAAAAATACAGTTAAATTTAAGTTGGGGAAGATAACTACTCACGGCAGAAAAATGTTTCTTTGCTAGTAACAACATGAAGTACACTTTGAACATTCGACAGAAGTGTCGCCCACTTGAACAAGACCAGTTACATGTGGTTTAGAAATCTTAAGAGCACTAAACTGTATATGCCCATGGTCCTACGTTCTCTGGATCAGCTTTTTCAGTTTATTAGGAAGAGAGAGTAGATTCACCTGGCGTGATACAGGAGGAGAGCGACTCCAAAAATATCAGCAAGAAACGTGATGACCGATTATGGTAAGCCGTTTCTGTATTAAATTGGTTATTCCACATATGTTGAAAAGTTTTTCACAAATGTACAAAAGAATTCCACATATGTGTAAAAATAGGGGTAATCAGCTGGGTCAAAGATAAACAAGCACATGGGCTCAGTCTCTTTTCAAGGTCAACCTTAGTGAATACCATCTCATCACTGTGGACAGTTTGTTCCTTTGTTTGCAGGTGGAAAAGGCGCCAAAACGATACCAGGGAGCAGTCGGTGCCTACGGCAGAAGTCGCAACTTTCAGACATGTGTTTAAAAGTTTTAGACATATGTTGAAACATTGTACACATATGTTAAATAAATTAACTATTCCACATATGTTGAAAACTTTTGCACATATGTCAAAAAGATTTCAACATATGTATAAAAGTTTTATACATAGGTAAAATAAATCCGCAATTCTAGACATATGTTGAAAAGTTTTATACATATGTTGAAAACTTTTTGACATATGTGCAAAAGTTTTGAACATATGTAGAATAACCGATTAAATACTGAAACGGCTTGCCATAACCGGTGATCATGCTTCTTGATAATTTTCACTTTCCGTCTGTGTTACAAACAATAATTTCAGACGATCATATTTGTGAGCCCGGTCCAGAAGTCGGATATTTGCTTCTGATGTAGTTCTTCCAGGTAATTGTTCAGGAATCTTTGAGTATCGCCACTGATAAAACAAAATCCATAAACGTGTAGCCTGGATGATAAGAGTTCAATATAGTTCGAGCGATGATTTCAGATACGTTAGTGTGTGTGTGTGTGTTTGACTCATGACAAACCCATCATAGCCAGCGCGAGAACGAATAGCGACAGTCTTACAGATAGGTCTGACGAAGTAGTTGCAAGTTAGAACAAGTTGATATAAAACACTCTGACGACCGGGACCGGGACATAAGTAAACAGTATACATATTTCAATGTTATTGAATATGGCATATCGGAATATTCGTTGATAGTTAATAGCTATTGTGATATACGTTAATTTGCAAATACCCAAATGTCAGTTTTTAGCATATAGTTTGCAAGGACTCTAATAACCGTTTGTTCTCACTTGTGTATCTCCAGTAGTTGAGCATTCTCGTCTCGGCAGTATCTGTCCGCATGTATCCAGGTTATGGTGTCTTGGGTGTTAAACTGGTAACAACGCTGTCCAAATGATTTCCATACCGGAGCGCATGATCCTAGGACAAATATTTTACCATCATAATTTCTTCAGATTGTAAGGGGACATTGCCTGCCATTTTAAATTAAACGGGATAATAATATTCAACTTCTTTGATGAAGTGCAATTTCGGTAGTGTTAATATCTTTGTATAATGTGATTGATCTGTATAATAGATCGAACTTGCATTGGTTAGAGTATCATGTTGGACGATCCGACGTATCGTCATAAGTATGAAAGTTACATGCTTAACTAATATTTCTCAACGTGAAGAAGTTCATGGTATTTTTACCATCGATTCAAGTAGCATTTTATTCATTTCATTCACTGGTTTCGACGTACAATTTGGGTTGAAGAGTAGGTCGCCGCCCATGTTGATTTTCTCTCCACATAACATATATCCAAGTAAGAAAACAAACACTATAGTTAAACATCAATAAAACATATATAAAACATTGTACATATATACATTACAGACATACAACATAAAAATACGCCATATTATCTAACTTTACACAGATACGCTCCTGCACCCTCACACGTAAATGTGCATATAACCACATATAATGATAACAATACGGCACAATAGATCACGCCTAAAGCTGAAAATGAATTCATCTCATTTTGCACCGGCTTTTGATCCCTCGGCCACTTTTACCTATCATACCTTCTGGCTTTTGACAGACGTAACTTTTCTCTTCCCCGCACCACCGAGCTGTCCGTCCGTACTTGTATCCATGCTGTGGGCTTATCATGGCACACGTAGAGTTTTCTTGACCTCTAAGGGATGACAACAGATCGTACGTGAGTAAAACTGTGGAGGCCTTGACCGTGTATATGTATCGAAATTAGATATAAACTTATTCCGGTTACAAGAATATCTTCACTGGGTCTCCCATTGCCGTTCATCTGGAGTTATCAAAGAGGCAGACCTTTCTATGGAGCTGATGGGATTGATTTAATGTTTCGTTATTCTATATAAGTGTTAGATACAGCCTACAGTAGTAGTCAACGTCGGCTTAAAGATCTCGGAGTCATTTGGTGAGATATGTAAGAGGACGGAAGAATTGTCTGGCGACTAAAAAGCAATCATATGAATTACAACACATATAAAGGAAGACGGAAGAGGTGCCGACATACTGACAGTCTTCTGGTTAACCTATTCTAAAGCACATACCAAGAATCTAACGATTCGTGATATGTGTTGTATCTCAGGTACGCTTTCATTGTACCTGATCATGTGGCAACTTGGACGGTATGACCACACGGCCCCTAACACCGGTATAAGCGGTATTAGATGCAAATCTAGAGAGCTATGATGGAAATGCTCTGAAAGCTTGTATATTGGTAATTGGTGAGCTGTTTCGCTGTGACAACTCGTACACTAGGGATTGATGAGCTGTATCGTCGTCAGATGAAAATGATGGCATTTAACACAAAAGACTAGTCTGTAAGGCCCGATGTCGACCCAGCATCAACTTCGCACAAATGCCAACATATATCAAAGACCAAAAGGTCTGTACAGGGGGCAGACCAGATCAAAGACCAAAAGGTCTCCACAGAAAGACACCATCGGCACCTCACATTCAGACTAGGATACGAAGCAAAACGAAGGAATATACCAGCAAGAACAAAACGTGCTCGCAACATTTACAAAGGTCATGTTAAACGTTTTGCATGTAAAACAAAAGTGTCGGGTTATATAAAATATAATTATATCAAAACGTTTTTAAATAATTTCAACATTTTTCCTCAACGTCACAAAGTTTCTAAAACGTTATCACAATGTCTTTGAAAAATAGTTTTTTATATTCTTAAAAGCGGATTAGGGATAGTGATAAAAAAGGTTTCATGGTGTTTTATAACCTTACAAAAATGTTTTCAAAACGTTTAGCCTAATCTTTTCATGATGTTTTAATGAATGTTATTTTGTTAGCTGGAATGTATTTGGTTGGATCTATCACTTTCTCGGTAAAAGCACAGACACTGCTGCTCCATTCATCACTTGTATAATTACTCCAGCAAGAAAGTATTATCTTAAACTAGTTGGATATTAACCTTCCTTTACTTTCTAATGATATTATTACAGATTTAATATTTAGAACATCATGATGTTTTGCCGGCTTCATTGAAAAATGTTGACAGATTCTCCATAGCGGGAAAGTAGCCTATGTTTATGTGTACTGTGTCTGTTTTGAGTTGGTACTGATGCTATTGTATAAATTAGGTATTTTCCTACGAAGTAGGCTACAGATCGCAAATTGTCCGGTAATGAGTCAGTGAGTCCATACGAATCCTTTCGTCGGCAAAATAAGGAGAACCATTGAAATTAGAACCTTTATTTTTGGCATGAACGTGCATTAGGGCATTGTTACCAGCAAGTTCTGAGCTGACCGAATTCTGATGAAAATTTGATTTATAATTATTTTTTTTATTATTTATTGATAGCTCAGCGAGTGCACTGTCATGCCCATTGGGAACCCTTGGCTGTATGTTTCACTGTATATATAACACAGTACAAAACGTGATGGGATAATGAAATAGGAAATGCTAATTTTCCATCATTTGTTAGTGCATTTATCTACACTGCTATTACCAGGCAACTTGCCATTCTTAATACACACAATTCAGCATATTGTTATAGATATATGTAAACTGTGGCCTTTAACGTGCATCCTATTTCACATCCAAACATTTCATCACAGACCAAAGCATGCAGGCTTCAAATTTAGGTCAAATTGCCACTGATTATGAAATATCCTACATCAACCAATTAAGTCAGCCTGAAGCAATAACCCAGCAGAACATAGAAAGATCTGGTATCATCCTTCAGATTAGCCTGTGAGCAACAATGATAAAATTTACTGAGGGTGAAACAAAGCTGTCCTGCAAGCCACCCAAGGAATTTATCAGCTGGTGTTGGGACATTTTGTTGGTATCATGTAAGTTGTTTAGTAGTTTACTCATTCAAATCTCCATACCATATATTCTGTTATTCAACAGACAAATTTCTTTACTGGTTTTAATTGTTTTAGTAACATAGTACTGATACTGTAGAAATGGGTAGTGTGAATTTACCCATGGTAAATAGTGTGAATGGTGGAATGTCTGGACTCTCAAATGAAAGTGTGTTATACATGTATAGCTCAAGCATGTTAGGTTTGAGGAACAAACATAGTTGCAATTAAGATATAACCAAAGAAATTTCATGACAATTATTGAATCTAAGTAGGCCCCTACCTAACAAAATTAGCTTAATAAAAAAGGCCTTCCTGACGTAAATTGTTTTCTTTTGAGAGAGAATGGTATTTTCTGGGTTAAGAATTTCCTGTATAAAGATAGGTTGTTCAAGGAGGCTTTGTTTTGCCGCTGTTGTGTGCATTAACGGTATGGAAACATGATATATGCACCCAGAGCCCTGATCTACAGCTGTATAAAACTCAACATCTGGCATTGACGGCATGTTTAAAGGGTCTTAATTTATTTTCTTTGAGTAAAATTTAACTAGATAAAGTAACTTTGATTGTACTTCTTGAACATTGACTATATATCACACTGGGATATAATTTAAACAAAAACATTACATGTGTAATTATGTCTAAATTTTTCTTGCCATTTCAAATTTCGATTCCTTGATTAAGGGATACAGAATCACTGCCACGGAGTGTGTTGGTGTGTCACAGAATCACTGCCACAGAGTGTGTTGGTGTGTCACAGATTCACATCAGCACAGTAACTGGTAAACTATTCATTCAATCCCATCACTTTTAATCTTCAACAAAATATTCAATACTGTTTTAATCGAAAATTTCTGGTGATTTTTGATGAAAATCTCTGGTGATTCTGACTTGGGCTGCATGTGCCCATCTTAATATAGGCAGGATTTCAACTTGGGGCTGGGGGGTGGGGGAGGGGGGGATTGCCAAGAGCTCAGTGCCAGTCCTAATGCCTACCTTACTTCGTAGGTCCTGTGACGCATAGTCACACTGCCATGTATGTTATGGACGCGCAAATACTTTAATGAAGACTACGCTGAATATCGAATGACGGACTAGACACTTGTATAACTAATACACTAATATATATACATTATCGGGTCACTGTGTTGTTCCGGCACTTTGTATCAGCTCGAGTTCTCGGAGTCTGGATCGCCGTATCGACCGAGACCGCAGGTCGAGGTCGATGCGGCGACCCAGACTCCGAGAACGAGAGATAATTTATTTATCATATATCTTTTTCTTTTGACACTTAAACGATGGTTTCATTCCGGAACTACGTCCTGATGCGCATTCTCTAGATGCGTTGAGTTCATTCGACGTAAATGTATTACTCCGTGCGCGGGTTGTGTAGCTAAAAATAAACTCGCCTTAGCCTAATAAATCTAGGTCAGGATAGACAGAGGAACAACAGACAACTCGTGTTTGAAGTATTGACTCAACATTTACTTCGTATACTTTGAATATTTTCAATAGCTATTCCACACTCAAGGATGAGAACAATTAATTCGAAATAGTAAGGCAAAGTGTGTTTTTCCAACAGCAAACATGTGGAATCCGTACAACTCCTGAACCGTATAATACAAAGGTACCGTACGGTACTGAAATTTAACAGTCGAGAAATTCAAACAAGGTCAGACAACGCGGTCAGACGGGGAAAGCAGCTCAGCAGTTCGAGTTGGCCAGAACTTAAATTTTGATAAATTAACGCTTTATTGAGAGTCTGTGGTGTTTTTAGAGATTGGATGCATGTCCGATTGCTGACAGAGAGTGACATTTAGAGTACAGTTGTTGAAAGTCGCACCATGGAATACCCCAGTTGTTTGACTGGCTCTGTGTTTCGCAACGAAAGTGTTGGATGTATTCTGCAAGAGAACGCGAGCAAGATTAGAGATGGTGGAAGGACTTTCATTTGAAGAAGCGGCAGTTTGACAGGCTACCATATTTTCCTTAGCTGGTGACGAGGAAGGGGAGGACGGTGCTCTGCCTTCAGCGGCGGCAGGTCTACAAGACGGTATCGGACGTGAACATGCAATAATGTTGCTCATTTTCTCCTGCATGCTGGCAGAAGCCACGGCATAATTATTCAGACTTGCTATATTCTTGTGCCCGGTCAGCTGCATAATGGTCGTGGGCGGAACTCCCGCATCGAGGAGACGGGTGGCAGTGGATCGTCGCGCACTATGATTAGTTTTACGACCAGGTAAGTTGGATTTATTGGCCATGTTTTTCACCATATACTTGAGCGTGTTTTCTCCCGCGGCCTGACATTTGTACCAGATTTGGCTACCGGGATTTCTTTTATGATTTACGCTCAAGTAGAATGGGGCATCAGCTTCGCACATCTTCAGGGGTCGGTGATCGCGTTAAACCTTGTAAACCGATACCGGACAATCGAGGGGATTACCGGGCAAGGCGAATTGTTTCGGCTGGAAAGGTCGCACATGACTGTTCGCATTTGCGCCACTTCTGGTTTTTGTGTCTCTCTCGCTGAATTCCAAATATTCCACGCCCCTCTCATCAATTTTGAGCGCGATATCCCCCCATCTAAGTTTTCTGTTTTCGCTTGAGGGTCTCATTCCAAAATGCATTGAATTGTTCAACCATATTTGATTTCGCAAGGCTGTGGGGCTATGGACTCCAGTGACACGCTTTTCTTTCAGCATTTTTGTTCATTTTCAGTTAATGGGTCAGATTTATTTGGGCGATTCCCCTTCCCCTTTTGCTTCAGTTCCTTTCGTTTGGATGCGAGAATATCCCTACATGTTTGAAATTCCCTGTCCAGGAGCAGACTGTAGGGGTATTCACTTTCTCGAAGGTAACGGTCGATGCCCCTGTGATAGCTTGTGAGCGTGTCTGGCTCATAGTCGGACCCGTCGTGCTTTCGAATGGACAAAAGGAATGAGCCAACATAGTTGTTCAGTTCCATTGGGTGAATCTTGCGATTTTCGAAGCGTGGCCCAGAAGCCAGCCATCCGCCAAATATTTTGCTTACACTCTGAGTTTTACGAACAGTATTTTTGTTCTTCATGCTCTCCACAAAATCGAGCTTTTCTGTTGCGCTTGTGTCGATGAAAGTGGGGTGTCTTTGTGGAAAGTTTTTCGTGTCTGTGCGGTCAACATTTTGATGTCTTCAGGCGGGAGTACACTACATTTTTTCAGAATTTTCTGAGGTCATTGGGGGTGTTTGATTTTCCTGCACATCAGATTGAATTGGCCCGCCAGATTCCGTGGTCGGGTCAGTTACCCGATCAAGTTCTGCCACTAGCATGGCATCGTCACTGCTGGAAATCATACTGGAGCCATGTGTATATGTTCATCATCCGACAAGAAACCCAGGTCGAAATTGGCAGGTTCTGAATCGCTGCTATCGAAGGCGAGATAATCAGCCATAGTTCTGAACGCAAAGTCACAGAGATCGACACGTTCAATTATAGCCTTTGATGACCGAACTCCACAGAGAAGGATTGTAAAACAGTGTTTATAACTTGTAAACGTCAATAAATTGGCACGAAATAACGGTTATAAATATATACACAATGTCGTTGTTAAACTTGTTTGAGCTGAGTACATCGTCGAACTTCGAAACTTGTGAATGTGACTACATGTAACAACAACAACAAACATCGAGAGAAGCAGACGATAAATATTTTAATAAAATAGCATTGCTTTTGCAATTATATATCTTTTGAGTATTTTATTTATAGAATATACGCCGACCGTTCGTCCATGTGTGTTTCGGATAACTTTTACGATTGGAAGTTTTACTACTACTACTACTGGTAGAAAGTTATGAATGAAATTGACTGTAGTTCAGGGGTTTCCCCGATAGAGGGCGATGTAAAAGTAGTCCCGGTTTCAAAGCATACCGATACGGGTACTGACTATATCGATACGGAAATAGAAAACATGAGTGTGTATCACTATCCTAGCACGCACAGGTATATGATAAAAGTATATATGTTTGGTATGGCAATAGTAGCATCAAATAATAATTAATTACACAACTGAAATGGGTGAAACTTCATAGATCAGGATGGCTCCAACATATGGCAAGAAGCTTACCTTTGAATTACGGGCTGTCCAGTCGACCAGAATGTGGTCCCAGAGGATGACTCGCTTGACCATTTCCATTCTACAGTATTCCCCTACAATTATTTAAGCAAGCTGTCATATGCAGAGATTAAAACTCTTTAACTCCCTCTGTACCGGTAGTTTTGACAGTTCCAAACTGGTATCAACACTGTCTTGAACTCAAATGAAGCGAAGATATACTTATCATCTTCTTCGTGATTTCAAAGACGATAGTCCAACCTTTCCAACAAGATGTAATATGATGACAATATTCGTCTAGAAATTCGCTATTTTTGTATGCCAATGACAGGCAATTGTTGAACTTATTTTCTATCGGTACTATTATACCGATACGGTACAGAGAGGGTTAAAGTAGAATGAACAGGCGCACAAGACGCACAATATCAAATATTATTTTTTGCACATCACATTGCGGTGTACTTCAAATCGCACCGGCCAGACAGTGATGAGCGAAGGACCACTCACAGTGACTTGGGTGTGAAAACCGATCCAGACGTCGTCATGTTTTTCCAGTGCCATGTCGTAGACGGTCTGTTCCCACTCAGATGACGATGGTATCGCCAAAATAGCCCCATGGTTGCCGCAGTCAATCCTAAAATAAATACAGAAACGAAGAATCATTGCGCATGGGATGTATATTAAATCTACTCTGCATAAGCGAAGAGTATTACTGCAAAGAATATGCATTCGTCTGACTGACTAATAAGTTTCGACCAGGACCGATATCAAAAAAGTTCTGTTGTAAATCACAGAAAATATTTTAACATTTTCTACTGATATATAGCTATATAAGCCTATGCAGTCGCAAACTGATGATTAATAATCACATATTCTTGACAAAAGGAAACAAGAGCCTAGATGGCTCTATGGACTACGTTATTAAAACCAAATCTTTAGACTTACATGTTAGAGTGGGTTGCTGGTGGTGAGGGACCTTGGCCATAGATATTCTGGCCTCAATCGTAGTACCCGACACATCGTTTCTCACTAATGCATACACTCACAAAAATGTGGTTTTCAGTGTTGTTTTTGTATTTTTTATTTGTTATCCCCTGTGTCCTTGGCCATTGAAATTTCGACCTCAATAGGTTAGCCATCAGCGTGAGGTATTCTTGAAGTTTAATCTCACCTTTGGACCAAAGTAATGGTTAAATATTTTTAATATTTTCCAGTTCGGGGATGCCACCGTGGTATTGACATATTTGCTCCCCTTTTCTGATTATAATAGGGTATAGGTATATAATCGGTGTAAAATAAGTCCTGTCGAATGCACATTCTCCCTCTCGTCTTTCTCCTTCTCCAGACTTTCCTCACTTAGTTTCTTAAATTTCCAAAAGATTGACCGAATGCTCTCAAATTTCAGCAGGATAACTATGGCGTCACGTACATGTTTTGTACCAAATTTGAGGTCAGTAGGTCAAAGGTCAAGGTCGCTGTGGCCTAAACATCAGGAAATCATCGAAATTGATTTTGGTTTGATTGTTTAAGTCGGTAGAAAAAGATATGTCAGGTATTGAAATTATCAAAAAAAGTGTAATAAGGTACGGATATATACACTGGATATACAACATTTCGGTAGTATTACATGTCAGTGTTTTATAGAATATGTCATTAATGAACTGGTTAATCGAGGTTCTTCTAAAATTCATTTCACGAAAGTAGCAGCTAACCCTGATCAGTTAAATTACCTGGCGTCACTCCATTATCGTTTGGAGTCGAAGTACTTATAACACATTCCATGGTGTCCTAACCAATTGCTACTTGCATCACAAAACGCAGGGGCGCCTGCAAAACATGCGATCAAACATCCGATCAATTTATAAATAAATATTATCTTGATAAAATACAATTGATTCATTTTAAAGTACTTCGAGCATACAACAGATATGACAAAAGTTATTGTGTATAGTATAAAACTAACTCGAGTAGAGTGTAGGACAAATTCCCCCCGGAAAAATCCCCCCTGGACAAACTCCCCCCCCCCCAGTGAAATCCCCCTAGGATATTCCCCCCCCCCCGATAAATTCCCCCCTCTGCTAGAGAAGCCAGTGGACAGTAAGACAGTAAGAGAATATATATAATAATTCATCTTTATTTTATTTCAATAACGAATAGTCGTTAAGGACAAAGGACAAATACACTGTATATGCATGTAGCACATTTATGATAATGGTAACACATCAATGCCATAATGGGACAGTTCATGTGAAGCAAATTGTGTGAGACACGGCCTGAAGACTTTGTGCAATCGTCTTGTCACCATCCCTTCTGTCAACACAGATCTTGTTGAGCCTCTCCTGAAGATCTTTTGTTGTCCTCTTGACATGTTTTGGCTGGCGTTGTCCGGCGGCGTCTTGGACGAGCATTGTTGAAACAATGGCATGGTCTTTTCTCAGAAATTAAAAAAAAATGTTTTCTTGAATCTCCACTGTATCCACTGGTTTCTCCAGGTTAAAATATGCAGAGGGAGGGGGAATTTATCCGGGGAGAAAATGTCCTAGGGGGGAATTTCACCGGAGAGGACTTTCACCGGGGGGGGTGGAGTTGGTCCATGGGGAATTTTTCCGGGGGGGAATTTGTCCGTACCCCAACTCGAGTAAGCCGCACCTACAGTCAGACTGGTGAAGCTCAGACTTTTTGCGTATAAGCATATTAAAGTCATCGTCAATCCATATTTACAAAGGATAGAACGGTAGAATCCCGACACCGCCATGCATGTATATATGCGCATATAATCATGGTTTTTCATGGTACACATTTGTGAATTACCACGAAGTGTTTCGAGCCTCTTTGGCCAATATCGACACCTGTGTGCTCTCGTCAGGGGAGACAGGAGGCATGTATTGTCTGCGCCTCAAACACTTGTGTATTATATCATACGGTTAGTGTTTTAATGCCAAGTTTTTATAGACCAGAAAGGTTATAGTCACCCTTTGTGCGTATTTTCACACATCATATAGGGTACCGGCAGGTCAATTCTGTCGTTGGAAAGGAGAAAGGCCGAGTAACTGTACATTCCTGAAAAAGAATCGACGAGGCGCGAAGCGCCGAGTCGATTCTTTTTCACGAATGTACAGCTACGAGGTCTTTCTCCGACTTAAACGTTAGTCCAACGATAATGTATTTACTTCTTCGTCTTACACGAAGAATGAAATGAGCTATGTCAAACCGCACAAATTGCCATGATATAGGCCCAGGTAGAACCATTCGAACAAGAACTGTAAAGAGCCAAGTACGCACACTGTACCCGAGTGACGGCGTCCTACATGATGGACAGTCCATCACATGGGAAGGAATTTACGCATACGCCTACCTGGGCTGTTGTTTATCTATTCAACGCAGAAAAATCGTTCCCCGAATTCGAAGGCGATAAAAAACTTACACAATGGCCGTATTGTGTAACACATCATGGTTGTTTCAGGACAAACAACACATTTGCACACGAAACAAAACTTTCACAACCCGTTTGACTGGTCCGAAACTCTTACGTTATCGTTACAAAGATTTGTAACAAAAACATATATGTAATTGATATATACGTGTCACAATCTACATTACGTGAAACGCATATGAAGCAAAACATGCAGACATACACATTACATATCCATATGTCGATACGCATGATCTCATACCAGGCCCATAATTAACGGAATGTCTGACAGGAATTCACCTTTACCGGTACACATTTCACTTGTACCCACACATATACCTACGGCAGAAATTTAATGTGTTATGATGTACGGACGCGTCATATTTTGACTGCTTAGTCTGCAATCAAAGCCCAGCAGGCGACAACCAAAGATTAGACCTATATTTGAGACAGTCGGTGTTTTGATGTATGTATATCAGAAGGCATGTAATGTAACGCTCACAAAAAGAAATCGTGACCGAATTTAGAGAAACTACAGTTCGCGACTGGACGACTCTTTCGATACCCGTGTTCCACGTGTCACAATGAACGTTAACATAAATAGAGCACTTTTCGGAGTTAAAGGTTTATGCCATTCCTAGATGTATATGCAATTTGCACATTTATTACATTGTATTCGGTATGGTATGTTTCTGGGTTGTGTTTTTTCCGTTCGTCTACTTTTTTTGTCCTACAGAACATTAGTTAATTCCACCTGTTAGTTCCGGCTGAATTGATTAAGTCCAATTCGCTTGTTGCAGTGCTGTTTGTCATTTATACATTTCAGGAGACCGACATCCAGTAATCTATTGCCCCATTTACCAGTCGTTCGTGTCTTCTTACATGCGTTACCTGACGGACGCGTTTCTTTTCAGAAAAAGAATGTACTCTTGCTGTACATTCGTGAAAAAGAATGTACACTTGCTGTACATTCGTGAAAAATAATGTACACTTTTAACAATAGTGTGACGTCACAGCGTTTAAATATTTGATCAGATAGTGACACTGTCCATCATATGTATGCGGCATTTATAGTCATATCAGTTAACCTTTCATTGGCCAGTTGGTACGCTGGCGTATTGTTCCATTGGCCAAATCAGCGTGTATGTGATTGGTCCAAATTAAAACATTTGATTGGCTGAGCTGACGCCTGCTTTATACCCCTTTGTGTGCTTCAATTCCCTCAAGCCCCGACTCTAAAAAGCTCGGGCACCGGCTTTTATTGATAGATCTGCACAATGAGCAATTATTGACTATGTACGTTTTCTGTGTACAAGTGTCAAACAGTAAACTCAGGATGGCGGCTTTAGGTGAATTCTCTACCATTGATTGATGACAATATATAGGACTGCATAGATATACACGTTACATAGTGTTTTCTCACTATAAGTTTACCTGAACTTATAGTATATCAGCATATATAATCGGTAACCGATATCCCCTTCAGACTCCATAATATGTTAAAACTGATAAACTCTCTAGCCCGGGCTTGGAGTATATTATTCAAAATTTACACACTGGACCATATGTTGATCGTGTACGTCAATCTTTGACGGTATCTGTACACGTGTCTTTTGGGTGAAGTCAGGATAACGGCTATATTAGTCCCGATTATGACATGTGTATATATGCCCCGACATTCAGCTGATGACCCTAAGTTATGTGTGACCCCCCTCCTTTGGCTGGAATGTTACCAGTGACTCCCCCTCACCTGATACCATATTTATCAATGACCCCCCATCTCTCCACAAACACACGCCCAATTCCAACGAATCTAGGTCATTTCCCCCAGTGGACATTTCCTGGATCCAGGGCATTTCCCCCAGTGGACATTTCCCCCAGCGGACATTTCCCCCATGGACATTTCCCCCAGTGGGCATTTCCCCCAGTGGACATTTCCCCCACCATATTATAGGTTATTTTGAACATAGTTTTTAAATAATTTGGCAAAAGCACAATTTTTTTAAACATTTTTTTATTTATATAAAAGGGATATAAGAATTTCCACATATGTTTTACGATAAAAGAGTCAAGTAGTGATAAGATAGTATACATATACACAGTATATAGCAGTAATACACAGTCTTATAGCACATTTTAAAACAATATAGCACATATTTTTACAAGTTTTACGAGAAAGCCCATTATATAGCACATTTTTAATCAATATAATGGATCACATAATGATAACATAATATTCATGTACATAGTATATATTTTAACATTTTAAGAAAAGATTATATCACATAGTGATAAAATAAAAGTTGTATTTAAAAACAATATAATTTTGTTCTATTTTTTACCTCAGTTTTCACTTTAGGTCAATTTTATTCTCATCAAATGGCTTCGTGACACCGACCTACGAACAGGTAATGTACATCTTTTATATTTTTATATTGTTTTAAAATGTGCTATAAGACAGTTAGACTGTTTAATACTGCTATATATATGTATAATATCTTATCACTATTTGACTCATTTATCGCAGAACATATGTGGAAATCCTTATATCCTTTTTATAGAAAATAAAACATATATAAAAAAAATTGTTATTGCCAAATTATTTAAAAACTATGTTCAAAATAACCTAAAAATATAGGGTGGGGGAAATGTCCACTGGGGGAACTATCCACTGGGGGAAATGCCCACTGGGGGAAATGTCCATGGGGGAAATGTCCGCTGGGGGAAATGTCCACTGGGGGAAATGTCCGTACACCACATTTCCTCCAGCGGACATTCCCCCATGGACATTTCCCCTGGTGGACATTTCCTTCAATGGACATTTCCCCCACCCTATACTTTTAGGTTATTTTGAACATAGTTTTTAAATAATTTGGCACATCATATATTTTATAGCACATTTTTAAACAATAAAATGAATCACATAGTGATAACATATAAATCATATACATATATACATTTTAACATTTTAAGAAAACATTATATCACATTGTGGTAAAATAAAAGATGTATTTTTTAACAATATTATTTTGTTATATTTTTTACCTCAGTTTTCACTTCAGTTCGGTTTTATTCTCATCAAATGGCTTCATGACACCGACCTACGAACAGTTAATGTTACGCTATATACCATGTATACATCTTTTATATTGTTTAAAATGTGCTGACTGTATAATACTGATAGATACTGTGTATATGTATAATAACTTATCACTTTGTGACTCAATAATCGTAAAACATCTGGAAATCCTTATATCTTTATATACAGAAAAAACAAATTGCGTTATTACAAAATTATTTAAAAACCATGTTCAAAATAACCTAAAAATATAGGGTGGAAGAAATGTCCACTGGACGAAATGTCCATGGGGGAAATGTCCGTACACCATTCCAACATAGCCAGGAGCACTAAATGATGCAGTGTCGAATTATATTAAGACCGATTGAAAACACGTTAATAACATGAAGAGCTATTCGTTGATAAAGTGATTCGCGGTATGGTATTATACATATGAAAAAGTGACAGGGAACGGGACACAGTTCTGCAGTACAACATTAAACTGCGAGAAGCTGGGAGATTACATTCTGTATGATGTATTTATTCGCATTCACCGGTTTGAGATAAAATTATGTCATACTGCATCATGATGACAGATAATACTACATACAACCGCTCAGGGAAACAATGAGGTTATGTTTGTTATACTGACACAGAGATAAACTTTATAAAAATTCGGACGAATCCGACATGATTAATTTCATGCATTCATCATGTCGGCTTCGCTACAAAAACCCTGCAAAAAATAGACGGTGTTTTATTATTATAAAACTATTAAAATTATTATATTTTATAATATTATCCTCATCATAACATTAACTACCGTCAGTACAACTTGTCTTGTAGTACGTCACAATTTATTTCTTCAACTTTGGGGCAGCATAAATTATTGAATGGTTTGTTTCAGTCTCAAAATGCAGGCTATATTCATTTAGCTAGTCAATGTCCACAATGTCCAGGCTGCACTGCACCTGGATGTGTTTAGATAAAGGATTTGCTAGATGCACTGTGTAGTGACTCAAATCTAGCTGGTATGAATAGGGGCCTAGCTTTTAATACATCTTGAGAAGAGTAAATATGATTATAAAGCCATTTACCGGTCTCATGTCCTACTACACTACAGGAGGTTTGTACAGAGATTAATGCTAACAGAACATAGGTCTATCTATGGTACTGTATGCTGTTTAGGCTTATGATAAACCATAGAGCCTACTGTTTTAGTAGGCTCCATGGATAAACAAAGCCGTGTTCTGATACATGTGTTTCCTGATCTAAAGTCCAACCTGGTTCTTCGACCTAAAAACATGAAATTCATACAGAAGCTCAAGAAATTCTAGCTGAATAGCTGTCCATTTATCATCATCATTTATCAAGTTACTGATGACCCCCCTCTACACACAGTCTAGTTACACATGACCCCCCCCCCCTTCGTAGGGCTCGAAGTTATTGGTGACCCCCTCAAATCCCCCCCCTCAGGATAAATTTTGAATGGTCCCTATGCCGCACCTACAGTCAGACTGGTGAAGCTCAGACTTTTTGCGTATAAGCATATTAAAGTCATCATGAATCCATATTTATAAAGGATAGAACGGTAGAATCCCACAGTATAGTATAAAACTAACTCGAGTAAGCCGCACCTATACAGTCATACCTGGCGAAGCTCAGACTTTTTGCGTATATGCATATTAAAGTCATCGTCAATCCATATTTATAAAGGATATGATGGACAGATCAATCAAATCATTTGCCGACACTACCTATCCTTTTATCAGTGCAGATCGCGCAGGAGAAGTTGTTGTACTGGCCTATTATGAATATGGCTTGCAGGAGAATATCTGCTAAGGCTCAAGCCACACGTCGTAAACGGAAACTACTCGCAAACAGGGCGAGAAACCAGATATATACAAAGAACAAGGAACTTGATGCCGCAAAACAATATATCAGAAACCTGTCTAATTTACAACTGACAGACTCCGATATCATGTTACTTTCTAAAGGAATGTCATACGTTCCATCCCCGAAAATGGGGATGAAAGACATAATGTCGGACTTTCATTCTTTAGAAAAAGCAAGACTTAATAGTTTATTCTATGATATTGGAATTGACTCGGAACAAGATAAAAACAGTGTTCCCCCTGCAGATAACACTACAGGAAACTATATATTTGCGACAAAACTGTTTCTCTCTGAAAAGAAATACAGGCCTAGCCTGTGGATCAATCTCACGGCCGGCGAAAAAGCCTCTCTGATCAAACTACAATCTGACGATAACGATGTTCTGATCAGTAAAGCAGACAAAAATAACACCACAGTTATCTTGAACAAACAAGATTACTTGGATGAAGCACAAAAAACTGATACAACAGACAGTATCAAAGCTACAATCGTTGAACGTGTTGAGTAAACAAACAAAGAGCTTCTTATCGGAAATAACTACCCGAATGCCAACGCTATACCTTCTACCAAAGATACATAAGGTGGAATCAATAATTAGCAATCTGGACCCAATTAAGCCCGATCTAACGTCTGACCTGAAAATCCCTGACAGACCGATAATCTCTCAATGTGGAGCCCCTACTGAGAAGCTGGGGCGGTATCTGGACTATTTCCTTTTACCAATAGTAAGAAAACAAGACACTTCCTTATCAGCCACTACGGAATTTATCAATGAAATTGAGAAACTCCGAATTCCCGAAGACTCAATACAGAGGACATACGTCGTTACGTTAGCGTAAATCGGGAGTCGAAGTAAATTGCGAGCAGCTACAGACCAAATATGATTCGTACGCCTCTTTCTGGCTTGTGAATGGTAGACACTCCAGATCTCTGTTGGGGTCCAATTACTGGCCTGAAGAAGTACTTGCCCGAAAGTATTACAAGCCGCGTCAACAAGCATATGATGCTGACCAAGACTCTCGCGCTGTACCCAACCACGGGAGGAAACGTGCTACTGACTCTCACAGTTATATATCTCGCTGGAATAGTGATGGTGAGTACGATAATGAGTACGATCGTGAGTACGATTAATTTGCTAGCAACCTCAGCTTTCATAATGGATCTACGTATCACATCATATAACTGTCGTTCGGCGAAATCTTGTTTACCTGAGATTAAGTCTCTTTGTGATGTCAGTGACATTTGTTTACTTCAAGAAACTTGGCTTCTGAAAAGCGAATTGGGGCTTCTGAACTCCATTCATTGTGATTGTTATGGCCGGGGTGTCTCGGCTGTGGATGAGACTGTTCTTGCCAAAGGCCGAACCCATGGGGGCCTCGCTATTCTCTGGAAGAAGTCGTTTGGGAGTAGCGCGAATTGTATTGAATATGATGACCCCAGACTTTTTGGTATTCGCATTGAGACATTTAACTCTAAGTTACTCATTTTATGTATATACATGCCCACTGACTCACCCGAAAACTTAGAGTCATGCATTGATTACCTGGGTAAGGTTAGGGCTGTTATAGAAGAATCTGACATTCCCAATGTCCTTGTGACAGGTGATTGGAATGCTCATCCCTCATTTTATCAGAAAGCTTTTCATATACCTGTTTTGTCCCTAAATATTCTTCACTTGCAACTGCATTTTTGCGTCTGTGAACAAATTAATCAGTGGTCAGTGGTGTTACGGATGCAAGAATCGTCTAGAAATTCAGAAACACTTGTTTAAGTTGTCCCATATTTTGAAAAAGAAACAAAGTCGATTGGCATAAAGTCAGCATCAAGAACAAATAGGTTTATTATACAGAATCTACACGAATGGTTGATACATGCGATCCAATTGACTGATTTTGGTGAGCTAAGTACCATAATTAGGATATTAAAAACAAACTTATTTTCTTAACTTCAATATTTTTTCATCATTAGTCATAGTTACACGCAATCTATTGCCTAGCATGTGTGTATCTTCCTATTTCTGTCCTCTTAGTACCCAATATACTGATCATTCCTGTGTAACACCACTGACATGATTGGAGACAACTCCACCGTTAAGTGTTACGAAAAGTTTATTATTCGAAATGTCTGCATTTATTGTGCGCATTATAACGAGTTTTGTCAATGGAGACTCTGTTGAAATCAAATTCTGTAGTCATTGGTGATCTTGATTTTGAGATATTTCCCCAAGTGAAAATGTGCCTTTCCGTGAGAATGACCCACCCGTATTTTCAACACTATACTAGTTATAATCTCATTTCTTTTATATATGCGTACCTGTATGTATAACTGGTTTGTTCCTCTCTCTGTGATTATTATAATGAATTGTTCCAAACTGTCAAGGATTATTGACACCAAACGTGACACGCTTACGTACTGCTTCGGGAAGAATATCCTAATGGGCGTATTTTTCCACTATGCGCAATTGAGACTAAGATCGAAAACTGAACCCTGGATAATGCCGCCTAGGTAGTTTTCCCGGTAATTTCTATTCCGGCACTGAAACTTGGTACGCTTACGTACTGAACCTCCACTAACCTAAACACACACATGGATTATGCGTTTTATTTTTCAAATCCACCTGCCATATTGTCAAAACGTGGCACCGTTATGGAAACTAGATCCCGAAGTGAGGTTAGATTATTCAAAATTTACCTCGCCATACGAAGTGAATGGGAGATGTTGCTAGCAACCTCAGCTTTCATAATGGATCTACGTATCACATAATATAACTGTGGTTCGGCGCCTCCCTGGAAATGATAAGGTTTTTAACAAATTAAAAAAAAGAGAAACAAGAAAAATTCAATAGAAAAAAATAAATAAAATAAAATATAGGAGGTGGGTATTTCACTCGGAGGGTCAGTTATGGCACCACCCCAGGAATTCTATGGTGCTCCAATGTTAAAATCTAATGATAAGGTTTTTAGCAAAAGTGCACATGCACACCTGTACATAGAAAGTTTGCTACAATTGTCAGCTATCATTGGATGATTATGACACTTGGTACACATGTTTCCTATGATTAGAGAATGTACGCTCTATTTTGACCTTGGATGGCCCACCTCGAACTCAAAACATCCACCCACATGCCTTTTTTCTGCTACTGACAGACTGCGCATGCACCAATTGACGTCATCTTCGGATGTCATGTAACCGAAAGTGCTCTTTGACCTTTGACCCGGACGTGACCTCGCACCGGAAGTGACATCATCCATAACATTATCGGATGTGACGTCATCAGCTTCTCACAAAACAGCTTCAATGCGACCAGATCGGTCCTCTCCCTACTACTAGTGTATTACCTATATGGGCTTGATGAGACGTTCGATAATTCAGTAGTGTCTTACATGCCGGTTTCCTCTCCAGAACTGTCCGATTCAAGTTCAAGCAAATCTCTCTGGAGATATATATGTCATTTCTGGTACAATGACCTGTATTATTTATTATTAAAGTTACATTCAATCTCTTCTGGAGGAGGCATTTCAGAATGTCGTGTGATCGTGTATGCCCGTTTCTTCTGTAATAGCGGCATTAGTATGTGAAACTGTAGATCTCGACTAAAAAAAGGGTGAAATAAACCCAACAGACAATTCCCTGGGACGCAGTTAGTAATTGCACCAAGTTTCAGCGCGGGAATATAATTCCCAGGAAAAATACCTAGGCGGCATTATCCTGGGTCCAGTTTTCGATGTGGGCCCCAATGGGCATAGTGGAAAATCAAGCCCAATTGAACATTCTCCTTGATGCAGTATGTAATCCTGCCATGATTGGTGGCAACTGAGAAGGTTAGCCCAATGCATATGACATTTTCCAAGATCCAGCGTTACAATATTCCAAGGAATTAATATCCCAGGTGAAATTATCCAGGGTCCAGTTTCCGATATGTGTCCTATTTGGGCACACTGAATAATTAAATCCGTGCAACGTTCCTCGGGGGTACAGTGAATGGTGTGAGAAGATCGATCCCAAATAAAGTCTTTGTCAGTTCGGAACATTCTGCTAACAACCAACAGACAGGAACAGCTCCGTATTTATATTGACCCTAATAAGTAAAGATTGTTGAAATTACAAAATGACCAACAGGTGGCACAGATTAGACCAAAACACAATCTAAGGTGAGGTATTGTTCCAAGATTAGCCTACTCATGCATCAAATTATGGAAATAATCTTCTAGAAAAGGACATTATATAGACATAATAATGCGTAACTAAGACATAACCTCACCCAAATGGGATCACTAATGCAAAAACTCCAGTCAATGATAACACACTGCAAACTCAAATTGGTCACACTATGGCACAACGCTTCAATAGTGACATCATCAGATTCAGGAATGTTAGAACATATATCTGGGAGTACATAAAGATACCAGAATCTGCTTTCCCCCGTCTAAAAGTATATACGTGAAGGTCAAAAGAATTTCAATCTTAAAATTTCATCACTTTCTCTGACAAAATCGGGTATCGGCGGGGTCCATCAGCGGCCATCTCGGAAAATAGTCGCCATCTTGGATTTCAGTTAGCTAACATTAATTTCTGGAAAAAGTGACCTAATTAGACTACATTGTAGCCGTGTCAAGTTTCGCGCTTGGATCATCATTTGAACCTGTGCATCCAAGACTCTATGTTATCTGTATTATCAAGTGTTCCAATAGTGAGGAAAATGGTAAAGCTAACACGACTTTTTTGGAGCTCGTTTCCATGGCAACGGCACCACGTTTCAACAGTACTGCAGGTAGATCTGAAAAGTAGAGACCATAGGCTTTAAAATGATGTATGATCCAGGTGTGTGTAGGGTGGGTGCATTAAACTCGAAAAATAAGGCACTTTTCTGGGATCGGCCGCTCGCCTACTATCTTTAGTTCCGAAACTAAAACTCGTTGACTGCCAGGTAAAAGTTCGATTTTCACTGCCGAAGCGAAAGCTCTATTGTTAGCTTTAGAAGGTATTGGGTTTATATAGGAGGAAAATATGTCATATGCTCAGATTCATTGTCATGCCTTCAAGCGATTGAGAGTGGAACTTCAACTCACCTTACCATTTAGAACATTCTACAATTATATGATCGTATATTTCATCAACAGATTGATGTTGTGTTTTGTTGGTTGCCTAACCACGTTGACATCAAAGGAAATACTGAAGCTGCTGAAATGGCTATGGCAGCCTTGGATAATGAGGTTGATCCTGTTGGAATGCCATATAGCGATATCAGACCATCTATCTGTGCTTATGTGAGGAAGCTTTTCCAGTCTTTATGGGATGCTGTGGATAATAACAAACTTCACGATATAGAATTTTAGTGTCCTATCAGTTGATTACGTAAAGGTGATAGACAACGGGGATGATCTCTATATAACCCAGTTTCCATAAGTTCGTCTTCAGTCAAAGCCAAAGAACTACAAGACAACTCGTTGTGATGATAGAGGTTGAGGTTGTATTACTTCTGCATCATAACATAGACATTGGTACAGCAAATCAAAGATATCCTGAAAACGTCCGTACAGATTGAAGCCAAGATGTTATTGCTCGAATCATTGTGAAATTACATCGAATTTTATACAGTAAAACAAATAAGCACTTGAACCAGAGGCTGGTACAAAACCCTCAACTCCAGGATTTGTAACAATTAATTAGGGACCTGCCGGATTGACCACTTGCCACTGGTTGTTAATTTAAACACAGCTGTGGCCTGACCTGGTCACTTTAATACCGTACCATATTCATGTAGGCTCTAGCTTACATACTAAGACCTTTATCTTTCATTTCTACAATGCAGCCAGGCCTGCTATAATTGACCTGATGTGTCAAATCCAAATCTCTGGTCTGAATCGTTATCAACACAAGTGTATACCCGGTTTAGACTTCCTGGCTTCCGCTTAATTAGCAGAGAAATGCTCTCAAATGTACAAACGCTCGAACTGACATTTTAACCGAACTGATTAAGGTAAATGTGAAATCAACAAGATACATATATGATCAAAATATTCATTATCTCATTCCATATTTTACATACCTCCGTTACCACAAGTTAATTGTTCTCCCAACCACAATTAACTCATATATATCCATCAATATATAGCAGATATCATATGGTATCCTGCCGGAAAAATGACTTATAATAGATCGGTTACAATTTAAAAATGAAAAGCAGATACATCAGATACCAACGAATAAAAATGAAAAGATTAATTGACATGTTCCAAATGTTATCATAGCAAGACAAACAAAAGCAAAATTATCAAATCATGAATCAAAACTAGATTAAAATAAGTCATTAAAAGGATGGTCAGGGAAATATGAAACCAAGTAAATGTCTTTAAGGCGTGCACTCCTTTAACATTCACTTGAAATTTCACATACCTTCCGAATGTCCATTCTGCAGAATGTCATTCAACTCAGTTTTCCAATATAATATCAACCGCAGGTTGGGGAAAATCAAATCCACAGGCCGGCCGGACCTGGGACAAAACCGCCATAGGCGTGTTAACACCAGATGATACAGAAGTTTGCTCTAGAGTCTTCGAAAAACAATCAAAACAAGAAATACAAGAAAAGTTACACAACTTGAAACGTTTCATAACACGAAAAACAACAAACAACAGTATGCATACAAACAAAATTGAACCAAAAACGTACGTCAAAATCTCGGAAAACGACACAGTGGACCCGTATTCTAACTCCACTGGTCTTAACGGCTTAAGGGGCACATATTTCACCTTACGAAGGTCATGCCAGGGTGTAAGTTTTAGCGAGGTTAGTATGTTAGACTCATTCAGAATGGTAGGTATGTCGACAGGTGGTAAGGAAACGACAGTTGCTAGCAAAGAAACCATTTGAGTCATCACTTTCACCTGACTTAACTTCCAATCCACACCACTAAAAGTACAATTATTAGGACTTAGCAAATAGAGTCCTGCACCTAGAGTGTGTGTCATCGTAGGAACACCGTCACAATGTTCTTGAATATTTTCTCCAAATGTCTGCACAATAAATTCACCTGGGGCAAGTTCAAATATCTTACTGGTTGTATCGTTAGTTTGACTCAACTGAACCAGACATAGATCACTAGTGACATTTGATAAGATACTCACAATACAAGGTATATGCTGTGACGCCATCATGGCGTTGCCATAACAAACCTTCGGTGTACGTCCCATACACCGCGCAGGGTGGAAGTACCAACCTGTCCGCGTATTTAACCCAATATGTTCCGCGGATAACATGACTTTCATTAACTGACCGGGGGCACGCAAGGGCATAGCCCATGACCTTATATTATATTCGACATAGGCACCATTGTCAACAAGTGGGAGAGTGGCCACGTAATGCAGAGAATCGACACCATCATGTAGCCACAGCGATTGCACAAGTACATGTTGATAATACCATATGTATGGTTCAATAAGTTGAACTCCTATTGGTAACAGGTCTTGTACTTTTCGCAATTCCAATGATGGAAATAATTCCTCCGTCAGTCTACCCAATTCCACGGAGGCGTACTGTCGTTGGTATTGTAAACGGGCTTCATTGTACGTTTGCATAGTTAATTCCATGGCATCCAAGATATGGTTAAACTTTAATACGAGGAGAATACGTCGCCACATCTGTACCTGCGACGCTCTAACTGACTGAGTGAAATCATTTAGATATTGCGTAACGTTAATCATAGCATTTGAAAGTTGATTAATTCGATCGCGATTAAGTGCAATCTCATCAAAGGCGTGATGTACTCCAGACGCAAGTTCATTTGCAAAATGAGCTATGCCATGGGCGGCCGTTAACGTGGTTTGTACCAGTTCTCTTAACTTATTAACATCCCGGGTCGTTGCTATGCCAAACAAGGCGGATCCAATTTCACCCACCACATCTAGAAACGCCCTTCGAAATCGACGGGGAGATGTACGGTCGATATCAGCTTGTTCGACCTGAACCGCAAGATGCTGGAATCGATGTAACCAAGGTAACATGTCGGAACGTTCAATATACTGGTGATCAAACGAGACGTTAACCATACGATAAAGTTCTTGGACATGTGCATGAAAATTCTCAGGGAATACCGGTGGCGTAATAGTCACAACAACTGTCCACTCAGCCTTGACCAAACTAATAGGGACCTGTCCAGTAACAAGGATGCCATTCCGCAGTGGGGTTATAGCAGTCCATCCCAATGGGACCGTAATAGCCAAAACATATACTACGAGCAACATGATCCCTGTCATAGCCACTGATATCGAAAAGTGTACGTACGACGGTGTTTATTTCTGATTATAGGAGAACTCAAGGCTGGAGGTTTGCGCTTGCGCAAATAATAACCATGCGGTGAGTCGTCCATTTCATTCGATGAGTCTGGCTCATTGGGGGTCTCCTCGTCCATATCAGACGACGTGTCATCCGCATTAGGCGGATCTTCTACATCAGGCACTTGACTTTCATTATTAATTGCCGTATCATCGGGAATTTCAAGTGTATTAGGAGACTGACTGGTAGATTCATCATTCGGAGAGGGGGAGGAGTTTGACAACTGCCTATCATGCGACGTGGGCGTCTCAACTTGCTCGGGAGCTACGTTAAACTGGCGTTCTGCTCTGTTCAGACTCTGCCGCGTACCTATCTCAGGGTTACGACGGGGGCGTGGCTGAACATTATCCCAAACAATCTGAGGATCGACAACTCGAAGCTTAGAGACATTAACTACTCTAGTTTTCCCTGACCTCTGGTGTCGAATATGGGCTACCGGCCCGTTAATCTTAAATATTTCATACTGTGGATCACACTGAGCTGTCAGTTTGATTCGCTCATCTGCATGAACAACCACAGAGTCGCCCGCCTTGAACACGCCCTCCCGTGCTCGGTGATTAATTTGTTCACGATGGTACAATCGTGATTTTTCAGTCGCTTCACGTGCTTTGTGAAGTGCATTGCTCACATGACTTAAACGGTCACTAAGATCTTGTGAAGCATCTACAGGTAGGGAGAATGGTAAACGTGCACGACGCCCATACGTTAAATAAAAGGGCGTGTACGTAGTTGTGGCATGTCTTGTGTTGCGATAAGCTAACAAGGCTGAACTGAGTTCACTTTCCCAATGTCGAGACTGATTATTGACCAACTTCTGGAGAATTTCCTTAAGGGTTCGATTGAAACGTTCAGTTTTGCCGTTAGTTTGAGGATGATACGGAGTCGTGCGCCTGTGATCTATTCCTAGCAACTTGAATTTTTCTCTCAACTCATTAGAATTGAATTCCTTTCCCAGATCGGTAATCACGATCTCTGGAATTCCATGTCTAGAACAGTATTCTTCCAGAAATTTATCCTCCACATTTTCAGCTGTTTTCGAACGTATAGGAAAAGCTTCCGCCCAAGCTGAATAATGATCTACTATCGTCAAGATGTAGGAATGGCCTTTATTTGATCGAGTCAGTGGACCGATCAAATCCATACCAACAATCTGACCTGGATATTTTGGCATGGGCATTTCGGTGTACTTTGGGCGACTACGCACCCGTCTATTTACCTGACAAGTTGCACAACGGTCCAACATACGCATAATGTCTTTGCGCATGCCCTTCCAAACGAATGCATCTCGGACTAGACCTAAGGTCTTATAGAGTCCTTGGTGACCTGCGCGAAGGTGTGCTTGCTCCATTACCTGGTTACGAAACCTGGTCGGCAAGATCACACGGGGATATTCAGCATCAGCTGCCGAGGGACATCTCGTGGAATAGACTATCTCATTATGCACCATATGTTCCTCTGATGGAACAGTAAATAGAGTGGGGAACTCCCGTTTTTGTTCCTGGCGAAGTGTCACTTCATCAACGCCATATACCGATATTGGCACGTACGGTAGGACACCCTCAGGTACCTCAGGTATAATGTAATCATTAGTATCAAATGTTGCAACTTCATAAGGAGTTCGAATTCTTGAAAGCATGTCTGCTCGGACATTCTTGCTTCCTTTGATGTATTCAATCTTACACCCATACTCAGCTATCAAAACTGCCCATCGTTGAACTTTGGTGTTCCTAACTTCACCAAGAAAGAGACTTTTCAACGGTTTATGATCAGTGTAAACAACAAATTCTGCTCCATAGAGGTATGGCCTTAGCTTTTTCAATGCATAGACTACAGAATATCCTTCTTTTTCTATGACAGGCCAATTCAACTGGCTATCTTTTAAGGTGGCCGACACATACTGTATGACCCGGTCAACACCTTGCTCATCTTCTTGCACTAAAATTGCACCTACTGCATAGCTGGATGCATCAGTAAACAATTTGTATGGCTTCTGTGGGTTTGGATGGGCTAGTACACTATCACTGCATAAGAGGCGTTTCACCTCATCAAATGCATTCTGCTGGGGCTGACCCCATTTGAACCTCACATGCTTCCGTGTCAAGGACACGATCCATATTCCATATAACAGTATTAGCACCAAATTCAAAAAGACAATCATAGTATGCATAAACATAGGCTCGTTTCCAGCAAGAGAGAAGCGGTCAACAGTTTTCAATGATGCCGGCAAGACATCATGATGTTCCAAAAATATCAAATCCGTATCGCTGATCAGTATTCTTAATCCATAATATTCGTTGTAAAGTCGTCATCTAAAGAATGATGTATCTCAGTCACGCTTTGATTGTGACTGTTCAGATAAGTATCATGAGGATCTTGAAGTACATGGTTTCATACGGCCCCTAGCCCCGGGTTAAGCGGAATTAGACACAAGTTACGAAATGTAACGCCATAGATCTTGCACGCTACGCTCGTATTTTCCTATCAGCATGCGATATGTATCGCCAAATTTGAGAAACTTTGAGTGGAGGCGCTTGGTGGTGTAGCCCTGTTTTATAAGTTTCTGCAACAATGTTTTGTGACGTTGATTGAAATCGTCACATTTAACACAGGATCTAGCAAATGCTACTAGGCGTGATATGTATACGCCATATGCAGGTCCCACTGGAATATTACTATAGGGTGACCTGTAGTTTCCTTCAAATCCAGTGAAGGTGGATATATATCCTTCACTGCGTCATTTATATAGCGATTATCCACAGCGAGAAGATCGTCTATATAGCGTTTAGTGAATGAGAAGGAACGGGCTTTGAATGGATCGGTTTTTGAAAGCGCCTGCATATAGTCATATTCATAAGAGAACAGATATAGGTCAGCCAATAGGGGTGCACAATTAATACCCATTGGAATACATACATGCTGTTGATATGTTGTGTTGCCAAATTTCACATAGATATTTTTAATGAGAAATTCAAGCAACTCTATAAACATAGAAACATCCCATGAATGATATCTCTTGTATGTAGTATAGCTAAAGAATGCTTTATGGCTTCCGACATTAATATATCTACGATCATTTTTCTCGAACACAGATACTATTAATGAACTTAGACGGTCAATAAGGTCCTGATGAGGGATTGTGGTATAGAGAGCCGAGAAATCCCATGTGGATACATGTCTATACGGTATGTGACCTTTAGCATCAAGTTCTTCCGTAAGACATTTTGAGTTTTTCAATATCCACATGCATTCAACGCCAGAGTTTTTAGAAATAGTGGCGGAATACCTTTCCCAAAATGCTTTTACTTCCTGAAGGGCCCTCGTCAACAGGGTTGGTGGTGCAGCTTCTTGAACCAGCTATGAATCTAGCTTTGTATGATGATTTATGCATTTTGGGAGTCCAGTATACATTTGGTATATCGTTATGTTTGGTTGGAAGACAAATACCTCTTTCCTTGAGAAACGTTTTGTGATTGTTAAATAGATCTTCCAGAGTAAATGCAGTTTGAGAGTAAGTAGACGTATTTGATGACGATATGTTTACACTCAATTCTTCAACCAGCACCTGGTAATAGTAATATTTACATATGAATATTATATTATTTGGAGCTTTGTCTGCTGGGACTATGACGAATTTACTCTGGAGATTTACTAGAACTTCTTGCGAATCGGGGATTCTCAGTACTTGGTTTGCTTGGGGAAGGGTACTTCTGTATCATTCTAGATGTTGGAAAAATAATCGCTACTAAAATATTCCAAATTGACTGATTCCAGGTCGGTTCACTGGCAGACATCTTAAGGATGAAGTGTGCAAATAAACAAAATAACAATTAAAAATTTCGAAACTTATGACAAGAATACATTTCGTGGATCGATTTGACTGAAGCCCGTACACATTAGAAAATAGGGTTGGTGATTGGTAATTGCAGTTTGCCATTGTGGCTCGAGTTTGAAAGTAATTTTATTTACCCGACAGTCACGAGAGGATATAAAGGGGGTGTAAAATCGTGATCCCATAGATCAATATATCTCCAGTCGTTCATTCAGGGTTCTATTTTGGGTGTTTCAGCTTGACCTGTGAAGACAATAGTCTACATGATATGTCGATGCACATTCTTTCTGAACCTGTCAATACCTCAATCCTAAATGTGTTAATTAAGATATACCTCTAATTACATAAGTCAACTGACGGACAGACAGAAGAGGTATGGTGTTGAAGTCTGGTACCAATATTATGAGGATTACACATTTGGTCATTTTAAATTTTTATTTCACCCGAGATGTTAAAACACTCTCCACTGGATAAGGAACAGTGGGTTTTCACGTTGTTCAGTGAAGTAGGGGTTGAAGAGTTGATATTCACACCCACGCGCGAGAGATGGAATGAAAACACAGAAAAACCTCATCAGACACACATTTTGTGAAGACAGTGATGTTTATTATTATAGCAAAATGAGTACTATCAATAATGTGCATATAAATAAGAATCAATTCAGTAGGTTTTAATTTTCATTTTAGCGAGACACAGTTTGCTATTTTATGAAAATACTGTTCCTGCATTACTTAGATAACACACTACACAGTTGATCTTTTCTTAGCATATCTACGGATTACCAGACATTGTGCAGAACTATTACAACTACTAGGGAGATCGCGTGCCCTTTCTATACTACTTATCGCGCATGCGCAGTCGACCCATTCTACTGTTGGGTGCAAGCCTGGCCCATGGAATCTCAGGTAGTGAAAACCTCAGGTCTCTCGCCCCACCCTATCCCGCGCCACACCTATGCGACCCGCTGTGCAGTGAGTAAAGCGGAGTAGGAGGAGTAGGAGTCGTCGTCGGAGTCGGACACGTCACGGATTATACTAGGTAGATAACTGCATTAGCCATGAAGAGCTTCAAATGACAATATAAGATGTCAGGGATAACACTCAAAGCTGATGGGAACATAAACCGGCATAATCTGGCATTTCCGACAAGGTTGAGGCAGTCGTTGAAGACAACCGATCAGGTAGAATCTCAGTGGTCAAGGGTAACCTATTATTAACTGTCTGAGAATACAAATATACGGGTTAAACTGATAGAATAGATGCTCGCCGTGAATTTTACCGATTCCATACAATAGTATCACCACAATATTCACAGGAAAGCATTCACTAGGCACCTAAGAAAAATGTTACCTTCGTCAGAAAGCTGAAAATTAACAATGATACATGGATTTGTCCGATTGACAAGATCATTTAATTTTCACATCGTCACCAGACTAAGTGTAGACTTAGTGCTGCGGTAAGGAGGAATTCCTTTCTTCATAGTAATGATACCAGCGGCCGCAATGATCACGAACACTCCGATTATACCGACAGTTATACCGGCTATAGCACCATCACTTGACCCAATACCTGGAATAATAACAACAGAATACCAGCCTACCTTTACAGCCATAACAATAGATAAAGCACAGACATAACATGATCTCGTACAATTGAGGAAGATACACAACTGGTTTGCTTTCTAATGTACAGCTTCTTGTTATTTCTTGAAAAGCTATTTGCATTGTTTCAGATTGCACAGATTACGATATATGACAATTTGATTTTAAAAAACACGGTTTCATGCAAGAGAGAAACGGTTAACACTATTCACTGATGGCAGCAAGACAACATTGTATTCTTTACGTGTAATCCTTAGCACTGACAAGTAATCTGGCCTGATTTCCAGATTGCCTTAAACTATACTGAATAAGAATATTGATACGAAAATCTGAACGAGAATGGATCGGCAGCAGACGCCACTATTGCTACGAGTAAACGCAATTACATGATGGGTGAATAACAAATGTCCCGTTAATGCATGGTAACACGTCATACCGTCGTTTGGATTTGGAGTCTGTGTTGACTGTAGTGTCGACTTGGAGGTTGATCCGACTTCTCGATTTGTTTCCAATGACATCTCACTGAAAATGCCGTGTTGTCCATGTGTTCCGGATGGACCCATGGATGATTGTTCGGAATCCGAATTTGACGTTGACTTTTCAAAGAAATGACCTGATAATGTGGCCGTGAGAGTCGACTTGATCGTCCATATGACTGGAGGTCTCGCTGGATTGACTGTAAATGCAAACGACACATTTGAATTTGCGGCATATACTTTAACAATGTTTATTTTGTCCTGATGAGGTCACTGATACTAAAATATTCTGCGCGGTGACCATGCTATTTTGGATATATAAAACATATGATGGCATCATCTTAGATTGCTAAGGGCATTTCACGTTTCACTAAATACTACCCTTAGATGTTCGCTATGATTCGGCATGTATTTCACACGGCGCCACCTATCAGCCTCAAAAGACGAATATCTGAAGGGAGACAATCCTGTTTGGAAGTTTCCCCCGCGCTGGCCAATGAAATCGTCCGTCTCGTGTGCTCGTCGGTTGTATCTTCAAGATGGCGTCAAGCAACATGTTTGAGAAGATCGCGGAGATGTTTCACATTGAATCGTTGAATGACGTTCAGAAGAGAGCTATTGATTGTTTCAAGAAAAATAAGGACATCTTGTTATGTGTTAGAACTGGGCGAGGGAAATCATTGTGCTATCAAGCACTACCGCTAACGTTCGAGGAGGCAATGATTGTTCTGGTGATTTCCCCACTTCTGTCCATCAAGGAAGAGCAGGTTCAAGCACTGAACCAACTGGGGATACCTGCCACTTTCATCGAAAGATCCAAAGAAGAAGACAGAGGAATTGAGGAAGGGAAATTCCAAATTGTCTTTGGGAATCCAGAGAAAATCGTTGGAGATGACCATTATCGGTCGGTGTGGAAATCGCCAACATACCAGGATCGTTTATGTGCGGTAGTTGTTGACGAGGCACACACAGTATATTTGTGGTAAGTGTCTTCAATTTCAAACAAGTCTCCTCTAAAAAAAAATGGCAGAATATGATTGATAAATTATATTTTGGCTGAATCAGTCAACTACTGTTATCAGTTTATTAGCCTCTTATTTTTGTGAACAATTGACTCGCTTGTTTCATTTCTACTTTTAACTTCATCATAATATTAAATGAAGTCTGTCTCCATTATTGAGGCATGTATATATACATATACTGTAAGATTACCCATTATAGGCCTGCGTTACTAAGGCCTTCCCCTCGAAAAATGTAATGCCGTTAAATCCTACTCACTCCTTGAAAATGAGAGAAGAAATTTTGAAGAGTGAAATGATAATTTAGGAGAGTGAATATAACTAAGGCGGTATAAAAACAAGAAGCTGAGGAGATGATATTTAACTCCAGGCAGCTATTATTAATCAAGGCAGCTGGTTGGTGCTCATGCCTAATATGTATTCTAAATGAAAAAGATTTTTGGTACAATGGATTCTATGCATTTGCTTATATTGATGGGGTCAATAAATTATGATGTATTGATTTCTATTTCCAGGGGTGAGATCAAAATGAGAAAAAGGCGTTCAGAGTCTGGTTTTCCTGTATTGGTGAACTACGCTCCCTAACAACTGTACCCATGATTGCACTGACAGCAACAGCAAGCCCGAAAGCGAGGAAAACCATCATGAAAAGCTTGTGTATGAAAGGTGAAAAAACAGAGGTTATTGTGGAAAGTCCAGACCTGTGGAAGCAACCGTGGTCCGCCAGATATGAGGGTCCGGGGACCATGGTATCTGGATCTGGGTGCCCGAAGGGCACCCAGATCCAGATACGAAAGTCCTCCCTCGGAAACAGTTGTCCCCCTATCAGCAGATACCATGGTCCTGATATCGCTGGTGTCCGGGTCACTGAAATCTAGACAGGAATGTCCCTTCTCATATATATAGGGCCCGGACCATGGCATCTGGCGAACTATGGGCGCTTCCACAGCTATGGAAGTCCTCAGAGTCCGGCATTCCACAGAGTCCTGTTGACCTATATATGAAACTAAAGGAATAGTAAAGACTAGAAATTCTTAACAGAGGTTCGGCCAGCAAATCGGTGGTGCAGTGGGTAAAGGCATGGACGGTGGACAGTACAGCAGAAGGTAAGATTGTGGGTTCGATCCTAGTCGGGGTCAGTTGACAATGTTTGATTTTCTGCATTTCTCATGTACAGCTTTAGAACGTCTTGTAAAGTTCTACCGTCGCATCTTTGTTAAATGTTTGTATATTTTTTTGGAAAAAAAATAATTTTATGTATTTAAGTCAATATACATATTTACGGTGGCCCATATACGACATTCTATTAATTTTAGTTTTGTATATATATCTTTTTTTTTCAGTTTGGGGGGGGGGGGGGGTGGGGTGGCTGAAAACTTTCCAGTCACCGAGGTGAAACGGTTTTCACCTGGGCGCAAACGTTATCCCCCTGGTGAAATCCTGTTTTCACCCTGGTGGAAATCTTCTCACCCCGGTGAAAACGTTTTCACCCAGGTGAAGACCTTTTCACCCAGGTGACTGGAAAATTTCCATCCGGGTGAAAACTATACCAAAAGAACCAAACCTAGAACTAAAAAAATAATACAAAACTGGAAAAATAGCAGGTCATATATGGGCCGCCGTACATCTTCAATATGTCGTAGAACACTGTACAGAAGTACCAGGAATCCTTCTTTCCGCGCTGGGTTAATTTTCGCACGTATATGATTTTGTGAATGTTGCGAAATCAGAAAAAAACACGAGATATTGAGATATCTAATCAAAATATGTATATCACGTTTCTGACATCTGTAAATATTGAGGAATTTGTCATGTCGGAGATCTCTATTACTGTTATAATTAATATTACTCTAAAATGACCACGCTTGTCCGCTGGTACTACTTACGACTTCTCGCATAGTCAGGGCGAAATTGGAATATTTTACGATATGCAAATATAATGCTCAGGGTCTTTTCATATTCGGTCCGTATCTTCCGAATGTAGGATATCCTGAACGATCTCTCCGGACATTTCAAGCTGAGTCGCCGTTCTTGAAGTAGGATCGGGTCATTTGTTTGCATAAGAGCATACCATAAAATATAAGTTTTAATTTGTTTTCACATTAACCGTAAAGGGGCGCATCTGGTATCATTAAAAAATAATCAAATAAATAAAACATAACATAAATGCAAAATAAAAGTTGCCACGACATCTACATGCATCTGTTTACTGCATTCACATATGGCGAAAGTAATGGATTATATTGAGTACACTGAAAAAAAAATCTTAAAATGTAAATAATATTCCCCGACTATTACACCGGCGGAATATTCCATAAAATTCAATAAGGAAAATTCCGTAGCAAGTTAAGGAAATTCCTTAACATGGTAAGGAATATTCCTTAGTTATGTTGAGGAATATTCCGTTGGTGTATAACAGTCGGGTAATATTCCTTAATTTTTTGTTCTGTGTTCCGGATCAGATGGTATAAAAGCTGACCACCTGTCCACGATCGGACCCAAGTCATCTTAGATCCTGCCGATAGTCTGCGATATTTGGCCAACAATATCGACAAGTACGAATCCGGGAAAAGTCAACAAGAGAAACGCTCCATACGTCGAGCTGCTCAAGGGAATTTTCTGGTAGCAGTATGCCAAGAAAATTCCGTTGTTTTGATCATTGAAAGTGAATATATTTATTATGAGTTTTATCCTTGATTGCTTGAGCGAGATACTATTCTTTTTGGGTATAACCCATTTACATAGAAATGCGAAAAGTGAGTTCTTGTGACCCGCAATTAATATATTTTGTAGACTTTATATATACGCTGATAAACAGCTTGTATCACTGACGCCCCTACTCTCCTAGAGTAGGGACGTCAGTGATACAAGCTGAATAGTATGAGCGTAACTTTATATATGGCTAATATATATACATTACCGGTAGGTCAACCTAAGGCGCTCGCAAACTAATGATGTATTCGTGACAAACACCGGGTATATTTGCCCATTTCATCCAAGATTGAATAAGGGTGGCCCATAGAAAACATCGAAAACAAATTCATTTTTTATTACATTTTCTGCATTCATTGGGGATGTTCTTGATTTTCGTCTATTTTCTACAAACAGATTTTAGTTTATCACATGTTTTCTTTACATTTTTGTCGTTTCTAGTAACGTCGTCATGATTGAATTTATCATTTTTTTTCCAACAAAAAAAACAAACAAAACTCCTGGAAACGTTTACACCGTTTAAACAGCAGAGTAAATCGATTATTTTATCAAATTGTGCGAAAATTTTATTCATGTAATTTTTCCAAAGAAAAAACAACAAGATAAATTAACCGTGATTTTACCCGTGATCCTCTGCTCGGGAGGTTATGTAAATAGACTCCAAATGACCCCTATATGATAAACTACAAATTCACGGAGTGTCAGCTCTCAATTTGTTGTCGTTCCGGAGATTGCGCAGAAAGTTTGGTGCGGGGGGTGGCGAATGTCCCTCCCCCAGGCCTGGTAGGGGTTAAACAAGGAATTGTTTGCATAAAATAGTCCAAGATATATAGAAAACATGCAAATTTGACACCGTCTTTGGAAGACCCACGGAATATGGCGTTAAAATAATACGAGTAGTGGCCTAGTTACCCCACTGTATGGCAGCTGCCACACCTTTATAGAACGATTACATATCGCGACTAGCATTCGTGGAAACAGAAGAACGTGTTATTTCTCGAGTTGCCTTGTTGTAACGTATGCTCGCCAATATGTTGTATTCTTCATTGTAGTGAACAAGCTCCCACCGGACAAGCAAAGAGGCGCAAAAGCACGAGGAAAAGGCCTTAGGTGTGATGCAGTCTTAGCTGGCTATTTCTTAGCATAAATTTCAAGATTTTCTGTTAAAATTATCTTGGTCTTTCATTTCATTTTCGTCCTCACTCACAACCTGAGTAGGAGGGAGAGACAGAGAGAGGGGGCCTTACGGCGGTATTGACCTACTTACAACCGGTGACGTTAACAGGTCACTTTCGGCTGACCTTTGTGAGGTCACTCCCGGTTCCGGTCACGTGGAAGTGCACAATAGTGGAAATGCGCACAATAGCGGAAATCATGCGCAGGGTTAAAGGTCACATGATCGGAACCGGAAGTGACTTCACAGAGATCAGACGGAAATGATCTGTTGGCGCCACCTCTCGGAAGTAGGCCAATAACGCTGTAACTCCCCTTTCTATACTACTCTCTGGTAAACATGTTCACGTGTAAACTGGATGAAAAATCGAAAGTAGTATTCGAGGCGGACACTGGGCTCCAGGTTAGGATTTTCGTCTCCTGGAAGCCACTGCCCCAGGACATCCAAATCCAGACCTGAATGCCCGACGGACAATCAACTCCAGATCTTAGTGTCTTGGGACACATACGTCTAGACGCGAGTGTCCCCCGGACACTGGATGCATGGGGCCACCGTTTCCGTCACACCGGCCCAACATTAAATTACATGTGGAATGTGTTATTGGCAGTCAAGAAGAATCTACAACGTTCAGGTGGTTGATACAGCAAATTGAGAAGGATGGGACAAATTGTCCTAGGCACATTATTTTTTGTAAATCTATTTCAGACTGTGTTGCAGTTAATCGGGCTTTCTTTCACTCTCTAGGTTGCAACTGTCCTTACTTTAATATGTATCACAGCCACACTCCCGAGAATGTTAAGGCACTCATTAAAGACGACATGTGTAAAGAAGACGGCAAAATCAGAGTTCTGATTTGCACCAATTCTGCTGGGATGGGTGTTAATTTCAAGGGTGTGACAAATGTGGTAAACTATGGACCAGCACATGACTTGGACACTTTTGTTCAGCAGTTAGGGAGAGCGGGGCGTGATGGAGAGGAATCCAAACATCTTTTGATCTATCATAAGAGACAATTGAGGAATGTTGACGAGGAGATGTAAGGAACACAGAAAAATGTAGAAGGAAGGTTGTGTTGGAATCTTATTGCGTCCATGATATTGAGAAACTTGACCCAATCCACATGTGTTGTGACTTCTGCACAACTGAGTGCAATTGTGGTTCATGTGTTGAGCATCCGTACATTTCTTTTATATCCACGGAAATGGATACACCAGACACTCTACATGTAGATGTTGGTGAAAACCTGGTCCGCAATGTGGTTCAGCATCAGAGGGACCTGCTTAGAGCAGAACTGATGACATACAGAGAAACTCTTTCATCTGAAGTCCATGCAACCTTTGTTAATCCTAATCTAATCCATGGCTTCACCTTGGAAGTTATAGAGGATATCATCTCCAAATGTCATAAGCTGTTTTCACCTGATGATGTTATGCTATTGTGTAGAGTTTGGTCATATGACCAAGCCAAAAATGTCATCAGCTTCATCATTAAAATATTTGAGGAGGAGCTGATGTTAACTGATGATTATGTTTTACCAAATCAGGATGACTGATATGACATTGATATGGAAAATCTCATTTGTGTGATGGTAAAAATCATATTCAGGCACTGTGATTTGAGGCGCGCCGTCCTATGCTTTAAGCTAGACCACTCACCTCAAATCAGAATGCCTGCATATTGTTTTTCCATTTCAAAACCTGCGAAATCAGATTTTTCTTTTAAACTGTTTACATAAACCTCTCAAAAACTTTGCGATGGAGATATAATGGAACAAAATATGCCCCTGGGCAGATTCTGGTGTATTCAGACCAGTGTAGGAAGGATTTTCTCTTGTAGATAATGGGACACCTAAAACCAAATTAAATGGTGCCCACTGTATCGGGATGTCAGATTATGGTTTTGCTTTATTTTTGTTATAGGAGAATATGAAATAGGCCAGGGAGCACCATATGGGGCACATTTTGGCGAATCTTATCTCCAGATTTATACAAATTGAACATCCCCCATGTCGGCACTATTTAAGGCTCATATTTAGTTTTCAATACCAGTAACAGATTTGTGTACATGTATTTTGAAGTGAATATAAAAATTGATGGTATCATCTTCGCACACAAAGAATTTTTCTGATGTGAAGACACTGGTCGCTGTGATTGTCTAGTAATAAAGGGTTTTGAAGTTGAATCAATTTGATAACCAATTCCTCATATACATGTAAGCTGTGGCTCTCGGTGCACTCTGATAATCAAGTGAGTTTCGGTATAAAATGACCATTACTACATCCTCCAAATTATAGCTGTACCAAATGAATTGCTTATGTATACTGCTGTTATGAAGACCTCAATATAATGTGACAGTGAACGACATATACTGTGGAGTAGAGTTAAATGTTCAGTTCAAATGATGTTCAACTTCAGTTCAGTAATGTGGAACAACTAGTGGTGCAGAATCTACTATGAAGTCTATTTTAATGATACTGTGGATACATGTACTTTGAAACAACGGTATCTGCAAACTTGTACTTTGCACTTACTGTATGATCATAAAATATCACGTGTTGACTTGTAGAATTTCAGTTCAAGTGAAACCTTCCATAGAGGATGGAAACTAGGCACTGGTGTAGATCCAGCTTTCACAGTCATTTCTCTCTAAAATTTTGTTACGTATACAGGTAATTTGTTATTAAAGGAGGAAATGATAGATACATCAGAAATCAGTGTTTAATTGTTCATTTTTTATTCTTTTTTCCTGAATCGGTTCATCCTCAGTGTACAATAATTATATCACAGAAGGTGGAGCTTTCAACTTAAAATCTGGAGCCTCTGCCTTGAACAATATTAAACAATTACAGCTGAATGTCTGTAAAATATTTTAGAGAGCTAAAATCAAATAATGTGATCATTTAAGTGGAGTCTGTTCGTCGATATTTGTTAATTGAATAGGAGTACCAATAACCACTTTTAGCGACAAAAGGTCAATGGGAATAGGAAAGCTTGCTCAATTCTATTCATGCAGTCATACACTGTATTGAATACACTGACAGAAAAAAGTAACAACTTCTTGTCTCTCGTTACGGGGAAACGTTGTTCACATCTGGCACACACCAATATTTGCACCCACTTTTGCCCTTTTTGGAAAGGGTATTATCTCCCCTTGAATCACAGCGTTGTTTTTTTTCATTTTGCTATTGACATGATTGGAGGTACCGTTAAGCAGTCAACATCTGCCTCGGGTTCACTTCAATGATCTAATGAGATTGATAAAATATTACAAAATGGTTGATTGAACAACTTTTATTGATGGAAATATGTTTCAACTGATAGCCCATTTTATAATATACATTATATATTAAATATTCTGGAATAACTAATTGTGAGGGACTTACTTAATCATGATATGTTTCCAGCACCAATGTGTCTATTGTGGAACAATGGAGATAAAACCCTTTCTGAATACGGCTATACACAAATATAGAAAAATATAAATGAGGCTACGTCGTACTCCACATAAACTATACACATAGTTGCAGTTTCTGGCCCTACACAAGGTTTATGCTTAACGGCGTAGCCCTGCCTTATTATATACATACATTTAATGTATATCATGGCCCACAGTATGATATACTTGAGGTCTACAATGTATGTGTGATGACCATGATGCCTATCAATATACATACATTTACAGTATTTGGCCCACAGTATGGCATACTTCATGTCTATGGAGAGTGACAATGCCTAACTATATTCATACATTTACAGTACTGGCCCACAGTATGGTATACTTCATGTCTATGGAGGGTGACAATTCCAGTATCTGGCCCACAGTATGGCATGCTTCATGTCTATGGAAAGTGACAATGCCTAACTATATTCATACATTTACAGTACTGGCCCACAGTATGGCATACTTCATGTCTATGGAGAGTGACAATGCCTAACTGTATTCATACATTTACAGTATTTGGCCCACAGTATGGTATACTTCATGTCTATGCAGGGTGACAATTCCAGTATCTGGCCCACAGTATGGCATACTTCATGTCTATGGAGAGTGACAATGCCTAACTATATTCATACATTTACAGTATCTGGCCCACAGTATGGCATACTTCATGTCTATGGAGAGTGACAATGCCTAACTATATTCATACATTTACAGTATCTGGCCCACAGTATGGCATACTTCATGTCTATGGAGAGTGACAATGCCTAACTATATTCATACATTTACAGTATCTGGCCCACAGTATGGCATACTTCATGTCTATGGAGAGTGGCAATGCCTAACTATATTCATACATTTACAGTATCTGGCCCACAGTATGGCATACTTCATGTCTATGGACAGTGACAATGCCTAACTATATTCATACATTTACAGTATCTGGCCCACAGTATGGCATACTTCATGTCTATGGAGAGTGACAATGCCTAACTATATTCATACATTTACAGTATCTGGCCCACAGTATGGCATACTCATCATGTGTGTTGTTTGTCTGAAGACAAACCTGCGGCATGTACTGACAGGTGATACCTTTCCCGTTGATGTTAAAAACATTATCCAAACTGAGATTCTATGTGGTTGAGCAACATCGTCGAAATTTATTTGCCATGGATGTTTCAACAAAATATTGAGACTAACGAAGCTGGATTTTCAGAGAGAAATCAAGGTTCAGGTCCTTCAGAATGAAGGATGTCAACGGATGACAGTTCTTCAGAGTGAAATTAGTCTGCCTCAAATAACTCCCAGTCCGACGAAAATTACACATACACCACAGATGCTGCTGGAAAGATGCGTATTCTCTTCAGCTTCTAAGATACTTGCAGCGGAAATACTCCCCAACTTGAAGCATAGCTAAGATGGACATAATTCATGTCTAAGGGGAATGACCATGCCCAACTATATTCATACATTTACAGTATCTGACTCACAGTATGGCATACTTCATGTCTATGGAGAGTCACAATGCCTAACTATATTCATACATTTACAGTATCTGGCCCACAGTAAGGCATATTTCATGTCTATGGAGGGTGACAATGCCTAACTATATTCATACATTTACAGTATCTGGCCCACAGTATGGCATACTTCATGTCTATGGAGAGTGACAATGCCTAACTATATTCATACATTTACAGTCTCTGGCCCACAGTATGGCATACTTCATGTCTATGGAGAGTGACAATGCCTAACTATATTCATACATTTACAGTATCTGGCCCACAGTATGGCATACTTCATGTCTATGGAGAGTGACAATGCCTAACTATATTCATACATTTACAGTATCTGGCCCACAGTATGGCATACTTCATGTTTATGGATAGTGATTAAGCCCAACTATATTCATACATTTACAGTATCTGACCCACATTAGGTCATACTTCAGATGTATGCTCAGTGACGCTGCCTAACTATATACAGATATTTACTTTATCGGGCTCGCACTGTATGACATACTACAGGGCTATGTGAAGTGACCAAGCCTAACTATATACATACATTCACGATATATCTAACCCACAGTAGGGCATACTTGAGGTCTAGGCTACGTGACGCTGCCTAACTATATAGACATTTACAGTATTTAGCCCACAGTATGGCATAGTACAGGTCTATACGGAATGACTGAAATGAATCTATGACCTCAGACAACTACACACATTTGATTAAGCTGAACCTGGTGAACAGTAGAAGATCAAACATTCCACCGTGATCTAACAAACTATAATGTAGGTATTACAAGCAGTGTTATGACCTCTAGATCAGATATAATTAAGCTGCATAGTGAAACCATAGTGATTTATATAATTGATGCAGATTCTTAAAGATGATACATTTCCAAAGTTGCTCTTTTTTTCTGCTTGTTGATCCATGTATGCATATCTGTAACATTAACTCTATCATATGGATCTTTGAAATCCTCAAATGAGTCTGCTGACTGCCCAGATTCACTGAAGAATTTGGACAGCTGGAGTTGACTGACCATTGCTTTGATGTCACCAGATCGGTCAACAACAGTTCTTTTGCGCCCTTGTACATGAGAGTGGAACTGATGTATGAGGTTACTTTTCATCTCATCAGCAATCTGTGTAGACATGGAGGCATCTCTAGCAGAATTGAATGTGACATTTGCGCCCTGTGCACGTAGCTTCTCCTTCACACGGTGGACTGTGATCTCAACCAAATTGTCATATGGGATGTTATGTCCAATGCCACCACTTAGATTTACAGTCGTGTTCCATTTGTACTCGAATGCCAAACGAGGTGGCAAGATGGCTTTTTCGTAAGCCATCAACCGCCAGAGCCACAATCTATACTTTGTGTGACCCTGTGCAGCATCTAGCAACATTTCTAGTTTCGCATTCCGGAAAATCCTGTCGCCATCTCCCATCTTATAGGCATCATTTGTGTCTACAAGGAGTAAAGCACACTTCATGAATGCCTTCTTTGTGATGATCTCTGGCCCAGACCCAAATAATCTTGAATTTTGTGCCTTGGAATGTTGTACCTCTGCATTAGTGAATGGATACTTATGGATTTTCTCCAAATGTTGCCTGAACCACCCAGTCGTTTTGTACCTCTTTCCACATTCACACAAATACTGGGCACCATCATAGTGTGACTGCAGGTACTCCTCATCTTTGTCCAGGGCCTTGGATATGCTGATCACTGAATCGGTTCAACTGGTTCCTAAACAGAAAACCGGTTTTGAAGAATATTATATCCTGGTATGTCTAGGTGACGCACAATGCAATTTAATCATTCCCCAGATAAGATTTTTGCGCTCCTCTACCTATTCTATAATTTTAAATCTTAATGTAGAAATAATTCTATGATCTCAATGTATCCTATCTTAAAAGTGATATTCACTTAAATATAGGTGAGATACTGTTCAGTCATTTCATTCATATCTGTGATTTTGTCATTTTTCTTGTAACACACATCCCTAATAATATGTTGTTATGACTGAGTAAATGTACTCGGTCAGATGGCAGGTGAACAATCATACCTTTAACATGTTGCTCATGTATAGCCTTCCCAAGATTATACAGCCAAGTGTACTGCACTTCCTTATCTGCCATTTGAAGCATGTGGGTGGGGCCTTGCCCTGGTCCAGGTTTACCATCTGTTTCATCTATGCCAAGGATATCCAGACATCCTGCCACAACATGAGCCTTCAGACTATCGTCAAGGAATGCATAATGTGCCCTACAAAAACATATTATTGGCACTAATGAAAACAGGGAAATTTATAACCAGTCAAAGCAATTTGTCTGTAAACAATGTTTACCTTCACCTCAAAAGCAACATAAACATTGACATCAACTTTTCAACTATGTTATTCAAACACAGTGAAAAAGTAACATTCCCATTTTTCATTTGAATTGAAGAAAAGTCATATAATGACAAAATTTGACACTTTGTAGCTGGTACTATCAAAAATGTTTCCAGATATAAGCCATTTTTTCTGCACTTCCGGTGATGGAATTATTAGGGAATTACAGATTAAACAAGTGATATTTTGTCCTATGATTACAAGCGTCTAGTCCGTCATTCATAATCCAGCCGTCGTCCATTAGAGAATATCCGCGTCCATAATCCAAAGAGATAGAGACTTGGTAAGCAGTCAACTATAGGTTGGTTATTCATGGACCTAAACATAGTCTGTATCGCTATCTGTTGCCCATCTGTATCTCACAGCTTGGGTTTCCCATTTTTGGATATGTTAATAAAATAATTCGACAGAATCAGTGTATGATTGAGCACCTGAACTTGTCTGTTACACCTTTTGATCCAGTTACATCTCTCCTGTTCACAAAATTCCGTAGCTGACAGAGGGTACCCTTCTCTTCCTGGGAAGCTTCCTTGTAGAAGATCTGGTAGATGAGCTGAAAATTGAAATAATATTTTAGAAAAATGTTTGGTGGGTCTGTAACATCTGTTCATACTGGTTACGCATCATGAAAATCAGAACTGGCACCATACAAGGATCACTTAACTGTGGCAATAAGCTTATTTAACATATTTAACGGAGATGTATATCATAAACCAATCCATGTAACATTTGCATTAAACAATGAGGCATGTTCAAAACTATCAACATACTGGTACAGTGAATAGTAGATATAGAGAGCTTTGAATGATCGATACAAAATGTGGAATGAACAATGAACAAAATATAACCCGAACAGACCAACAAACAGATTGAACCTCATTGAAACAAACTGAACAGCGAGGGTTAGGGATCCATAAGCGCATGCTCAATCATTTACCTTTAACATGAACATGAAATATCCATGCAAATCAGGAATGTAAGGGTTGAATAATGATCATTGGAAGATTCAACACTTGAACACCAAACTGATACCAGTAGCAGATTCATTATCCGATGTAGGCCTTCAGGGCGGTGGATGACACCTTGTAGCCTGTCATAATCATTGAGAGCGTTGATCATGGCAAGTTGACCAGTGTACGCACGCTCATTCGTTAACACATCCCCAGTGAAGAAGATGGGCTCCACAACTTCAGCTGGCAGGCCATTTTTGCAGGAGAATGGCACAAAATTATCATGAACCCACTGCAATTTGTCGATAATTTCCCCGGAATCATTTTCATTCTTCTCCAGCAAGCCCAGGACTACAGCCTCACTCTTAGAACTTGTTTCTTCCAGATAAGGATGCTGAATGTGTTCTGGAATACTTGGTGCCAAAGGTTTCAAACAGTCAAAATATTCCACAATTATTCGCACAATATGAAATATGAAGTTCTCTTCCAAATTTTCAAGTTCCAATCTTGTAGGCAGAAACTCTGAATTTTGAACCTTCATAATGTCTGCTTTTGGGCATTCCATTCCCAAGTCAGGAGCAAGTACTCGCCTCTTCACAGCTACATTCAGAAACCAATTGAAAAAGGATACTTGGTGGTCTTTTGTCGAATATGTTGGCCGTTTTGCCCAGTTGAAATTATCACCGGCAATATCCCATGAACTTTCTTTCTTGGCCTCGGTTGTCTGAACAAATTCTGACAGGTACTTGACAGTAATTTTTGAATCAGCTAATGAGTTTATTGTTACATCAGTATCCATACCTGATGATGGCATTCTCAGATTACATGCGTATGGCACAGAAGGAAATTCGAAGTCTCCCAAATGAGTGCTCACTGAAACTCCCATCACAACATTAGCAGATGAGACTACAGACAGTGATGTATGATCAGAAACCTTGCATACTGATGAAAATGAGGTTGTAGTAGACATAACTGAGCCTAGCCCGAAAACATCGGCTAAGGAGTCTATTTTTTTTATTTTTGGTTGTTGTTGCTGACCCCTTTAGCCCGAATCACATATACAGACCGAAAAGGAAAAAAATAAATAAGACGTCAGTCGCTCGAGATCTTTAACTCCACACGGCGTGGGGAATTGAGACAGACGCACAAAAAGCATTTTGTCGAATAAATAATATGATTTGGCATCTCCAGCACTATGACAACCACCTAATGACTCCTTTAATTAGATGGAATCTTCCATCAAACACGGATTTTGTCATTTTGCCGTTGAGTTTTTTTCGCCATAGTTTACAGGGACATGCGCAGAATGGGGTTGGTCTTCTGACTCACGTCATCAATAACCAATAGCGACGTCTGTTTATTCACGTGATCAGGAAGGTCACAAGATGGCAGAAAGGCGCTAAAACGTTAAAATCAATGGAAGTTTTTTCTCACACATTTGATCACTTTTTGTCAGCATCAATACAGTCATGAGAGATGGTACATGGTTAAAGAAGCTAAGGTCGGTCAAACTGTATCAAATTGGCATATTTTTTCTCTCCCGTTTCGTTATTTTCGCCAGCGAAAAGCCGCTTTTCGCGCATAAATTTTTATCGCCAAAATTTAACCTAGGCGCGATCTGGGCTGTGATAGGAATGCCACGCCCCCTTACCTATTTTCACCTATCACAGCCAGAGTTTCTGGGTTAAACTGAGCCAACACGGCGGGTCGTGTTGCATTTGAAATTGAGAGGACTTGAAGCTGTAACTACTGATATAGCAGGAATACTACATTCAGCATTACCTCCACAAAGGGCTGGGTAACTAGGTGGACATGGCAAGTCAGCGTGGAAGACTGTGCTACACCCACTCAGTGATGATGATGGTGAAACTTGCTGTGGTGAATTGGCAGTGAAGGATGATAAAGTCTTCTTTGCTGCGGACAAGCACTCCTTCTCAGTCTTGTCTTTCTTGATGCCATTCTGGATATGTGCTTCTTGTCGTACCAACAACTGTTTTCTTTTCTTCTTCACACTACTGATTGATGTACACAAACCAACTGTGTGCATTAGTGATATGGTCTAACATGAAAGAGAAATGTAAATACAACTTGAAGTAATAAAACTTGCCTAACACGCCACAAATACCTTGTCCAATTCTCACACAATACAAAAGTATAACTTGCAAAAAAAAATGGAGAAGTGGATTGATGCAATGTCAGATGATTCACAACTTCTCAGGGATTTTCAGTCGATAAGTCCCTTGAAATATTCGCAGCATGTGGATGTAGGGTTTTGCATATGATGAGTTAATATGTGATACATACATGATAGAGCAGAAACAAAGAAAGAGATTTAGAATTCTTTCTCACCTCATCGGTAGCTCCACCATGGTCTAGAATGATTCCAATGGTATGGTGTAACGCAGAGATATGGGGGTTTCTGGCATGTAATAGAACAACCCCTCCAGTTACCATTTGTGGGGCATGCTGTTCTCCCTTGTTACCAGTGCAACATCCTAAAACTTGCAAAAGGAATGGAGCTCGCTCTTGTCCAACTAAACTGTCTGGGTCAACTTTTTGAAGGACACTAGGGACTTTGGAAGAACAAAGCCCTCTGCACTCTTCTTCCAGTTCCTTCAAGGCCAGCATTTTCAAATGAGTCTTTACATCCCCATCCTTCCACACAGCATTAGCAATCCCAATACTGCTATCTCGAACAACAGCTTTGCACAATGACTGCCTTATTTCATTGTGCACAATTCTATGCTGTGTTTGTGAGGCATACTTTACCTCCACCTGAGGAGAAAAAAAATTAAGTTATGAGATTTGAATAAACATGTATTATGTTTAAGCTTATAGATGTATGTGAGGAAAACTTGAATCAATGTTTGTTTTATTTATCAGAACAATACACGAAGAAAATAAACTAAGTTATCACTGAACATTATAGCTATGCAACAGTAAGTTGTGCTGCACTCACTGTCTTATTGTGCTATGTTTGTAGCAGTGAGACAATGCAGTCTCTTGGTTATGTGGGGGGTGGTCACTCTCTCTCACCACTCTCCCAATCCCCCCCTCCCCCCTCTGAGAGAGCTTTTAATCACTCTCCTGGAATCTGGAAATATCATTCTTGCATTACTCCCATAAAACAAAATCCGGGAGAGCGATCAACAGCCCCCGCATCTTTTACAAACACGAGAGACTCAAATGTTTTTGTTTTGTTTCTGTGATTGTGCCTAATATGCCACTAACAACCTATTTATGTGATCATCTCACTTATAATTATAATATAATATACAACACAATGCTATTCTATGGATGAACATGGATGAACAAGTTGACGTTTCGTTGAAGATACTTCCAACTTTTTCATTAGCTTTGAAAAAGTTGGAAATATCTCCAACAAAACGTCAGCTCCACAGCAACAAAGAAGTTGTTATCCATAGAATAGCATTGTGTTATATACGCCGACTTCTAAATGCCTATCAAAGAAAATATAATATACATTGTACATGTAACTTTGTGATAAAAGTTTCATCTTCACACACCCTAACATGATAGTCTTTGTTTGGATTCAACAGTTCACATTGGATGGCTTGTTCTTTATTCAAGATAGGAACCGGATGTGCCTGGGATATGTTGCCATCAACAAAATGTAGTTGTCGTTTTTGCGTGTTGGCATCTGATTCAGATGGTTTTCTTTTTCCTGCAAAGAAAATAAGTATGAATATCAGTGAAAAACCAAAACAACCATAAATAACCTAAGACTTGTTATTGATGAATAGTTCTCTGTAAAGTCATTTTGTTTTGGACAATTCCCAGGAGACCGTTCACCCAAAATGGAATGATGCATGCAAGTTAGGAAAGTGGCAGTACCATAACATAGTTATAACATAGTTAAGCTTATGTTATCAAGTCTTGTAAATGGGTAATTGGAATTTTTCATGTAAAAATATGAATAATTATACATTGCTCATTCCCATTCACTGATCAATTTTCTTGAGTAGACAAATTAGCTCAAACTTGTTTAATAATATTTGGGGGCATAATGAGGATACATGACAACATGGCAACTAACAACAATAACATATTTCCAGGAAAAACTATCAATGATTTTACTTATCAGTAGAATCTTTAGCTCATTGGGCTTATTGGATATGGCAAATAATTTTACATGGTATCACTGATCAGGTTTCATGTTTGATTACGTTTGGTCTAACTTGATACCTTGGAAATTATTTCAAATAACCATGATTATAATGAGAACAAAATTAAAGGTACATTATTCAAAACTGTGCACCAAAATTGTACATAGTTCAAATAGGATTTCAAATATCTTTTATAAAAATTTATATTTATTTTGCAAATACTGCAGAAGGAAAGTGTGAAAGGTATAGGCCTATGTGATAAGTTTCAGCTCGATATGATCTATTTATTCGAAAATTATTAAACGTATCTCTGGAAATATGTTATTGTCACTTGACATATTTTAATACCGGTACCTGATCTGAATTTGTCAGATGTGCTTCAAGTTTGGCCTTGGGAGTATTACCGCTGCTCCATCTTGGCGCTTTTTGGGCCAGTACCTTGGGCGATGGGGAGAATACACTTCTTTTCAACAGCTTCTGTGGTGTACGGGTGGTGGTGGGAGTTATTTGCGGTGGACTAATTCCACTCTGAAGAACTATCATCAGTTGACGTCGTTCATTCTGAAGAGCCTGAACCTTATTTTCTATTTGAAAATCCAGCCTCGTCAGTCTCGATGTTTTGTTGAAACATCCATGGCAGATAAATTTAGACGATGTTGCTCTACCGCATAGAATCTCAGTTTGAATAATGTTTTTAACATCAAGGGGAAAGGTATCACCTGTCAGTACACGCCGCAGGTTTGTCGTCGTCTTCTTCCGACAAACAACACACACATCCCCCGCCATTACGGTACTTGTAAACCGAAAGCTGTAAGGAGGTGTGTCTTTGCTGCATGGTACGCGGCGTGTGAATGGTCCGATGTCCTTCTACACGGGGCCAATCGTCTGTGCCCATTTTGAACACACCCCAATACACGCAAATAAGCCCCGTTACCGCATGGCTACGAGCAGAAGTTTCTACGTATGATCGTGCCATGCGTTCGGATGATGGATGGCATATATATAACATGTATCTCGTAAAAATATTTATCATCTTGTCCTCTCCAAGCTGAACTGTACGGGCCATTCACTCTGAAATAAAACATCCACACTAGAGGGCAACTATGGTAAAGTAGTGCAAATAGTGGCCTCTCCCATTGATAAGCAATACATTTCTCTAGTACCCTAAAAAATGTCAACTATTTTTTTAGGGTCAGTGTTCACCAAAGATGAGCCATAAAGAAACCTTTTCGACCAAGGCCACAATATAATTGCCCTTTCTCAGTGGTTGTTCTGGACAAAGTTACGAAAGAGTATCATTCTTTGTTTGTCCACTATGACTTTTTTGGATACTTTGTGTGACATGTCATTGTGTAATTTGAGACAGCTTTCTCTCCACAGTTGCAATTATTTTGGAGTGGCTACAATAGGTCGAGACGATGTGTGTGTGTCGGTAGGGGGAGACCTTGTGTCACGTACCGAAATATAATTCTAGGACAAAGTTTTTTTATGAGTGGATTTATAAGGGATCGAGAAACGATATGTATCTTAACAAACTTTAGTTCAGGGTCATAGGTCATTGTGTGTCGTTAGATAGATTAGGAGGAGATGTGTCAAGTGTCAATGTCACTGTGACACCAAAATCAGGAAATTGTTAAAAATATCCACTTTATGTGTCCGTAAATACCTTGGGGGAGACGTTGTGTAACGTAACACAATTCAGGTCAACGGTCAAGGCCATATTGACTCCATAATGAGGAAATTGTTAAAAATCCTGATTTTTTGTGTCGGTAAGGGGGGACGATGTGTCATGAACCAAAATTTAGAACAAGGTCAAATGTCAAGTTTACTGTACATTATATATAGAAATTTCTTTTATGTTAAAGGATACATAATATATCCTATGCGGGCATATATTGAAGCCAATTATTGATTATTTTACTCAGATTCGACCCGCAGTGCCATGTTCTGCATACGTCTATTCAACTTCGGGAAAGTAACATCTTCGTTGTTGTTCTGTTGGCTACTAAAACTGTTCCGATTTGTTTGGATATTGTCAGTGTTGAGGCACTATCCAATGTCTAACGTTGGTGCGGCGTCACATAGAGAATGCCGGCGTTGCGCACCTATACTATTCCGTCTCAGGACGTCACAGTAAAACAACTATTGCAGATAATGGAGGCTGACTGACGAATGTTTAAACTTGAGGGTTTTCGAGGCAGATGACCATGAGTTAAAAAGGTTCTAGATGTTCTAGATGTGCCCAGACTAGAAAGGTAGAATGGAACTCATTTCTACACGATTTCGACACGATTTACACTGATATATCTGAGGAAATCCATTGCTCGAAATGAAAAATGGAATATAGGCCATAAGTAAGACTCGAAGAATATACAGAACCGGAAAGTCGAAACATCAACATGGCGTTGCCCCGTATAATATGTACAATAACGGAGAACAGAGGTCACCTACCTGAGCACATACTGAACATTAACAAAACAACGACTTGGAGGCCCATTATAAAACCCATACTTTCATTCCTTTCAGTGAATGATCTTGATGGACGGATCTGTGACTTGCATTTATACTACAAATACCGTAATAGTATAAATACTTAGGTGAATGCGCAAATATTTGATGTTGAATATCGGTCCTCTGTAAAGTAGCCAATTACAACGCATATAAGGGATGTACGAGCTGTTTTATACTTGGAGCCGTCAACACGGAACCAACTCAAAGTTCACACTATATCTTTATAGTTATCGCAGCATGCATGTTGAACTATGTTTATAATATTTCAGGTTTACAATATGATTATGGATGACATAAATTGTGAGTTCAATTTGTGTTTTTTCATTATTTTTTCTCTTTTCTCGTGCATAGATAGGGCCTTTAATTTTTGACCCGAAAATTCTTTCTGATAGTCGACTGACCAAATAATGATGAATCTTGCTGCCCAAACGAATGCCCAAATGCTCAGCCATGATATGTGGTATTAAAGATAAATACATGCATTTGTAATTCCGGTCCGAGATACGAATTTGTAACCAGAAACATCATCATATATTGTCGACATCAAAGGAATGATTTAAGTGCTTCCTTTTACAAAAAAAAACTTACATATATTTGGAGCGATATGCATGAGGTGGGAAAAATTGACGACGTCTGGCGACTAAAAAGCAACCATATGACCCTACGGGAAAGCATCAATCGGTACCTAACATTCAGACCAGGGGCCACGGAACCGGGGGGGCTGCAATGTTTGAGACTTGAATGTTATAAGTCCTATCTTAGATAGCACCAGTCCAACATTTAACATGGCCGATATAGAGTTCAGCCCCCCCCACTTTCAAACGTGTTCCGAGGCGCCTGCAGACCAGAGAATACGGTGGATTCTCGAACGTAGCCGTAGCCTGCTGGTGGACGTTTCGTCCCCGAGGCCCGCCCCCTGTACAGACCTTTTGGTCTTCGATATATGTTGGTATTGTCGGAAGCTGATACTGGGTCGACATCGGGCCTAACAGGCTAGTCTTTTGTGTTAAATGGCGTCATTTTCATCTGACGACGATACAGCTCACCAATCCACAGTGTACGAGTTGTCACAGCGACACAGCTCACCAATTACCAATATACGAGTTGTCAGAGCTTTTCCATCATAGCTCTCTAGATTTGTATCTAATACCGCTTATGCCGGTGCTAGGGGCCGTGTGGTCATTATCATCCAAGTTGTCACATGAACAGGTACAATAAAAGCGAACCTGAGATACAACACTTATCATGAATCGTTAGATTCTTGGCATGTGCTTTAGAATAGGTTAACCAGAAGACTATACTGTGAAGTCATGTGGCTCTGTCAGTATGTCGGTACCTCTTCTCACTTCCCTTATATGTGTTGTAATCTCAGCCGCGCTTTTATTGCAGATGTTCATGCAGCTGTTCATGCAGCTGTTCATGTGGAGACAATGAAGTATTCACGCGGTTCCTAGCATCGGCTTAAGCGGAATTAGATACGCTAGCTCGGAAGCTGTGATGACAGATCAACTCAAACAACGTATCTTATGTTAATGGATGAGCATCGTGGAGGTTTGATGGAGTAAACGCCCAAACATGGGGTAAACCTGGTAAATGCAAGAATACCCAGAAAAACTATCCTGTAATGCCTGACGTCGTACGGCTTAAATTTCACACCAATAGTGGGGCCTCGTCAGCTATGGTGGGTGAGATCCTCCGGAATACAAGCGTCTAGGCCGTCAGTCAATATTCCATTCAAATTAGGCTAATTTTTCCGCACGAGAGAAGCGGGCAACAGTTTTCAATGACATCATGATATTCCAAAAATATCAAATTCGTATCGCTGATCAGTATTCTTAATCGATATGATTTTCTTTGTAAAGTCGTTAGCTAGAGTATGATGTATCTGAGTCACGCTTTGACTGTGTCTGCTCATATGAACTCTACGAGGATCCATTGCTGAATGCGACGTTAAACCCTATTTCTCTCTCTCTCTACGAGGATCCTGAAATACATGGGTTCAGACGGCCTCTAGCCCCGGGTTGAGCGGAAGATACGAAACGTAACGCCATAGATCTTGCACGCTACGCTCGTATTTTTCTGTAATACTGTTTGTCACAATAATATGTCATTAGAAAAGCGTCTAGTCCGTCATCCAATATTCAGCCGTCGACCATTAAAGAATCTTAGCATCCATAATCCATAGGTCTAATTCATATAATAACATTAGCACCAAATTAATAGGCTAAATTATAGTATACATAAAACTAGGCTAATTTCCTGCAAGACAGAAGCAGTCAACAGTTTTTAATGATGCCAGGAAGACATCATGATGTTCCAAAAATATCAAATTCGTATCGCTGATCAGTATTCTTAATCCATATGATATACGTTGTAAAGTATGATGTGTCTCAGTCACTCTTTGATTGTGACTGTCCAATATGAGGATCTTGAAATACATAGGTTTATAAGGCCCCCAGCCCCGGGTTAAGCGGAATTAGAGCACAAGTTACGGAACGTACCGCCATAGATCTTGCACGCTACGCTTGTATTTTGGTATTATCATGCGATATGTATCGCAAAATTTGAGAAACTTCGAGTGGAGGCGCTTGATGATGTAGCCCTTTTTTACAAGTTTCTGCAATAATGTTTTGTGACGTTGATTAAAATCGTCACATTTAACACAGGATCTAGCAAATGCTACTAGTCGAGACATATATACGCCATATGCAGGTCCCACTAGAATATTACTGTCCAGATAGGGATATTATACGATGTCGAAATTGTAGACATCTCTTTTGTCGTAAAGTCGACGAGAGAGAAGGCTCAAGCTTCATTTTTATAGAGATATAGGTCTAAATAAAATGTGCCGCTAGGGCCATCTGTAGTTTCCTTCAAGTCCATTGAAGGTAGATATATATCATTCACTGCGTCATTTATCACAGCAGGAAGATCGTCTATATAGCGTTTGGTGAATGAGAAGGAACGGGCTTTTGAAAAGCGTATGCATACAGTCGTATTCATAAACAGAATGTATGTCTGCCAAAAGGGGTGCTCAGTTAGTACCCGTTGGAATACCTATATGCTGTTGATATATTGTATTGCAAATTTCACACAGATATTATTAATGAGAAATTCGAGCAACTCTATAAACAAAGAAACATCCCATGTATGATATCCCTTGTATGTAGTAGAGTTAAAGAATGCTTTATGGCTTCTGGCATTAATATATCGGCGATGAGTTTTCTCGAACACCGATACTATTAATGAACTAAGACGGAGAATAAAGTCATGATGAGGGATTGTAGTATAGAGAGTCGAGAAACCATATGTGGATACATGTTCTTCCGTAAGTCATTTCGAGTTTTTCAGTATCCACTTGCAACACGCTGTGTCATCCGAAAACAAAATACTATCAATCATTACTAAAATATGTCGAGATATAACGTATTGTCGACACCACAAGACAAGATTCTTGAAACATCTGTATTTTGATAAAGCATAATAAACATCGCAATGCAGTACCTGAAAAAATATTATTTCAAGTTTAGGAAACCGCCGTGTATTTTACCAATACACTAAATCTAAACCAAGTAATATTTTTAATTACTCTATAGTCATCAAAGAGTTTGTATAAATTGTGACTGGTAACATTGATATAGCGTGCAATAGGGACCTTAAAATACTTCGCACGAAGTGAACAAAATATACAGAGCAGATGAATATCGATTTCAATGTATATATATATCAATATCAATTACGAAGAGACAATCCTTAGCGCACTTCAATGGTACGTTTTTGAGCATCTTTCATTATGAGCACAACCAAATAAATAATCGTATAGAGAAATCTGTGGCACTCCAGTGCTGCATATTCCTCGGTCTAGTCTCTAATTACGGATGGATATACACTAAGACCTTTTTCAAAACGCAGGATATTTCCCACACTGCTAAATAGGATTTTGACAACAAACCTTGCAAAATTGCAATTGAGAAATGTTTAGCATCTAGTTCCAACTATATTTATTTACAATCCTCACTTGTCCATTTATTTAACTACATTCAGTTCTCAGTTAACGGAAAAGTCTTGTTCTGTTAATTTATATGCTAGCCTTAGTGAGTCTGCAACTAATTACATTAATGTGGTTTCCAGTAAGAAGAATGGTCAACAGTATGTTGGCAAGACAACCCAAAGACTAAATCTTAGGGTGGATTGTCACATAACATCTGTGCGGAAGACAGCAGCTGTTTATAAAGAACACTTTTCTGCTCCAACCATGGCTGGGGGAATTTTAGTATCCAGATTATATGCATTGTCTACCCGTCTACCACGGACAAGATAAACTCGGGATATCAACTTTTTTTTATGTTGAAAGTTGGTTCAGAGTCCCTGTACGATTCAAATGATAATGTTAAAGGGTTCGGCAATGTAACAAACCGCTGTTCAGAAACATCCAGTATAATCCAACAGTTTCAACAACGACGGGTACACCGCAGCCACGGTCGGAGAATTTGTAATCGATCGACTGTTCACGATCACTTTACTGCGAAATATTTAGTGGGTTTATCTAACGCGCTCATTAGTGTACCCAATATTGATTTCATCAGGATAGAGAAAAGTTTTTTTAATTCTAACAGTTATGTCATCAATCTTGTCAAAGGAAAGCATATAACACATTTAATATCCATCAATATAAAGTGAGACTGCAGATGACTTGTCCTTATGACTCAGCCGACGATACGGTGTATGCATTGGGATTTTTTCGAGTACCACCAATTCTCTAGAGCGCTGTTTTACACCATAATGTCTGATTTAAATCGCGCCTTGTGGGCAAAAAGGAATTTTATATTGTGCATGAGATAAAACTACACACTAGAATCGAAAAAGAACTAGGCAAACTTGATGAACTACTAAAAGTGCTGAACAAGGAATGAAACTCTAAATATTATTGATGATTACATTTTGGAGAACGCCTCTGCTTCATTAACGTAAAAACTGCAGTCATAATTTACTTTCTTCCTCAATGTACCAATTTTCGTCAGACTTTCTTTCATGCCGACACAGACGCTTGTGCGTCATCTCACGTTATTTTCTTCTGGGGTAGCAGCGTAGTGAAAGATCTTGGGAGGCTGCTGCGAAAAGGCCCACATTTGGGGTCTCGCTCAGAGGAGGCCCTAAACTCAGAGCCTATTCATATTTCATATATCAAAATAATTCTATGTATCTCAGGGATATTTTGAGGCCGAAATATTTGAGTCTTGAAAAAAAAAAATTGACTGACTGACCTGTATAATACGAAAACAATTTGGTACCCCCACATGGTCGTCAGTTTGAATTTTCCTATTATTCTTTGCAGGGTATGCAAATAGGCTCAATATGACCCCAATATGATATGCAATAAGGTCACGTAGTTTCAGCATTAAATTATTAGTTGTTTCGAAGATAGCCTAGAAAACTTGATAAGTCGAGAGCAGAAGAGTGAACATTTCGGAAAATAAAATGCGTCATTATGCAGGTGATACTACACTGCGGTTGGACGGTTCGCAGAAATCTCTGCGGAGAGATATGAGTATTTAGAACGACTTTTCGCGGTGCTCGGGTTTGCGACTAAACGCAGGAAAGTCGCAAATTATGTGGATAGAATGTATAATAGGGAATCAAGTCAAACGCTGTCACTTCAGTTCAAACTCAGGTCCAGCGTCGAATATGAATATTTGAGAAACTGTCCATATTTGAAGGGACAAATAGTTGTCCCTCGTGACCTGTGGTAGTGCCCGACTGCATGGGAACATTCTCGTTGTTCAAAATTATGAGATTAGTATACTGTATTAAGTTTATAATCGAGGAGAAAGACACATTGGTCCAACTCCAGTATATTTTTGTCACAGAATTCAAACCACTAAGACTGGATCATATACTTTTATATCTCGTACTGGCATTCTGGCCCTAAACAAAACCCCCGTGTATGGACTAAATTCATCTCCCCGCACAGAAGATTTCCAATGTTTTTAGCATTCCACTATAACCCCAAACATACGTATTACATGGAAAAATTACAGAATCTGAAACAAATAGTGGACAGTTGGTACAAACGGAAGGACACGCTGATAGAAAAAGTAACAATAATTAAAACACTAGCTCTCTCTCTCTCTTAATTCACCTATTGTGTGTTTGTCAATCCATCTGATCCAATTTTGTATGAAATAGAAAATTCAGGTCCTGAAAATAGCAAATGAAAGTTATATGCGAGACGAATGAACGTCGGCAGGAGCCACCTAGTATTTTATCATTTGCATCATTCCTATAATCAGCTGAATAAAACGGAATTATTAAACTTTATCCAAATTTGTGAATTAACTCAATTGGGCTTAACAAATGATATAACGTGCATCAAACATCCTTTTGGAAACCTGTATTGATGGCTTAATTGTATTAGAGTACATTGCAAAGAAATGTATATTTGCAACTGTTTAATTCATGATTTAATTGATGTCGGATGAGCATGAAGTGAGTAAATGGGGTTCTCTCGGTTTAACAATTTGATTTCATGGATTAGTAAATTTTTCGGTTTTGATCAACAATCTGAACATCTGAAACAGCATAGCAACAGCAGGAGAGAGAGTGAGAGAGAATTAAGGTTTAACGTCGCGTTCAGCAATATTTCAGCTATATAGCGACGATCAAACAAAATTCTAAGTATTCAAGTTTACTTAATAACTTAGTAATCCAACATATTAAAACATGCACACATTAAAACTTATGCAACAAACCGATTTCTCTCAAATAACCTAAGACGCAGTCCTCCCTCACCCGACCGAAAAGATCTTCCAAAGTATTCGCTCGTTAAAAAGAATCTCTTACAATCTTAAAATCTATACAGTCGATAAGAATATGTTTCACTGTGAGATCTTCGTGGCATGGAATACACCTTGGGACTGGCTCTCTTTTTAGTAACTGTTCGTGAGTTAATCGTGTATGGCCGATTCTACATCGCCTGATCATGGCTTGATCGAAACGTTTCTGGCTGTTTAGATGAGTAACAGTAACGGCCGCTCATGACGGAACGACCTCGCCGAAGTTTTTGTCCTAGACACACATCGGTTACGGGGTAACTCGCTACTAGCTATACACTCACTGCGTGAAATGGAATAGTTTGGAATTGAAAACTTGAACACTTCACGCAGTAACTGTAATGCATATAAGCCCGCTAAATGGAGGATACCCATCGATATTTGAATCGAGACGTCCACGCTATTTCCAGTCAATGGTACGAATACGTTTCTATTCTATTATAAATCCTCATCATTATACTCATACAAAAATATTCAAAATGTATCTACAACTTGCTTCTTCGTGTCATTTAATTGACTTCATTGTACTCTTCGGTGGAAGCAACTTAATCGGGAATAACGAGCTTGTCAAAAAATCTACAAACCGGTGTGGGCAACCATATCAGCAACCAAATATCAAATTTTTCAGTCACGAACAACCTTATGCAAAAATTGTGGAAAGTAACGCCAGCGAATTGCATCGTCTCTGACCAAGCGTACTGAGTCACATTGTTAACTGAAACAGCATATATCACTCTAGATGTTGAAAACATAATGGCTACTAAAATACCCCAATTGACTGATTCCAGGTGAGTTCACTGGCAGACATCTTAAAGGATGAAGTGTACAAATAAACAACAACAACAACAACTAAAAACTTCGAAACTTATGGCAAGAATACCTTTCGTCGATCGATTTGACTGAAGCCCGTACACATTAGAAAGTAGGGTTGGTGATTGGTAATTGCAGTTTGTCATTGTGGCTCGAGTTTGAAAGTAATTTTATTTACCTGACAGTCACGAGAGGATATAAAGGGGGTGTAAAATCGTGATCCCATAGATCAATATATCTCCAGTCGTTCATTCAGGGTTTAAAATTTCAAACCCTATTTTGGGTGTTTCAGCTTGACCTGTGAAGACAATAGTCTACATGATATGTCGATGCACATTCTTTCTGAACCTGTCAATACCTCAATCCTAAATGTGTTAATTAAGATATACCTCTAATTACATAAGTCAACTGACGGACAGACAGAAGAGGTATGGTGTTGAAGTCTGGTAACAATGTTATGAGGATTACACATTTGGTCATTTTAAATTTTTATTTCACCCGAGATGTTAAAACACTCTCCACTGGATAAGGAACAGTGGGTTTTCACGTTGTTCAATGAAGTAGGGGTTGAAGAGTTGATATTCACACCCACGCGCGAGAGATGGAATGAAAACACAGAAAAACCTCATCAGACACACATTTTGTGAAGACAGTGATGTTTATTATTATAGCAAAATGAGTACTATCAATAATGTGCATATAAATAAGAATCAATTCAGTAGGTTTTAATTTTCATTTTAGCGAGACACAGTTTGCTATTTTATGAAAATACTGTTCCTGCATTACTTAGATAACACACTACACAGTTGATCTTTTCTTAGCATATCTACGGATTACCAGACATTGTGCAGAACTATTACAACTACTAGGGAGATCGCGTGCCCTTTCTATACTACTTATCGCGCATGCGCAGTCGACCCATTCTACTGTTGGGTGCAAGCCTGGCCCATGGAATCTCAGGTAGTGAAAACCTCAGGTCTCTCGCCCCACCCTATCCCGCGCCACACCTATGCGACCCGCTGTGCAGTGAGTAAAGCGGAGTAGGAGGAGTAGGAGTCGTCGTCGGAGTCGAAGAACGTCACGGATTATATTAGGTAGATAACTGCATTAGGGCTTCAAGACGCAGTATGACTGACAATATAAGATGTCAGGGATAACACTCAAAGGTGATGGGAACATAAACCGGCATAATCTGGCATTTCCGACAAGGTTGAGGCAGTCGTTGAAGATAACCGATCAGGTAGAATCTCAGTGGTCAAGGGTAACCTATTATTAACTGTCTGAGAATACAAATATACGGGTTAAACTGATAGAATAGATGCTCGCCGTGAATTTTACCGATTCCATACAATAGTATCACCACAATATTCACAGGAAAGCATTCACTAGGCACCTAAGAAAAATGTTACCTTCGTCAGAAAGCTGAAAATTAACCCTATCTGGACTGCGGGGTGGGGGGCATTATGGCCCCCCTATCAAACTTTCTGCGCTATATCCGGAACGACATAAAATGGAGAGCTGAAACTTCGTGACTTTATAGTTTGTCGTATTGGGGTCATTTTGAGCCTATTTGCATGACCCCCCGAGCAGAGGGTCATGGGTAAATTCAAGATGGCGGCCACATGGGGTAGGTGAAAAGTGATATTTTGGTCATATTTCTTCAAAATTTCTGCTTTTCTGCGATGAAAAGTGGGCAAAAACAATTTTATTTCACGTCACATTAATATTTACTAATTTATCATGCAAATAAAAAATTCGGAAAATCTGACCGAAAAATCGACCAAAAAAATGCCGTTTTTGAAAATGACGTCATCGAAGCGGCCATGTTGGATTTTTTCACATTTTCTGGCAGAGCTTGACCCAAGGGTATAGTGTGATAAGTTTCAGCTCCCTAGCTCAAGGGATAAGAAAAATAATTAGGGGGGCCATTTCGGCCCCCCAGGCCTGGACAGGTCCCAAAAAGCCCAGGCCAGATAGGGTTAACAATGATACATGGATTTGTCCGATTGACAAGATCATTTAATTTTCACATCGTCACCAGACTAAGTGTAGACTTAGTGCTGCGGTAAGGAGGAATTCCTTTCTTCATAGTAATGATACCAGCGGCCGCAATGATCACGAACACTCCGATTATACCGACAGTTATACCGGCTATAGCACCATCACTTGACCCAATACCTGGAATAATAACAACAGAATACCAGCCTACCTTTACAGCCATAACAATAGATAAAGCACAGACATAACATGATCTCGTACAATTGAGGAAGATACACAACTGGTTTGCTTTCTAATGTACAGCTTCTTGTTATTTCTTGAAAAGTTATTTGCATTGTTTCAGATTGCACAGATTACGATATATGACAATTTGATTTTAAAAAACACGGTTTCATGCAAGAGAGAAACGGTTAACACTATTCACTGATGGCAGCAAGACAACATTGTATTCTTTACGTGTAATCCTTAGCACTGACAAGTAATCTGGCCTGATTTCCAGATTGCCTTAAACTATACTGAATAAGAATATTTATACGAAAATCTGAACGAGAATGGATCGGCAGCAGACGCCACTATTGCTACGAGTAAACGCAATTACATGATGGGTGAATAACAAATGTCCCGTTAATGCATGGTAACACGTCATACCGTCGTTTGGATTTGGAGTCTGTGTTGACTGTAGTGTCGACTTGGAGGTTGATCCGACTTCTCGATTTGTTTCCAATGACATCTCACTGAAAATGCCGTGTTGTCCATGTGTTCCGGATGGACCCATGGATGATTGTTCGGAATCCGAATTTGACGTTGACTTTTCAAAGGAATGACCTGATAATGTGGCCGTGGGAGTCGACTTGATCGTCCATATGACTGGAGGTCTCGCTGGATTGACTGTAAATGCAAACGACACATTTGAATTTGCGGCATATACTTTAACAATGTTTATTTTGTCCTGATGTGGTCACTGATACTAAAATATTCTGCGCGGTGACCATGCTATTTTGGATATATAAAACATATGATGGCATCATCTTAGATTGCTAAGGGCATTTCACGTTTCATTAAATACTACCCTTAGATGTTCGCTATGATTCGGCATGTATTTCACACGGCGCCACCTATCAGCCTCAAAAGACGAATATCTGAAGGGAGACAATCCTGTTTGGAAGTTTCCCCCGCCCTGGTTAATGAAATCGTCCGTCTCGTGTGCTCGTCGGTTGTATCTTCAAGATGGCGTCAAGCAACATGTTTGAGAAGATCGCGGAGATGTTTCACATTGAATCGTTGAATGACGTTCAGAAGAGAGCTATTGATTGTTTCAAGAAAAATAAGGACATCTTGTTATGTGTTAGAACTGGGCGAGGGAAATCATTGTGCTATCAAGCACTACCGCTAACGTTCGAGGAGGCAATGATTGTTCTGGTGATTTCCCCACTTCTGTCCATCATGGAAGAGCAGGTTCAAGCACTGAACCAACTGGGGATACCTGCCACTTTCATCGGAAGATCCAAAGAAGAAGACAGAGGAATTGAGGAAGGGAAATTCCAAATTGTCTTTGGGAATCCAGAGAAAATCGTTGGAGATGACCATTATCGGTCGGTGTGGAAATCGCCAACATACCAGGACCGTTTATGTGCGGTAGTTGTTGACGAGGCACACACAGTATATTTGTGGTAAGTGTCTTCAATTTCAAACAAGTCTCCTCTAAAAAAAAATGGCAGAATATGATTGATAAATTATATTTTGGCTGAATCAGTCAACTACTGTTATCAGTTTATTAGCCTCTTATTTTTGTGAACAATTGACTCGCTTGTTTCATTTCTACTTTTAACTTCATCATAATATTAAATGAAGTCTGTCTCCATCATTGAGGCATGTATATATACATATACTGTAAGATTACCCATTATAGGCCTGCGTTACTAAGGCCTTCCCCTCGAAAAATGTAATGCCGTTAAATCCTACTCACTCCTTGAAAATGAGAGAAGAAATTTTGAAGAGTGAAATGATAATTTAGGAGAGTGAATATAACTAAGGCGGTATAAAAACAAGAAGCTGAGGAGATGATATTTAACTCAAGGCAGCTATTATTAATCAAGGCAGCTGGTTGGTGCTCATGCCTAATATGTATTCTAAATGAAAAAGATTTTTGGTACAATGGATTCTATGCATTTGCTTATATTGATGGGGTCAATAAATTATGATGTATTGATTTCTATTTCCAGGGGTGAAGATCAAAATGAGAAAAAGGCGTTCAGAGTCTGGTTTTCCTGTATTGGTGAACTACGCTCCCTAACAACTGTACCCATGATTGCACTGACAGCAACAGCAAGCCCGAAAGCGAGGAAAACCATCATGAAAAGCTTGTGTATGAAAGGTGAAAAAAACAGAGGTTATTGTGGAAAGTCCAGACCGGCCCAACATTAAATTACATGTGGAATGTGTTATTGGCAGTCAAGAAGAATCTACAACGTTCAGGTGGTTGATACAGCAAATTGAGAAGGATGGGACAAATTGTCCTAGGTACATTATTTTTTGTAAATCTATTTCAGACTGTGTTGCAGTTAATCGGGCATTCTTTCACTCTCTAGGTCGCAACTGTCCTTACTTTAATATGTATCACAGCCACACTCCCGAGAATGTTAAGGCACTCATTAAAGATGACACGTGTAAAGAAGACGGCAAAATCAGAGTTCTGATTTGCACCAATTCTGCTGGGATGGGTGTTAATTTCAAGGGTGTGACGAATGTGGTAAACTATGGACCAGCACAGGACTTGGACACTTTTGTTCAGCAGTTAGGGAGTGCGGGGCGTGATGGAGAGGAATCCAAACATCTTTTGATCTATCATAAGAGACAATTGAGACAATGTTGACGAGGAGATGCTATACTATGTAAGGAACACAGAAAAATATAGAAGGAAGGTTCTGTTGGAATCTTATTGCGTCCATGATATTGAGAAACTTGACCCAATCCACATGTGTTGTGACTTCTGCACAGCTGAGTGCAATTGTGGTTCATGTGTTGAGCTTCCGTACATTTCTTTTATATCCACGGAAATGGATACACCAGACACTCTACATGTAGACGTTGGTGAAAACCTAGTCCGCGATGTGGTTCAGCATCAGAGGGACCTGCTTAGAGCAGAACTGATGACATACAGAGAAACTCTTTCATCTGAAGTCCATGCAACCTTTGTTAATCCTAATCTAATCCATGGCTTCATCTTGGAAGTTATAGAGGATATCATCTCCAAATGTCATGAGCTGTTTTCACCTGATGATGTTATGCTATTGAGTAAAGTTTGGTCATATGACCAAGCCAAAAATGTCATCAGTTTCATCATTAAAATATTTGAGGAGGAGCTGATGTTAACTGATGATTATGTTTTACCAGATCAGGATGACTGATATGACATTGATATGGAAAATCTCATTTGTGTGATGGTAAAAATCATATTCAGGCACTCTGATTTGAGGCGAGCCGTCCTATGCTTTACGCTAGACCACTCACCTCAAATCAGAATGCCTGCATATTGTTTTTCCATTTCAAAACCTGCGAAATCAGATTTTTCTTTTAAACTGTTTACATAAACCTCTCAAAAACTTTGCGATGGAGATATAATGGAACAAAATATGCCCCTGGGCAGATTCTGGTGTATTCAGACCAGTGTAGGAAGGATTTTCTCTTGTAGATAATGGGACACCTAAAACCAAATTAAATGGTGCCCACTGTATCGGGATGTCAGATTATGGTTTTGCTTTATTTTTGTTATAGGAGAATATGAAATAGGCCAGGGAGCACCATATGGGGCACATTTTGGCGAATCTTATCTCCAGATTTATACAAATTGAACATCCCCCATGTCGGCACTATTTCAGGCTCATATTTAGTTTTCAATACCAGTAACAGATTTGTGTACATGTATTTTGAAGTGAATATAAAAATTGATGGTATCATCTTCGCACACAAAGAATTTTTCTGATGTGAAGACACTGGTCGCTGTGATTGTCTAGTAATAAAGGGTTTTGAAGTTGAATCAATTTGATAACCAATTCCTCATATACATGTAAGCTGTGGCTCTCGGTGCACTCTGATAATCAAGTGAGTTTCGGTATAAAATGACCATTACTACATCCTCCAAATTATAGCTGTACCAAATGAATTGCTTATGTATACTGCTGTTATGAAGACCTCAATATAATGTGACAGTGAACGACATACACTGTGGAGTAGAGTTAAATGTTTTGTCCGTCAACTTCAGTTCAATAATGTGGAACAACTAGTGGTGCAGAATCTACTATGAAGTCTATTTTAATGATACTGTGGATACATGTACTTTGAAACAACGGTATCTGCAAACTTGTACTTTGCACTTACTGTATGACCATAAAATATCACGTGTTGACTTGTAGAATTTCAGTTCAAGTGAAACCTTCCATAGAGGATGGAAACTAGGCACTGGTGTAGATCCAGCTTTCACAGTCATTTCTCTCTAAAATTTTGTTACGTATACAGGTAATTTGTTATTAAAGGAGGAAATGATAGATACATCAGAAATCAGTGTTTAATTGTTCATTTTTTATTCTTTTTTCCTGAATCGGTTCATCCTCAGTGTACAATAATTATATCACAGAAGGTGGAGCTTTCAACTTAAAATCTGGAGCCTCTGCCTTGAACAATATTAAACAATTACAGCTGAATGTCTGTAAAATATTTTAGAGAGCTAAAATCAAATAATGTGATCATTTAAGTGGAGTCTGTTGTCGATATTTGTTAATTGAATAGGAGTACCAATAACCACTTTTAGCGACAAAAGGTCAATGGGAATAGGAAAGCTTGCTCAATTCTATTCATGCAGTCATACACTGTATTGAATACACTGACAGAAAAAAGTAACAACTTCTTGTCTCCAGTTACGGGGAAACGTTGTTCACATCTGGCACACACCAATATTTGCACCCACTTTTGCCCTTTTTGGAAAGGGTATTATCTCCCCTTGAATCACAGCATTGTTTTTTTTTCATTTTGCTATTGACATGATTGGAGGTACCGTTAAGCAGTCAACATCTGCCTCGGGTTCACTTCAATGATCTAATGAGATTGATAAAATATTACAAAATGGTTGATTGAACAACTTTTATTGATGGAAATATGTTTCAACTGATAGCCCATTTTATAATATACATTATATATTAAATATTCTGGAATAACTAATTGTGAGGGACTTACTTAATCATGATATGTTTCCAGCACCAATGTGTCTATTGTGGAACAATGGAGATAAAACCCTTTCTGAATACGGCTATACACAAACATAGAAAAATATAAATGAGGCTACGTCGTACTCTACATAAACTATACACATAGTTGTAGTTTCTGGCCCTACACAAGGTGTATGCTTAATGGCGTAGCCCTGCCTTATTATATACATACATTTAATGTATATCATGGCCCACAGTATGATATACTTGAGGTCTATGTGTGATGACCATGATGCCTATCAATATACATACATTTACAGTATTTGGCCCACAGTATGGCATACTTCATGTCTATGGAGAGTGACAATGCCTAACTATATTCATACATTTACAGTACTGGCCCACAGTATGGCATACTTCATGTCTATGGAGAGTGACAATGCCTAACTATATTCATACATTTACAGTATTTGGCCCACAGTATGGCATACTTCATGTCTATGGAGAGTGACAATGCCTAACTATATTCATACATTTACAGTATTTGGCCCGCAGTATGGTATACTTCATGTCTATGGAGAGTGACAATGCCAGTATCTGGCCCACAGTATGGCATACTTCATGTTTATGGAGAGTGACAATGCCTAACTATATTCATACATTCACAGTATCGGACCCACAGTATGGCATACTTCATGTCAATGAGTGACAATGCCTAACTATATTCATACATTTACAGTATTTGGCCCACAGTATGGCATCCTTCATGTCTATGGAGAGTGACAATGCCTAACTATATTCATACATTTACAGTATTTGGGCCACAGTATGGCATCCTTCATGTCTATGGAGAGTGATAATGCCTAACTATATTCATACATTTACAGTATCTGACCCACAGTATGGCATACTTCATGTCTATGGAGAGTGACCATGCCCAACTATATTCATACATTTACAGTATCTGGTCCACAGTATGGCATATTTCATGTCTATGGAGAGCGACAATGCCCAACTATATTCATACATTTACAGTATCTGGCCCACAGTATGGCATACTTCATGTCTATGGGGAGTGACTGCCTAACTATATTCATACATTTACAGTATCTGACCCACAGTATGTCATACTTCATGTCTATGGAGAGTGACCATGCCCAACTATATTCATACATTCACAGTATCTGGCCCACAGCATGGCATACTTCATGTCTATGGAGAGTGACAATGCCCAACTATATTCATACATTTACAGTATCTGGCCCACAGTATGGCATACTTCATGTCTATGGAGAGTGACAATGCCTAAGTATATTCATACATTTACAGTATCTGGTCCACAGTATGGCATACTTCATGTCTATGGATAGTGACAATGCCTAACTATATTCATACATTTACAGTATCTGACCCACAGTATGGCATACTTCATGTCTATGGAGAGTGAACATGTCCAACTATATTCCTACATTTACATTATCTGGCCCACAGTATGGCATATTTCATGTCTTTGGAGAGTGACCATGAGTAACTGTATTCATAAACATTTACAGCATCTGGCCCACAGTATGGCATACTCATCATGTGTGTTGTTTGTCTGAAGAAGACAAACCTGCGGCATGTACTGACAGGTGATACCTTTCCCGTTGATGTTAAAAATATTATCCAAACTGAGATTCTATGTGGTAGAGCAACATCGTCGAAATTTATCTGCCATGGATGTTTCAACAAAATATTGAGACTAACGAAGCTGGATTTTCAGAGAGAAATCAAGGTTCAGGTCCTTCAGAATGAAGGATGTCAACGGATGACAGTTCTTCAGAGTGAAATTAGTCTGCCTCAATAACTCCTAGTCCGACGAAAATTACACATACACCACAGATGCTGCTGGAAAGATGTGTATTCTCTTCAGCTTCTAAGATACTTGCAGCGGAAATACTCCCAAACTTGAAGCATAGCTAAGATGGGCATACTTCATGTCTAAGGGGAATGACCATGCCCAACTATATCCATACATTTACAGTATCTGACCCACATTAGGTCATACTTCAGATGTATGCTCAGTGACGCTGCCTAACTATATACAGACATTTACTTTATCGGGCTCGCACTGTAGGACATACTACAGGGCTATGTGGAGTGACCAAGCCTAACTATATACATACATTCACGATATATCTAACCCACAGTAGGGCATACTTCAGGTCTAGGCTACGTGACGCTGCCTAACTATATAGACATTTACAGTATTTAGCCCACAGTATGGCATAGTACAGGTCTATACGGAATGACTGAAATGAATCTGACCTACAGTCACTGATCTATGACCTCAGACAACTACATACATTTGATTATGCTGAACCTGGTGAACAGTAGAAGATCAAACATTCCACCGTGATCTAACAAACTATAATGTAGGTATTACAAGCAGTGTTATGACCTCTAGATCAGACATAATTAAGCTGCATAGTGAAACCATAGTGATTATATAATTGATGCAGATTCTTAAAGATGATACATTTCCAAAGCTGTTTTTTCTGCTTGTTGATCCATGTATGCATATCTGCAACATTAACTCTATCATATGGATCTTTGAAATCCTCAAATGAGTCTGCTGACTGCCCAGATTCACTGAAGAATTTGGACAGCTGGAGTTGACTGACCATTGCTTTGATGTCACCAGATCGGTCAACAACAGTTTTTTTGCGCCCTTGTACATGAGAGTGGAACTGATGTATGAGGTTACTTTTCACCTCATCCGCAATCTGTGTAGACATGGAGGCATCTCTAGCAGAATTGAATGTGACATTTGCACCCTGTGCACGTAGCTTCTCTTTCACACGGTGGACTGTGATCTCAACCAAATTGTCATATGGGATGTTATGTCCAATGCCACCACTTAGATTTACAGTCGTGTTCCATTTGTACTCGAATGCCAAACGAGGTGGCAAGATGGTGTTTTCGTAAGCCATCAACCGCCAGAGCCACAATCTATACTTTGTGTGACCCTGGGCAGCATCTAGCAACATTTCTAGTTTCGCATTCCGGAAAATCCTGTCGCCATCTCCCATCTTATAGCCATCATTTGTGTCTACAAGGAGTAAAGCACACTTCATGAATGCCTTCTTTGTGATGATCTCTGGCCCAGACCCAAATAATCTTGAATGTTGTGCCTTGGAATGTTGTACCTCTGCATTAGTGAACGGATACTTATGGATTTTCTCCAAATGTTGCCTGAACCACCCAGTCATTTTGTACCTCTTTCCACATTCACACAAATACTGGGCACCATCATAGTGTGACTGCAGGTACTCCTCATCTTTGTCCAGGGCCTTGGATATGCTGACCACTGAATTGGTTCCACTGGTTCCTAAACAGAAAACCGGTTTTAAAAGAATATTATATCCTGGTATGTCTAGGTGACGCACAATGCAATTTAATCATTCCCCAGATAAGATTTTTGCGCTCCTCTACCTATTCTATAATTTTAAATCTCAATGTAGAAATAATTCTATGATATCAATGTATCCTATCTTAAAAATGATATTCACTTACATATAGGTGAGATACTGTTCAGTCATTTCATTCGTATCTGTGATTTTGTCATTTTTCTTGCAACACACATCCCTAATAATATGTTGTTATGACTGAGTAAATGTACTCGGTCAGATGGCAGGTGAACAATCATACCTTTAACATGTTGCTCATGTATAGCCTTCCCAAGATTATACAGCCAAGTGTACTGCACTTCCTTATCTGCCATTTGAAGCATGTGGGTGGGGCCTTGCCCTGGTCCAGGTTTACCTTCTGTTTCATCTATGCCAAGGATATCCAGACATCCTGCCACAACATGAGCCTTCAGACTATCCTCAAGGAATGCATAATGTGCCCTATAAAAATATATTATTGGCACTAATGAAAACAGGGAAATTTATAACCAGTCAAAGCAATTTGTCTGTAAACAATGTTTACCTTCACCTCAAAAGCAACATAAACATTGACATCAACTTTTCAACTATGTTATTCAAACACAGTGAAAAAGTAACATTCCCATTTTTCATTTGAATTGAAGAAAAGTCATATAATGACAAAATTTGACACTTTGTAGCTGGTACTATCAAAAATGTTTCCAGATATAAGCCATTTTTTCTGCACTTCCGGTGATGGAATTATTAGGGAATTACAGATTAAACAAGTGATATTTTGTCCTCTGATGTCACAAAGATAGAGACTTGGTAAGCAGTCAACTATAGGTTGGTTATTCATGGATCTAAAAATAGTCTGTATCACTATCTGTATGTTGCCCATCTGTATCTCACAGCTTGGGTTTCCCATTTTTGGATATGTTAATAAAATAATTCGACAGAATCAGTGTATGATTGAGCACCTGAACTTGTCTGTTACACCTTTTGATCCAGTTACATCTCTCCTGTTCACAAAATTGCGTAGCTGACAGAGGGTACCCTTCTCTTCCTGGGAAGCTTCCTTGTAGAAGATCTGGTAGATGAGCTGAAAATTGAAATAATATTTTAGAAAAATGTTTGGTGGGCCTGTAACATCTGTTCATACTGGTTACGCATCATGAAAATCAGAACTGGCACCATACAAGGATCACTTAACTATGGCAATAAGCTTATTTAACATATTTAACAGAGATGTATATCATAAACCAATCCATGTAACATTTGCATTTAACAATGAGGCATGTTCAAAACTATCAACATACTGGTACATATAGAAGTGAATAGTAGATATAGAGAGCTTTGAATGATCGATACAAAATGTGGAATGAACAATGAACAAAATATAACCCGAACAGACCAACAAACAGATTGAACCTCATTGAAGCAAACTGAACAGCGAGGGTTAGGGATCCATAAGCGCATGCTCAATCATTTACCTTTAACATGAACATGAAATATCCATGCGAATCCGGAGTGTAAGGATTGAATAATGATCATTGGAAGATTCAACACTTGAACACTGAATACCAAACTGATACCAGTAGCAGATTCATTATCCGATGTAGGCCTTCAGGGCGGTGGATGACACCTTGTATCCTGTCATAATCATTGAGAGCGTTGATCATGGCAAGTTGACCAGTGTACGCACGCTCATTCGTTAACACATCCCCAGTGAAGAAGATGGGCTCCACAACTTCAGCTGGCAGGCCATTTTTGCAGGAGAATGGCACAAAATTATCATGAACCCACTGCAATATGTCGATAATTTCCCCGGAATCATTTTCATTCTTCTCCCAGCCCAGGACTACAGCCTCACTCTTAGAACTTGTTTCTTCCAGATAAGGATGCTGAATGTGTTCTGGAATACTTGGTGCCAAAGGTTTCAAACAGTCAACATATTCCACAATTATTCGCACAATATGAAATATGAAGTTCTCTTCTAAATTTTCAAGTTCCAATCTTGTAGGCAGAAACTCTGAATTTTGAACCTTCATAATGTCTGCTTTTGGGCATTCCATTCCCAAGTCAGGAGCAAGTACTCGCCTCTTCACAGCTACATTCAGAAACCAATTGAAAAAGGATGCTTGGTGGTCTTTTGTCGAATATGTTGGCCCAGTTGAAATTATCACCGGCAACATCCCATGAACTTTCTTTCTTGGCCTCGGTTGTCTGAACAAATTCCGACAGGTACTTGATAGTAATTTTTGAATCAGCTAATGAGTTTATTGTTACATCAGTATCCATACCTGATGATGGCATTCTCAGATTACATGCGTATGGCACAGAAGGAAATTCAAAGTCTCCCAAATGAGTGCTCACTGAAACTCCCATCACAACATTAGCAGATGAGACTACAGACAGTGATGTATGATCAGAAACCTTGCATACTGATGAAAATGAGGTTGTAGTAGACATAACTGAGCCAACACGGCTGGTCGTGTTGCATTTGAAATTGAGAGGACTTGAAGCTGTAACTACTGATATAGCAGGAATACTACATTCAACATTACCTTCACAAAGGACTGGGTAACTGGGTGGACATGGTAAGTCAGCGTGGAAGACTGTGCTACACCTACTCAGTGATGATGATGGTGAAACTTGCTGTGGTGAATTGGCAGTGAAGGATGATAAAGTCTTCTTTGCTGCGGACAAGCACTCCTTCTCAGTCTTGTCTTTCTTGATGCCATTGTGGATATGTGGATATGTGCTTCTTGTACCAACAACTGTTTTATTTTTCTTCTTCACACTACTGATTGATGTACACAAACCAACTTTGTGCATTAGTGATATAGTCTAACATGAAAGAGAAATGTCAATACAACTTGAAGTAATAAAACTTGCCTAACACCCCACAAATACCTTGTCCAATTCTCACACAATATAAAAGTATAACTTACAAAAAAAATGGAGAAATGGATTGATGCAATGTCAGATGATTCACAACTTCTCAGGGATTTTCAGTCGATAAGTCCCTTGAAATATTCGCAGCATGTGGATATAGGGTTTTGCAAATGATGAGTTAATATGTGATACATACATGATAGAGCAGAAACAAAGAGATTTAGAATTCTTTTCTCACCTCATCGGTAGCTCCACCATGGTCTAGAATGATTCCAATGGTATGGTGTGACGCAAGAGACATGGGGGTTCTGGCATGTAATAGAACAACCCCTCCAGTTACCATTTGTGGGGCATGCTGTTCTCCCTTGTTACCAGTGCAACATCCTAAAACTTGCAAAAGGAATGGAGCTCGCTCTTGCCACTCCCTTAAAACTTCTGTTACGCGTAGTCCAAATAAACTGTCTGGGCCAACTTTTTGAAGGACACTAGGGACTTTGGAAGAACAAAGCCCTCTGCACTCTTCTTCCAGTTACTTCAAGGCCAGCATTTTCAAATGAGTCTTTACATTCCCATCCTTCCACACAGCATTAGCAATCCCAATACTGCTGTCTCGAACAACAGCTTTGCACAATGACTGCCTTATTTCATTGTGCACAATTCTATGCTGTGTTTGTGAGGCATACTTTACCTCCACCTGAGAAGAAGAAAAATTGAGTTATGAGATTTGAATAAACATGTATTATGTTTAAGTTTATAGATGTATGTGAAGAAAACTTGAATCAATGTTTGTTTTATTTATCAGAACAATACAAGAAGAAAATAAACTAAGTTATCACTGAACATTATAGCTATGCAACAGTAAGTTGTGCTGCACTCACTGTCTTATTGTGTTATGTTTGTAGCAGTGAGACAATGCAGTCTCTTGGTTATGTGGGGGGTGGTCACTCTCTCTCACCACTCTCCCAATCCCCCCTCCCCCCTCTGAGAGAGCTTTTAATCACTCTCCTGGAATCTGGAAATATCATTCTTGCATTACTCCCATAAAACAAAATCCGGGAGAGCGATCAACAGCCCTCGCATCTTTTACAAACACGAGAGACTCAAATGTTTTTGTTTTGTTTCTGTGATTGTGCCTAATATGCTACTAACAACCTATTTATGTGATCATATCACTTATAATTATAATATAATATACAACACAATGCTATTCTATGGATGAACATGGATGAACAAGTTGACGTTTCGTTGAAGATACTTCCAACTTTTTCATTAGCTTTGAAAAAGTTGGAAATATCTCCAACAAAACGTCAGCTCCACAGCAACAAAGAAGTTGTTATCCATAGAATAGCATTGTGTTATATACGCCGACTTCTAAATGCCTATCAAAGAAAATATAATATACATTGTACATGTAACTTTGTGATAAAAGTTTCATCTTCACACACCCTAACATGATAGTCTTTGTTTGGATTCAACAGTTCACATTGGATGGCTTGTTCTTTATTCAAGATAGGAACCGGATGTGCCTGGGATATGTTGCCATCAACAAAATGTAGTTGTCGTTTTTTGCGTGTTGGCATCTGATTCAGGTGGTTTTCTTTTTCCTGCAAAGAAAATATGTATGAATATCAGTGAAACACCAAAATAACCATAAATAACCTAACCTTGTTATTGATGAATAGTTCTCTGTAAAGTCATTTTGTTTTGAACAATTCCCAGGAGACCCAAACTGGAATGATGCATGCAATTTAGGAAAGTGGCAGTACCATAACATAGTTATAACATAGTTAAGCTTATATGTTATCAAGTCTTGTAAATTGGGATTTTTCATGTAAAAATATGAATAATTATACATTGCTCATTCCCATTCACTGATCAATTTTCTGGAGTAGACAAATTAGCTCAAACTTGTTTAATAATATTTGGGGGCATAATGAGGATACATGACAACATGGCAACTAACAACAATAACATATTTCCAGGAAAAACTATCAATGATTTTACTTATCAGCAGAATCTTTACATGGTATCACTGATCATGTTTCATGTTTGATTACGTTTGATCTAACTTGATACCTTGGAAATTATTTCAAATAACGATAATTATAATGAGAACAAAATTAAAGGTACATTATTCAAAACTGTGAACCAAAATTGTACATAGTTCAAATAGGGTTTTAAATATCTTTTATAAAAATTTATATTTATGTTGCAGATACTGCAGAAGGAAAGTGTGAAAGGTATAGGCCTATGTGAGAAGTTTCAGCTCGATATGATCTATTTATTCGAAAATTATTAAACGTTTCTCTGAAAATATGTTATTGTCACTTGACATATTTTAATACCGGTACCTGATCTGAATTTGTCAGATGTGCTTCAAGTTTGGCCTTGGGAGTATTACCGCTGCTCCATCTTGGCACTTTTTTGGCAAGTACCTTGGGCGATGGGGAGAACACACATCTTTTCAGCAGCTTCTGTGGTGTACGGGTAATTTTCGCCGGACTGGAAGTTATTTGCGGTGGACTAATTCCACTCTGAAGAACTATCATCAGTTGACGTCGTTCATTCTGAAGAGCCTGAACCGTATTGTCTATTTGAAAATCCAGCCTCGTCAGTCTCGATGTTTTGTTGAAACATCCATGGCAGATAAATTTAGACGATGTTGCTCTACCGCATAGAATCTCAGTTTGAATAATGTTTTTAACATCAAGGGAAAAGGTATCACCTGTCAGTACACGCCGCAGGTTTGTCGTCTTCTTCCGACAAACAACACACATATCCCCCGCCATTATGGTACTTGTAAACCGGAAGCTGTAAGGAGGTGTGTCTTTGCTGCATGGTACGCGGCGTGTGAATGGTCCGATGTCCTTCTACACGGGGCCAATCGTCTGTGCCCATTTTGAACACACTCCAATACACGCAAATAAGCCCCGTTACCGCATGGCTACGAGCAGAAGTTTCTACGTATGATCGTGCCCAGGGATTCATAGAAGTCCAAATTTTTACTACCCACTATAAAATATTGAGTTCTTTTTATGCTCAAATTGAGTTTTTCCAAGTTTTTACGGCCCATCCACAAGTTGATATTGAGTTTTTGAATGTTTTTACCACCCTACCAATTAAGATATGAACAAATAGTTTCTGTAGTACTAAGGTGAGCTATCTAATGTGATTTGGATAATGGTTATCTGAATGACAAAAAAACACATGTTCTGTATTGTAACTTGCTCACTTATTTTAATAGATTTCATTTTTTTGGACCTCGTGTTTGTAGCAACACCAACAGCGGTAAGAGATCACAAACTATCATAAACATTCAAAGAGAATTATCATATAACGCTTGCAAGAGACGCTATAAAATCCTTACATCATCAGCGGATTTTCACGTAAGATGTAGCAGCTGTCAAGCAGAATGATGTCTTGAACTCAGACTTCTACTTTACGTCCATCGCATGGTTGCCGTCTAACTTCAGAACAAAGGAACTGCAGGGGTAGAATTTCGCAAAATTTTGCGAGAATCCAGTTGGATTCTTAGTGGCTTAGTTTGCGAGAATCCAAAGAATCCAAATTTGCGGAGCCAAGCATTTCGTGACCTGTTGCCATTTTCACTAGTGCTAGTTACTGCACAACTAGATGTAAACTTCTCAATGGGAAAAATTGAAATCGCCTCATTTATTCTGAGGAGGGTGGTTAGCACACATATAATAGCACAAATTAGTTCAGGCGAGTGATTATCTCCATTGATGAGCAGTATTCAACCTAATCATGTTTGGTAAGTTGTAAGTATATACTCTTAATTTTATTTCATTTGTATCTTTGTATTGCATATGAAACAAATATTGAAATTTTCCGCATTACAAACAAAAATAATAATCATAAAAAAAAAAATTAAAAAAAATAAATAAAAATCTGGCCATCTGCTGCATTCCCTGACAAGCAGTAAATCAACAATTGTTATTAATGAACCTTTATATAAAGACTAGGCTATGGATTTATATGAGATACGCAAAAACATTAAAAAAAATAAGGAAATTCCAGATATTTTTGTACCACATTTTCTCATTTTATACCATGATGGTTTTTACAGTGAAAGATAAAAATTACCAACAAAAATTTAAGAGTCACGGACATAAACAAGAAATGCAAAACCGTTAAAGTTAAAATCTAGACCTCAAATAAACCGACTTCTGAAGAAATGCATGTTCTCAACGTAAAGTGCTAGACCGCGTTGTTGTTGTTGTTCATGACGGGTATCATACACGCAATGTCTCTGCAGAAACGATCCAATTTTATTTTCATAAATTTCCTACCGCTTGATTCTACTTTGCCCGGTGTTCTGTCTCAGGGAAAATTGTTTGTCATTCTAATTATGAACGAATCCGAATCAAATTCATCTGCTAAATGATATCCAAAATGTCCCAGGTTTCGTTTTCACCCTCGTGTAGTTTTCGTCTGCAGACCGCCAGCTAGCATTCAATTCCTTCATATAGACTGTTTTCGTCTGTTGGGTTTAACGCAGGTAGCTGTGAACCAGCAGCCGAGCGAAGGAGAATACACTCATACGTTCGGCGCCAGTCGGGAACCATTACAGACAGTATTCGAGGCTCCCAAAAAATAATCGAGCAAAGGTCTCCGAGGATTAGTTAGCGCATTACGTCAGCAAAACATGTGAAAACCGCCACTTCCGTTTGTGTACGTTTCGCAGAACTCGCAAATTGTCGAAGGATCGGCGATGATTTTCACATCACTGAAATAATTTGCACCATTCGAGTATTGAGTTTTCGTCAAAAACATTGAGTATTTCTTGTCCAAAACGTACACTTTTGAGTTTTTTGCTGTCTATATTCAGTTTTTGACATTTTTTTTCTACCGTTTAACGGTAGTAAAAACGGACGTCAATGAATCCCTGCGTGCCATGCGTTCGGATGATGCTGTTTGTAGTTTGTAGTTGTATTGAGATTCCCTAGTGGAACTTTGAAAAAAAAAGTTCACTATGGCCTTTAGAAAGCATGATAGGTCACTGAGCCTAAAACTTCAAGGTCTAGAGAAAGCTAATGCGATTGATATATATCGCACATCAAAAGACACTGTTGAATCAGGACGGTCAGTCCTTAAAGGTCTAGTACAGGTATCAAATACCCTGTGGAACGTCACACTAGCAAATGAAATTGCCAAAACTCGCCTAGTGCTGGAAGGTACTCGCGTTGGAGATCAACGTTGCCATTTTGAGGAAATAGATCCAGGGAAATTGCTAGTGAAGATGAAAGGACCATGCGATTTTCCAGATTCTGCGATCAAGAAGTGCTTTTGAGTTTTATGGGGATGTTCTCTCTGTACAAAAGGAGCTATATTCGTTTGAAAGAGAGTTTGAGACAGGAGTTCGAAGAATTTGGATGTCGAAATTCAAACGTACTCTTCCTTTTATTTTAGTTGGAGGTATGAGACTTCCTGTATGGTATAACGGTCAAGTAAAAACATGTTATACTTGTGGATCAGAAGATCACATGAACTCGAGAATAAATGGCTGATCTGTCATCAGGAAGGACACTTTAAAAAAACCTGTCCAAAAGCCAAACAGGTTTCTGGAGAAACCGTAGCTAACGGCGGAAAGGGTGAGTCCTCTGGTCCTCCCCCTGTTCCGCCCTCAGAAGCCCGAGGAGGGCTTTGCGCCGAAGCTCTCCAGCGGAAAAACAGAAATGGGAGACTGTAGGCCCTGATGGCAAACCTATCAAACGTCATCAGGAGATAGTTGCCGCCGTGAGCAACGAGACAACCTCAAACCACTACGAGCCTCTCGATGACGAGATGGAAGAAGTTTCGGAAGATGAACATGTCAGTGATAGTGAGGTTTGCGATGGTGTAGAAGCCGAGCCAGGTGATCAGAAGTCTGATTTTGATCAGACAAAGTGTTGACAACACATTGACTCCAGGCAACTTACCGGATACTGGCGGTGTGTCGGCTCCGGATACCCTTGTGCAGTCTGGATTCCTTCATTAATCCTATTCACTCTGGTGTAGATGTAAACTTTACACCGAATGAGGAAGTCATGAATGAATTCACAGCGGAAGAAGTAATCAACAATCTTGTAGCAATGAAAGCACCTCGAATCAGGAAAATGAGAAAGAGAATTCCCTAGATAGCGAAACAGGCAAAGAGCCTAAAATAGTCGATACTACCTCCACTCCTACCAACGAGTCATCCATGCTTTCCGATGAGTATCATGAGTGTAATGATCGGCCGTTAAAAGGCGAGACTTCCTTGAACCAAAGGTCGAAGGACTTGTTGGTACAAGATAGAGAGAAAGAAGTTTATAAGAAGGAAAATAAAAAAGACAAGAGAGAACAAATGAAAAAAAATAAGAAAGGTCAAAAAGAATTACCCAAGATAAAACGTATATAATGGCTAAGCTAACCATATATATCTTGGCTTGGGCAGTTTTGTGTTTTATTTCTATATACAGACTAAAGATGGCTCAGCCACCAACTATCATTCAGTGGAATTGCAGAGGAGTTTGGCCAAATTTAAATGAACTCCAATTATTAACTCAAGATTATGAACCATCAGCTTATTGTCTCAACGAGACCTTTCTGAAGAAAGCAGATAAAGATAAATTTAAATTTAGCCAATACACACCTTATCATTCCTACGCTTTAGACAAAAATGGAAAAGCAACAGGCGGTTCTTCAATATTGGTTAAAATGGGTGTTTTACACAGTCCTGTTGATTTAGTGACAGATTTACAAGCTGTATCAGTTCGTATTACCTTGAATTCTGTTTGTTTTCACGTTGTGCACGGTGTACATACCTTCTTCTTGTAGTCTCCGGCTCAATGAACTTCAAGATCTTTACGATCAGCTCCCGAAACTTTGTTTAATGATGGGTGATTTTAACGGTCGTAATATCCTCTGGGATAATGAAGACAATTGTAAAGGTAAAATTCTCGAAATTTCATATCAAATAATTCTTTGTGTATTTTTAATGATGGTTCTTATACACATTTGTCCTCGGCCCATGGAACCTATTCAGCATTGGATATCTCACTTGGCGACCTTCCTATTGTTGAAGAATTTTCTTGGTCTGTTCATGGTGACCTTTGTGGAAGTGATCACTTTCCCGCTGTCCTAAAAGCTGTTCATTCAGCTGATGACCCTCATTTCACAAGGTTTAATTTCAAGAAAGCAAACTGGCCCGAGTTTGAAAAGCTTTGTTCACAAAAACTACAATCAGTCTCCTTCGCTGATGCTTCAGATCCTATACAGCTATTCTCAGATATGTTGATAGAAATTGCCAACCAAACCATTCCCACATCTTCAGGAGTTGCACATATTAAGAAACCTTGGTTTAATGATGACTGTAAAGAAGCAAGAAAATGTAGGAAGAAGGCTGAACGATATTTCCGCCGACATCCTAATCCTGAAAATTTGAAAGATCTCAGAGTTACAAGAGCTAAAGCTCGTAGAACCATGAAACAGAATAAACGTGATTCTTGAAGAAATTATGTTTCTAAGATAAATACTCATACTCCTATAACAAAAGTTTGGAATATGATCCAAAGAATAAAAGGTAAAAGCTCCAAGTCCAGGGTTCATCATCTCAACGATGGAAATCAGGTGATTACTGACAAAGTAGAAATTGCAAATAAATTAGGAGAAACAATTGCCAAAAACTCGTCATCAGAAAATTATGTACCTAAATTTCAAAGTTTCGAAGAAAGAGATGAGAAAAATGAAATTAAACTCGCTTCCGGTAACCATGAAGGCTATAACGCTTCGTTTACAATTGAAGAACTTCATGCTTCTCTCACGAAAGCTCATGATTCTGCTGCAGGCCCTGATAATATTCATTATCAGCTTTTGAAACATCTACCGGAATCATCTCTAGAAATCCTATTACGAATATTCAATAGACTTTGGTATAGAGAAGAATTTCCTCCGTCCTGGCACAATGCCATAGTTATACCAGTACCAAAGCCTGGCCGTGACCATACAGACCCTGGTAATTATCGTCCGATTTCACTGACTAGTTGTGTCTGCAAAACAATGGAACGCATGATAAATGATCGCCTTGTTTGGTACCTGGAAACTGAAAAGAAACCTACTGAATTACCCGTTTTTATTTCCAACCTTTTGAATGATAGACAATTCCAAATTCGTTTGGGTACAACTATGTCTGGTCATTTTGACCAAGACCAGTGTGTCCCACAGGGCAGTATTTTGTCTACTACTCTGTTTAGTATCAAGATCAACAGCTTGGCTGCAGTTCTGAATAAATCAATTGATGGCTCACTTTTTGTAGACGATTTCAATATATCGTGTAGTGGGAAAAGTATTACACAATATTGAGAGAACATTACAACTTTGTCTAAACAGAATTCAGAAATGGTGTCTAGAAAATGGTTTCAAATTCTCCAGAGCTAAGACAAATTGTATACACTTTTGCAGAAATATTTCCAGCACGAAGATCCAGTACTTACCTTAGATGGAACTGAAATCAAAGTGGTAAAAGAGATCAAATTTCTAGGCATATTGTTTGATCAATGACTAACTTTCAAATCTCATATAAATTGCTTAAAAGCCAAATGCACGAAAGCTCTGGATTTGTTGAAAGTAGTTGCCAGCTATAAGTGGGGAGGAGATCAGCAAACTCTCCTTCATTTATATCGATCACTTGTTCGTTCCAAACTCGATTATGGTTCTATTGTTTACAATGGTGCAAGCAAGTCAAACTTGGCAAAGCTAAATCCTTTTCTCCAAAAAGGACTAAGACTTTGCCTCGGTGCGTTCAGAACATCACCTAAAGAAAGCTTGTATGTCGAAGCGGATGAACTTCCTTTAGAACTTCGGAGAATTAAATTATCGCTGCAATATATCACAAAACTGCGTTCGAACCACTCAAATCCTGCATATAACTGTGTTTTCAACCCCCAGTACGCAGATCTCTTTTTAAAGAAACCCTCGATTATTCCACCTCTTGGAATCCGTATGAAACCACACCTTGTAGCAGCTGGTATTAAAGTTAGTCAAATTTTACCAAACGAGCTCTTGGCAACTCCACCATGGCAGTTAGCCACGCCCGAAGTAGATATTTCACTGACTAAATATAAAAAGGCAGACACGAGCCAGCTCGTGTATACACAAGAATTTGGTCTACTGAGAGAGAAATACAGATCACATCAGGCTATTTATACAGATGGTTCTAAAGAAGGTGAGTGAGTAGTATGTGCTACTATCTTTAGTTCCAAAACTAAAACGTATCGTCTGCCAGGTAAAAGTTCCATATTTACTGCAGAAGCAAAAGCTCTATTATCAGCTGTAGAAGGTATTGGATCCACTAGAAGGAAAAAATATGTCCTATTCTCGGATTCACTATCATGCCTTAAAGCAATTAAAAGTGGAAATTCAACTCATCCCAGCATCTTGAAAATCCTGCAATTATATGACACTATATTTGATCAACAGATGGATATTGTGTTTTGTTGGGTGCCTAGTCACGTTGACATCAAAGGCAATGCTGAAGCTGATAGATTGGCTAAGGCAGCTCTAGATGAAGAAGTTGATCCTGATGGAATCCCATATAGCGATTTTAGACCATCTATCTGCGCTTATGTTAGAAAGCCGTTTCAATCTTCATGGGATACTGTGGATAATAACAAACTTCACGAGTTCAAAAAACGGTTGGTTATACTCATCTGAACAGTCATAAACGTTTCGACCAGGCCATGATTAGACGATGAAGGATCGGTCACACACGATTACCTCATGAATATTTACTAAAACAGGAGCCGATTCCTAGGTGTATACCTTGCCATGAAGATCTCACGGTGAAACATATTCTCATAGACTGCATAGATTTTAAGATTGTAAGAGATACTTTCTATCGAGCAGCTACGCTGGAAGATCTTTTTAGCAGAGTGAAAGAGGATTGTATTTTAAATTATTTGAGAGAGATTGGTTTGTTGTACAAATTTTAATGTTTGTACCTGTTTTAACGCATTTAGTTTACCGAGTTTTTGAATTGATTAGTTAGAATTTTGTTTGGTCGTAGCTATATAGCTGAAATATTGCTGAATGCGACGTTGAACCTTAATTCTCTCTCTCTCTCTCTCTCTCATATATTCTATGAGCACCATGGTCTTTGTCAACTAACATCAACTCGTTAGCCAAAACCCAATGTAAAATTCCCTTAACCATATTACGAGACACATAAACGAATGGGATATCTGAATATGGGGAAAACATTGACACAGCTGAATATCAATTACAGAGAGTTAAACAACTTGAAACAGCGAAAAGCTATACATCTACCTGTATCCAATTCATAGATAGTAAGTATGGTATATTAAAGAAAGTGAAAGTTAAAGTTGTGAAATTGTCCGGAAATTATTTGCGTAATGTGTTTCGCGACTTTTACATGTACCACATTTTAAAGTACATCACAGCAGGTGTTGAGAAAAAAGAAATGTCCAGATAACCAGTCAAGAGAAGTCGGATAGTTCACCATCAACATCCAGGAATTCGCCGTTGGCACTTCTATCAGGGCTAAGTTCCAGATTTTCCCAAGGTGTTGACGTCAGCGACGTCCCATTTAGTTGGAGTGGATCGAGGCATGGTGCTTAGAGCAAGATGCATCAGCCAGATGCAGGACTGTCCAGTCAGGTCATCTATGGTCATCTCCAGGTTTCCTTCTAAACCTCACCGGCTGATGGCAGTATATGGGCAATTTTGATAAATGTTCAGATGTCTCCAGGTTAATTCTAGAGATTTATCAATCCGAGGACGAGGCTGCATCAAGATATGGCATGGCTCAAACTAACCACACAACGAGTGTTCATTAATCCCTCAGATCCAGATTAAATCTAATGTGAATTAACGCTGAATAATATTGACGTCTATGTGATGAACTGTCAAAACATCTATACTTATTAAGTTGTGAAAACTGTCAAAATGGACTTTAATAAATCGCCGAGAAAACTGCTTTTAATTTTCAATCTCTGAAGTATATCCATGGCAACTATAATATTCCAGTTTAATATTGGAGTATGTGGGAAGGCTATAATCAGATTAGAATTAGGAACATATCCTCAGTGTCTGATCCCATTGCCCAACTCCAGGCTTATTCTCCAAGCATGAAGCCTCTTTATCACAGATAACTTCAGCAAACCTAGACACAATCACCAAATACAGGGCACAAGGTCATAAGGGACTAGAAATTGAATAATGGGACCACATTTCTTATCCTCTGAACATTATCATCTCGCCAGTAAATTAATCTCCCATTATATCATAGCCTTCCAACCCAGAAATACCCAAACAAGATCCAGGAGTTGCCAAATTGCAACACATATAAGGGAAGTGGGAAGAGGTGCCGACATACTGACTGCGTCACATGACTTCACAGAATAGTCTTCTGTTTAACCTATCCTAAAGCACATACCAGGAATCTAACGATTCGTGATATGTGTTGTATCTCAGGTACGCTTTTATTGTACCTGTTCATGTGGCAACTTGGATGATATGACCACACGGCCCCTAGCACCGGCATAAGCAGTATTAGATACAAATCTAGAGAGCTATGCTGGAAATGCTCTGACAACTCGTATACTGGTAATTGGTGAGCTGTTTCGCTGTGACAACTCGTACATTGGATATTGGTGAGCTGTATCGTCGTCAGATGTAAATGACGGCATTTAACACAAAAGACTAGTCTGTAAGGCCCGATGTCGACCCAGCATCAACTTCCCACAAGTGCCAACATATATCAAAGACCAAAAGGTCTGTACAGGGGCGGGCCTCGGGGACGAAACGTCCACCAGCAGAATCTCGCCATATACAGGAAAAATTACAACACATATAAGGGAAGTGGGAAGAGGTGCCGACATACTGACTGCGTCACATGACTTCACAGAATAGTCTTCTGTTTAACCTATCCTAAAGCACATACCAGGAATCTAACGATTCGTGATATGTGTTGTATCTCAGGTACGCTTTTATTGTACCTGTTCATGTGGCAACTTGGATGATATGACCACACGGCCCCTAGCACCGGCATAAGCGGTATTAGATACAAATCTAGAGAGCTATGATGGAAATGCTCTGACAACTCGTATACTGGTAATTGGTGAGTTGTTTCGCTGTGACAACTCTTACATTGGAGATTGTTGAGCTGTATCGTCGTCAGATGTAAATGACGGCAATTAACACAAAAGTCTAGTCTGTAAGGCCCGATGTAGACCCAGCATCAACTTCCCACAAATGCCAACATATATCAAAGACCAGAAGGTCTGTACAGGGGGCGGGCCTCGGGGACGAAACGTCCACCAGCAGAATCTCGCCATATACAGGAAAAAATTGCAACACATATAAGGGAAGTGGGAAGAGGTGCCGACATACTGACTGCGTCACATGACTTCACAGAATAGTCTTCTGTTTAACCTATCCTAAAGCACATACCAGGAATGTAACGATTCGTGATATGTGTTGTATCTCAGGTACGCTTTTATTGTACCTGTTCATGTGGCAACTTGGATGATATGACCACACGGCCCCTAGCACCGGCATAAGCGGTATTAGATACAAATCTAGAGAGCTATGATGGAAATGCTCTGACAACTCGTATACTGGTAATTGGTGAGCTGTTTCGCTGTGACAGCTCGTACATTGGATATTGGTGAGCTGTATCGTCGTCAGGGCATTTAACACAAAAGACTAGTCTGTAAGGCCCGATGTCGACCCAGCATCAACTTCCCACAAATGCCAACATATATCAAAGACCAGAAGGTCTGTACAGGGGGCGGGCCTCGGGGACGAAACGTCCACCAGCAGAATCTCGCCATATACAGGTAAAAATTACAACACATATAAGGGAAGTGGGAAGAGGTGCTGACATACTGACTGTGTCACATGACTTCACAGAATAGTCTTCTGGTAAACCTATTCTAAAGCACATACCAAGAATCTAACGATTCGTGATATGTGTTGTATCTCAGGTACGCTTTTATTGTACCTGTTCATGTGGCAACTTGGATGATATGACCACACGGCCCCTAGCACCGGCATACGCGGTATTAGATACAAATCTAGAGAGCTATGATGGAAATGCTCTGACAACTCGTATACTGGTAATTGGTGAGCTGTTTCGCTGTGACTTTGAGATAAATTAAAGCTAAATACACAAATAGGCCAGTAAACTTATCAAGCCCAAAGATCTGATAGAGTAATAAATACCAGTCTGCCTGCAGATTATACAATGCAAGTCTGAAAAGTTCTGGGAGAGATATATTGCAACAGTCACATTGTGTATTGTCAAACCATATCCCCCATCGGCCGCCAAATGTAAGACTTGTTTGTCCATGGTATATATCTATGGACATCTCACATGTTGTAAGACATGTTGGTATCGTGACGTTCGTTTGTCTACGAAACTGTCTTACATGTTTTGGGGAGTGGACTCCGGTGTATTAACATGACTGTATTACATGTACTGCTCAACTCAGGAACTCAGACAAACAAAGTATATGTGATATGGATGAAATATGTTTTAATCAATCCATCCATATCAAGTTTGTGTATAATACTGCAGATAAATAAAATGACTTGAATTTTGGTAATCTGATAATTCAGAAACAATTTTGGCGTGCCCGAAAATGACATGCCTGTTGGGCTGTCATCGTTCTCTGGATACAGTAAGAATATGGCTCAACTTCGGTGATCTAACGACAACTGGTGTGCCCAACGCCATACACCATAGCTAATGCATAAGTTTGACAGCCGATCTCACATGTTCACATTAGAAAAGGCAGTGATCAATGACACACATGGAAGTTTATTGAGCAGCAAGTTTAACTTGGGCCGGGGCTTGTCATTGGTCTTGTCAGTCGATCGTGTGTCCATTGTATTGCATAATTTGTCGCTGGACGCAAATCAAAGCGCTGTGTTCTGATTAGTTGTTATAGATATGCTAAAATTACATGTTATGACCGCCTTCCTCGGGTTTGATACCGTACCTCACCTACCGGCAACATTAAACCTTTACAGTAGATAAACTAAAAGTACTAATTTTATTCCAAAGCATCAAAAAATCCTTGCAGTAGTTCTCAATAAATGGCGAAAACAAAAATTAGATGGGAGATAAGTGGGTTAATTTTTGACGACAAGCCTGCATGTTATAACATTTGCAGATCAACATCAACTTGGTCCTGAAATAACATGGTACATGTAGGTATTGGTGATTTTTGTCAATTCCTACGAAGTAGGCTACAGATTGCAAATTGTCCGGTAATGAGTCGGTCAGTCCATCCGAATCCTTTCGTCGACAAAATAAGGAGAACCGTTGGCATTAGAACCTTGATTTTTGGCATGAAGGTGCATTAGGGGACTGTTACCGACAAGTTCTGAGCTGACCTATTTTTGATGAAAATTTCTGGTCATTTTTGATGATAATAACTGGTGATTCTGACTTGGGCAGTGCTCATCTTAATATAAGCAGGATTTCAACTGGGGGTGGGGGTTTCCAAGAGTTCAGTTCGCGTCGGAGTCCTAATGCCTACCCTACTTCGTAGGTCCTGTGACTTTAGTGACACTGCTAGGGGCCGTATGAACCCATGTACTTCAAGAACCTCATGGTACTCATATGAACAGTCACAATCAAAGCGTGACAGATACATCATTCTTTAGATGACAACTTTACAACGAATATTATGGATTAAGAATACTGATCAGCGATACGGATTTGATATTTTTGGAACATGATGTCTTGCCGGCATCATTGAAAACTGTTGACCGCTTCTCTCTTGCAGGAGTCAAGCCTATGTTTTTGTATACTATGATTGTCTTTTTGAATTTGGTGCTAATACTGTTATATGGAAAATGGAATAGGTCTTTGGATTATGGACGCGGATATTCTCTAATGGACGACGGCTGGATTATGAATGACGGACTAGACGCTTGTAATCTCAACAGATTTTCTTGAAACATTGGGGGAAAAATTGTATTTTTTAGTTTATATACTGTGTGAATTTTCAATGTTGCTCGATAAATTGTCTCCAAGATATCAACGAAAATGCCTCCGATATATTATATGGGACACACAGTAAGTTGGGGTACAGTACCTCATTTGAGGTTTAGTACGGTACTATTGTAACATTGCCCCTTTCTGCAAGTTACCACCATGCAATAAAACGGGAATACATTGTTGTTTCTCTCGATACAATCTGGTTTATTTCTCTCCTATACTATATGCTACACTGTTTGTACATGTACATAAGCAGGGTACATCTATTCTGCCTTGGCCCTAATCTTCTCATCAACACTGAAAACTGGTACCTGTTCACTTTCTGAAACCATGTCACTGGTAGAATTGTATTCCAAGGTTGCCGCAAACATGACTGTTACATTTTCAGTTAGGTAATCTTCACTACTTTCCTGATGATTTTCGTCAGGAGGTGTATAGGGTCGACGAGATAATGCACCAGCATTTTGGTGCTTAATGCCAGCTTTATGTACCACTTCAAAGTTGTAGCCTGTGGTAGTAGCGACCATGTGGCTAGACGATCTGAATCTTGTTTGACGGACTGAAGCCACTTGAGTGCAAAATGATCAGTCACCACAGCGAATCGTTGACCATACAAGTAATGGTGAAAAGCTTTCACTACCTCAATAATTGCGGGGCGCTCTTGCTGTGCCACATGCCACTTCTGTTCAGTGATACGCAGTTCTCGACCCTCATAGGCTATTGGATGTTCTTGTCCATTCACGTCTTTCTGCTGTAAGATGAAACCAATAGCTTCACCAGAGGCATCTGTTGAGAATGAATGAACGATTCATATCTGGATATGAGAGCAGTGGTGCAGATATCAATGCCTGCTTCTAGGTCTTGAAGGCTAGCTCACACTTATCTATCCAAATGAATGGAGTGGTGCAGCTATGTTTGCAAAGCCCCGAACAAAGCGCCTGTAGTAACCACAAAGTCCAAGGAAGCTTCGTACATCCCTGGTGGTTTTAGGCTGTGGATAGTCCATGACAGATTGAGTCTTCCCTGGGTCAACTTCTATCCTCTTTTGGTGATCACATGACCAAAGTAAACAACCTGTTTTTGGCTGCATTGGCTTCAACTTCAGGTTTGCTTCTCTCAAACGGGTGAATACGGCGCTCAGATATTCCATGTGCTCATGAAGGGAACTAGAGTATATCAGAATGTCATCAATATAGAACATCGCATATTTCCAATTTATTCCTCTCAAGACCTGCGTCATCACTATTTGAAACGACATTGGTGCATTAATCAAACCAAACAGTGGCATTTGGAATTGGAATAGCCCATGATGAGGGATGAATGCTGTCTTGTGTTTTGTTTCAGGGTCGAGAGGAATCTGCCAAAATCCTGAGGCCAGATCAAGAACAGAAAAGTACTGAGGGTCTGCTTCACCAATGGTGTCTGTTATGTCATCCAATCGAGGAAGGGGAAATAACGATAATCCACAGCATATCGGAACTCACCAGTTGGCTTCTTGACCAGCACTAGTGGACTATGCCAGTTAGAACTCGATGGTTCAATGATTTCTTGTTCCAACATCTCATCACACTGTTTTTTGTTGAGGTGTTGTGCAATAAAACCTGTCTCCTTGGTAAAGCATCCGCTGTGTCAATGCGATGTTGGTACATGTTAGTATTTCCCAGCTCAGATAAATCAGCAGCGAAAACATCTCTGTTTTGCCCAAGAAAACACAAAAACTCCTCTTTTTCGTCCTCACTCAAATGACTGTCATCAAGGGATAGTCCAAGTTGTTTGGTCATTTGCACATAACTCTCCCTATCTTTTGGGTCGATTGAGGACACAGGAGGTAGGTCATTGTCTGTTGTCTCATCTCGATTTGTGGAGTTGATAATTTTAGCTGTTGCAATAGTTTTCCCTGATTTTATCACCACTGGTGCACTAGTAGAGTTCATCACACTAGAAGTGGCTTTTCCCCTACTAACCTTGTCCACACACCTGGCCCCTATGACATTCATAGCTGCTGGGAGATAATCCTGGGGTTGCAACAGGCAAACAGAGTCCTTATCAGCAGTAATCCCTTTAAGTGTTACAGGAAGCCTACACTCTGACATTGGAGGTACTGTTATGTCACATACAGAGTGAACTTGAAATGACAGGACATCAGGACCCTCTAATGTCTACTCAGTGAGTCCATCTTGAATGGAAATTGTTTTGTTTTCCATGTTAAGTTTGACCTGATTTTGCTCCATGAAATCCATCCCTAAAATCAGATCATGGTTCAACTTCTCAAATACACCAAATGTCTGAGTCAGCTTCAGTCGGTTGATATATAGGTCAATGTCTATCTGACCAAGGCATTTCACTCTCTCCCCTCCAACACCCACAATACAAGGAAAAAGTTGCTGATTTGAACAAATTGGTCGAACTTACTTTATACAAGACACAGAAGCACCAGTATCAATCAACGCCTCCACAGGACAGTTATTGGCTTTTAGCTTCAATATGTTTCTGGCCATTGGCGTAACTAAATCTATTTCTGGTTCATCTGAAGGTTCTTGTACTTTGTCTGCTCTCGGTATATCCACTGATGGCCTACCCGATCTAACTTTATTGCGGATAGGCTGACCCCGTCAATCATTATATTCCTGGTGACGTAGACCTGCACATCCTGGCAAAGTGGTTCAGTTTGGACAGCGGGATTGGCCATGTTTTCTCCCACACTTAGAACACTGTAGTTGTCGTTGTTGCTGCTGTCGTTGTTGTTGCCTTTGTTGTGGTTGCTGCTGGAAGCCTTCTGGTCTTCGCCAGCCCTAATAGTTGGTATTATACTGAATGTCGGCCGGATACTGTTGATAATATTGCATCTCAGCAGCAGGCAGCATGGCTTGTTGATATGGGACCTGTGGATATGGTTGATATGGTCGTTGAGCCTGATGCTGGGAGGTGGAGCCTGTCAAACTTCAGTGTAACCCCAATTCGACTTTGACCCACAATATTTTCCGAAGAAAAAAAATAAGAATATTTATACTTTTTATTTCTTTCATTTCACATACATGTCATGTTTGGTGACTGACAAATGTAGACATTTCCCTACTATATTTACAATAATTGACAGCCACTTTTCACCATAAAACACCATAAACTTTTTTGAGAGGACAGTCCTTTCAGCCTAAATTGTATTGTCCAGATTGATCAATGAACTACCACTTCCTACTCAACACTGGTCTCACCATGTTCACTGTCCATTACTGTCCACACTAATTGATGAACTGCCACCTCTTAATCAGCAGAAGGGGTCTAAGCTTCCCTAAAACATTTACCTGTCCATTGCGTAGTCAGCTTGAAGCCAGGCGAAAAGCACTTGGAGAAAGATGCAAGAGCTTGGGTTGGTTCAGCGATATGATCAGAAAGAGGATGTGAAACTCTTTTGTGCAATGATCAACGCATTGGAATTCCTACCGCTAGAAGACATCGCAGCTGGCATGGTGCATCTAAAAGACAACACTTCACAGGGACTGGAACCTCTAATTAACTACTTTGACAGTACCTATGTGTCTAGAACTTTCACACCAATCCAAGCACCTCCAGCAGCCAACGGGATGCTTCTGCCAGTCTGAGTTTTTCGACGACCGCCCAAACGATAGAAGCCTGCCAGGAAGCAGCTCCAGCAGCGACTGCATCGGATATGTACCGATAGAAGAGATGGTGCAAGGAATATCCCACAGACCTTGCGTGCTGCAGGTCGCTGCATCCGGTTCTAAATTGAAGTGATGCGGCAACGAAAACCCTGATATGATGAAACATACATTATACATACATGTTTCATAGACTATATATTCGAAAAAAGCATATGTGCTACAAAAATGCTGTGCAAACATCCTAAATTCATGTGCTATAATGTACAAAAGAAACATGAATATTGTGCTATATATGTGCTACATTTGTCAGTCATCATGTGGACTATATTATGGTTAAATATCTAGTGGGGAAATGTCCGAGTGGGTGTCCGAGTGGGGAAATGTCCGTACCCACTATTAATCAGCCTTGTAAAAAAATTACTGTGGATATGCTTCAATTTGAGTTCAACCCCATTAAGAAAAATAGCCCATTGAGTTCCAATACCCCTCGGCTATCAGTCATTGTCTACACCCAGCAAGCATGCATTACATGTATCATCAGTGTATTTTTAGAACTAGATTAACAAAAATGTTACCTCGTATGGTTGACTGTAGTTCTCTCATATGAGAAATACACAGTAAGTTGAGCAAGGTCAGCTTTTGCCAAGGCCTTGATTGATTGGAAAATTTTGCACTGAGATTCTGGTAACTTTGCTTCTAATGTCTGCACTTTCCTTCTTAGTCTTTGGCATTGCTGGTTTTTTTTTGTTTATCTTAGCTGGAATTTGAATCTGAAAATTCAGATCATTCATGCCAATGATGTGCTTGATGGGGACATGTACTAATATATTTTGTACACATCTAATCAGATTCTAAATTAATGGCTTCAACATATTTACCTTCAATGAAAATGGCTTAGTATATGTCATAGATGAATATAAGTTCCCGGATTCATATGTACATGATATCTCTCACGAATTAAACATTTTTTAAATGTTTGAAGTAGAACTTACAAATCAATATACTAATCGTCTTCACCAGCCAAGTCAAGTACATCGCAAAGCTCTCTACGATGTACAGAGCAACGTGATGTACGCCGAATTGGCTCGAGAAGATGTATACTAATATACAAGTATGATCTTCTATAATTCAGCCATTATTTCAAATCCTTCTGGTAGAACTTTGTCCCTAAGCAGACATAAAGCTCACCAATGCAATCAGGTTAGATTTAAAGAAAAAATAAAAATAAACTTTGCTGAGTTTTTAAATAGTGATAGAGCTATTTGAACCTATTTGCTCAATTCAGTAAAATTTTTAGGCAACTTCAATTGAGAGGGTTTTTTTAAATTTCTGATATTGACATGGGAAATGAGAAATATGAGTAAACTGAATTTTGGAGTGCTTCTGACTTTTACGGTGCTGTGGCCTTGGAAATTAAAACATTGGTCTCAAAATCTGACAGTGGATATCTACTTGAGAATATGTTGAAGATTTGAAGTGACGAGATTGAATGAATGGTTTTGGAAATGTATTAATGTCAATCTGTGAAACACCGACACACTTCATGGCAGTCATTCTGTATCTCCTAATCAGGGAATCAAAATGGAGAAAGATTTGAAATGGCAAGAAATATTTAGACACATTTTGTTCATAAATACAATGTTTTTGTTTAAATTGTATGCCAAAGTGATATATAGTCAATATTCGAAAGGGAAAAACACTGGAGGAAAACTTCAAGTATGTGTTCATATTTTCACATTGTGATCAAAGTTACTTTATCTAAATAAATTCTACTCGGAGAAAATAAATTAAGACCCTTTAAACATGTCACTGTTGAGTCAATGCTAGATGTGGGCTCTGTTTCCATACACTTGATTTCTCCCAAAAGAACAGTTCCCACCAGGAAGACCTTTTTTAAAGCTAATTTTGTAAAATACTTAGATCTAATAATTTTAATGAAATTTCTTTGATTATATCTTAATTGCAAACATGTTTGTTCCTCAAATCTGAGATGTGTACATGTATAACACATTTTCATTTGAGAGTCCAGACATTCCACCATACATGGGAACAAATTGTACTCGACATGGAATAATTGTATTCACACTACCAGATAGTTCACTAGCTTTTAGTTTGAGGCCCAATTCTACAGTATCAGTACTGTGTTACTATCAGTAGCACAAAACTTAAACAATTAAAACCAGTAAAGAAATTGGTCTGAACAAAAAAATATGGTACGGGGATTTGAATAAACTATTAAACAGCATTGGAAGTAAAGTAACTTACATGATACCCACAAAATGTCCCAACACATACTGATTTAAATGCATTGGATAGCATGCAGAGTGGCTGACTATTAATAGGTGGATCACATTTCACCACAACTGGGCAATTTGACCGGAATTTGAAGCCTGATGTGGTCTGTGATGAAATCTTAAAATATGAAATAGGATATGTTTTCAGGCTACAGTAATAATGTGCAAGAGGCAGATTCAACTTGTAGGCAACTGGTCAACTACCAGATACATGTACATCATTGAACTTAAGTTACAAGGGCTGGCTATACATGTAATACTGTAAGAGATATGGTGATAGCAGCATCAAATCTACATTCAAACGGCAATTTGACCTTGAAAAAAGAGGTCAAGCTCGGTCATTTTCAATAGGCTTCTGACCCTTCACCAGATGCATACATGGTATAAATTTGCAATGCCTGACTATAATTCTTCTTGAGATATCGTGTTCACAAGAAAGATGGACCGACGGACAGACAGACGACGCTGACGACGACAATACCCTTCGGGCAAAATTTGCCCGAGGGGTAATAAACCAGCTGACCCAGTACCGTCACACCCATACATATGCATAGACTTTCTCTACTGACAACGGGTAAACATCGCAACCAGTGTCTCGAGCCAATCATGTAATATCACAAATCTATGACTCGGTGGACCGTGGACCTTTCCGTCTGTCTTTATCTGGAGTCCAGATGTTGTACAGGGTATACTGCATAAAACTGAATTTTAAACAAGATCAATCTAAAATCATGTGTCTGGCTGGCCACAATGTTGTGACAGGATTCCTGTCTTTCGTACCCGGTCAACTCGCCTTCTGTCACATCCACGCACTGAATGGGGATAGACTATGCATATGTGGGGGGCGTGACGAAACTGGGTCATCGACGGTAGGCGGAGCTTAGGTGCGTGAATTTCGGATCATTTATTTCCATATGTTTGTATTAACAGGCACTTCCCTTGTCCTATACTAGACGTCACCCCACCCCCCCACCTATTGTCTGTACCAGATATCATATTCCAAACGTGACCGCCTGCCTTCAGAAAGTGCATGTTGTAGCTCCATTCATTTCGTAAAAATGCTACAGAGATGGTAATCCGTATGTCGGGGAGGAGTGGGGGGTGCATATTTTGCCGTGACATGCCCCCACCCCACGGGGCATTGTCGGCAAGCCATACCCCTCACACACCCTATTCCCCCCACATCGGAGGTGGGGCATTTCACCAATACGGAGCCAAAAAGTGGACAAATAGTTGATGCAGTCTAAGAACGTGAAGCAGAAAAAGTGGTGAAAAAATATAAAGCGTACATGGTTCTTGTTGTTCCGCAAGTAGACAATGTTGAGGGAGGGAGGGAGGGAATTTGGCTTAATGTCACACTCATATGGTGATAGTCAGTTTGGTTGGTGGAGGAAGCCGGATTACCCGGAGAGAACCACCGCCCTTCGGCAAGTAACTGACAAACTTTCACACATGGCCAGCTGGGCTCGACAGCGGTGTGAGGCTAGCGGTCACCAGCGAAGCGCCTTAGACCACTCGGCCACCGAGGGCCCTAGACAATGTTGAAATATCCGAACAGGGTTACATGGTAGAAGGGGAGATAACCCTGTTGGAGGTTGTATATACAGAGATTGGAGTGGATCTTTGTGAAAAATCTGGAAAAATACTATATCCTAGCACTTTAGGCCGGGGTCCAAGAAGCTCTGGGGTTCTAGATGGCTGGAGAAGCATTCTAGCCGATTTCTGCGAAGTAAACCTGCAGATTGTCATCTAAATTCAAGGCATTATTTTATGTTGATTTTTGCTTGTAACCAAATATTTTCAGTACATAATTCTGGACAAAAAAGTCCAATATTCTCAAGGGAACCATTTCGTTGAGTACAGTTGCAACTGGCTGCACTAGCAGTAAATGAATTTGGCTGTGTGCAAATAAACAGCAGATTGTGGGGCAGCAAACAGACAGGGTAATATCTCATTACACTTGAGAAGTTTTCTTGATTTGCCATGTTTTGCTCGTTTAGAATGATTCTTCAAGTCACTCTTGCCCGTGGCCCCAATTATTCAATTTGTCATTTTAATGCATCATATGCACAAGGCATAGCCAGGAATAGGGGGCTATCTATTTTACGGATATAAACGTAGCAGACTTCAAACGTCTGACATTGTCAACAGTACTGCCAAAACAATTTCGTCATAAAAACTGGCGCCAATGATCACGAGATTAACCCAGTAATGTGTGCCTTCAGCTTTATAAGGAACCCGCCATCGTCAAATCAGTATAAACGTACATACGAAAACGCGCAGACACTGGGAGCAAGGTAACTTACTGCTTTCAGTTACATTCACCGCACCCAGGAGCAAACAGCGCTCAAGTACTCTGCAGACAAAGCTACAGGCAATCAGCATTATCTGACCTACTTAACCTGCAAAGCTGCATACAGGCTGGTTCTATGTCGGGAAATACCACACTGCGGGGAGATCGCACTCAGTGAAGCGGGAGCTGGTTATTTCTAACTTATTAACTCCCCTCCCCCCCCCACCCCATCCGGAGGTACGTAACTCGAACTTTAATCACAATAATTTATATTTCTTGGAGCATTCACAGCGCCCCCCCCCCGCTTTCTCCATTTCCCGCTCATCTCTCTACTCCATGCCCCACGCCCGTGTACCCATTCGGTTACCCCCGTGCATGGGAAAATTGGGGATCACAAATTTTAGAACAAGGGCACAAGTATCTGTAGCTGGTTCAAGTTTAGTTCAAGTTAATACAGATATAAAATAAAAGAATACAAACATTGACATTACCAATAAACTTCTCCTTCGTTTCCCCCAGACCCTTTTCGTCAAGCCAAGCGCACACATCTGATACGGTCCATTCTGAAACTGTGGATTCCATGTTGACCTCGTCAGCACCAGGAATCACACACGCCCGCCCGCTGATAATCACACCATAAATCCTCGACCACATTCGGTAGTTATTCGATTGTTTACAGTTTCAAAATTACCACGAAATCTGGGAATCTGTCAACATGGGCCCCGCAACATGTATATATTCATTTTACATGTATATATTCATTTTACACAATCATGCTATTAAAACGTTATGATTACATTGTGCTAAATGTCATGATGATAGTCCACGTAAATAACGAACTTATATCAAAATGGATGATTTTAATAATATTTAGAAAACTTTTTTTTAAACATTTTGCTTTACCGTTGTGATAACGTTATGAGGAACGTAACGCTAGACATTGCAGTAAATCGAAACGTTCTAGAATGGACATTTCGTGTGAGTATAGCTTCTCTGTTGAAAATCAAGATGTTATCCATAATAATTGTTCTATTAATTTCCTTTTCAGTTTCTAAAATTTCACTCAAAAACTGCATTCATTGTTTTAAAAACCTTTTCTAGATGTTGTGCTAAACTTCAAAAATATTCTCCAGACATTCTACATTACAAACATTTCCATTTAGCAAAGCCATCCTCGCTGCCAGGGTCCCCTCCCTGTTCTCTCTTTTACCGTCATTTGCCCTGGTAAACGGCCTTTACAAACAATCGTTATGCTCTGTCAGTCAGTCGAAAGGTTTTGCGTAGCTTCTTCAACATGCCTCAACGCAGAGGTAACGGGGGCACACATCAGGTCATGTGCGGACGCCAGACTCCCGTATATGGGTGCCTCACCAGTCTGAAGCGTGTGCCGCATCTATTTCTTCATATTTAGAGTGGCAAATACCATTTTCTGCAATAAAACATTTGGTTCTATATAGAACCACATGGTTCTATACAGAACCACATGGTTCTATATAGAACTACGTGGTTTTATATAGAACCAATAATTTTGACGTAAAATCATTTGGATCTATTTAGAACCATTTGGTTCTACTTAGAACATCTTTGGTTGTGGATGGAACCACTGGTTCTATATAGAACCAATTGGTTCCATATAGAACCACTAAGAACCAAAATTTTCGAGAGTGTACGCCTATATCAATTATAGTTTTCGAATATTTATGCAGTAATTCAGACATCTGTTCAAACCCGAGAGTGTATGGATCAGTTTATCACATATCTGGCCTTACCATCTTGGTCATTTTTTTAGCAAATTATCGTCGTTATATAGCCATTTTAATTTCATCGTTTAATTTTTGCGCGATGTCTTCAATATACACATTTGGAGATATTTCCCATATGAATTCAGACTGTATTGTGGCATTCTTCTATTTACTGGCCTCCTACAAATTACAAGTATATAACTTTAGTAATGCGTGTATCAATTGGATCCCCTCCACCTCCCCACCCCCCACCCTCGGGGATGGGTCGGGGCATGCATGCACATTTTGCCGTGACATGCGCATTTTCGGCAAGCCATACCAGAGCTTGTTTTTCCACGGGAATCCGATTCCCGTCAGCACTCCCGCAAAAAGGATTTGCTAGAATCCAGCAGATTCCTGTAAAATTTTATCAATCTGTATAGAAATGATAGCACTGGATTCCCATCTGTGGAGCTGTCTTGCAAGAATTTATTTGGATTCCCGTGAACTCTTATGAAAAACAAGGCCTGCATACCCCTGACATACCCTCACCATTTCCCTCACAAAGCTTGTACCAATACGGTAGTAGAGTGCGCCTGTCTTCGTGGCATCACAAAAACAGTGGACAAATAGTTGAGGCAGTCTATTAGAAAGTAAAGAACGCAAAGCAGAAAAAGTGGCGAAAAATATAAAGCATACATGGTTCTTGTTGTTCCACAAGTAGGCGAATTCCACACAAGAGCAATAACTCTTGAAATCTTCAAACAAGGTTGCATGGCAGAAGGAGAGGTAACCATGTTGGATGTTGTATATTCGCTTGGTGTGAATTGACGAACTGATAGTAATAAATGCCCAGTGGTCAGTCCAGCTAGGGCTCAATTTGAGTAAGAGGCCTACCTACTTTACCAGAATTCGTATTTCCCCAATATGGGCGTGTTTACCTGCCTCAAAAATATTTCTCCCAAATCAAGGCAAGGCCAAAATTAAAATATACTTTGTTTGCAGTGACCAGACTGAAATGGTAGCGACCCAAAACTCTTCTTTCAAACTCTTTTTTTTTCAAGATTTCTGAAATGTTCAAAAACAGGTCCCGAATGAGTTAAGATTGTAAGAGATTCGTTTTATCGAGCAGCCACTAATTTAGATCTTTTTAATCGGGTAAAATAATACTATATCTTAGGTTATTTGAGGCAAAGCGGTTTGTTTTAATGTGTGTATGTTTTAATGTATTGGATTACGGTAATCCCTCTAATAAATCGATTACCCTATCGAAAATCGATCCGCGCGATTTTTGGGGGAAAATACGATTAGAAGTTGTAATAATTCAATCACCCCCGATTTTCAGTCAATCCCGTATGTAAGGGAGAATCGAAATCAGTATCGTGTATTGACAGGAGTAGTCTCCCCTCCTTTAGAGCATGTTTACAAGCAAGCACTTAATTGGCAAGATACCACTGACCGCCCAGTTTTAACTGGATAATTTTGAACCTTCATAGACATGCTTATCATACTTCGAAGATATGCATGTCCTATTCATAGGATGAAATACATGTATTAATTCTCGACGTTTTGGACTTTGCCAATTTCTTGCATCTATTCCATTATATAGACCAACTTAATTCCATCCAAATTTCTATTATTTGAGTTATTTGCAGGTAACTGTTTCCGCAAAGATCCTTGAAATGGACAACGGAAATTTGCGCCAAACCAAGAGTGGACCACTGTTGATCTTCTCTGCTATCATTGCGGACAGTACTGATTCCATCATAATGAACTATTGGCAAAACTGCCGGCACAGTCTGCAACTGAACACATAATATGAACTCGCAGAGGTAAAAGTAACAGAGTATGAGGGGGAAAAATCTATCCTGCTAGGAACTAGATCAGTCATCTCTCAAATCGTTGACATCCATACCATTCCCAAACCAGAAAAGAACAACAAAATTATCTCGGGAAATATATGTATGATAGATATTTCATGTATTTACAAATGCCAGGGTTGCCTCCAGCACTTAAGATTTAACTACAGAGATGCCACGGTGAAATTCGGTAATTCACAATGCAGAATGCGGCGGAGAGGAGCAAACTTGCAGAAGAACTTCAAGACAACTCGAAAATAAAGTACAATATTCCATCAGACATCCTCCTTCAATCCTTCAATGACATCAACAAAGACCTACTAATTGATTTAGAAGATGCTGAAAATTTCATGATTTCACTGATTTCATTATCATATTGGATCAAGAAACGAAATCATAAAATTGCTACTTCAAGATCCAATACCCCCGTCTTTGGCTCAATCAACACCCCTCTCATCGGATCAACCAACACCTCCATCATACGCTCAATCAACACCCCTGTCGTTGACTCATACAACACCTCTGTCATTCACTCAATCAACACCTCTGTCAGTGGCTGAACCAACACTACTGTCATCAGTTCAAACAACATCCATGTTTTCCGCACAAGCTTTCCGCAGTCTCCAATTCAATCAATGATTCTGCCTTCAGCTCAAGATGGGAAACGAGATGGGGGGGGGGGGGAGAACAAAAAGTAGCTTCTCACAAATTGTGATACCCTATCGTATTGATGACCTCTCTACAAAGTACCTTATCATGTCCGTCCATCAGCCAATTAGATATCAAGATCTCAAACGATTTGAGCTATCAAACATTGCTGTTCAATGAGCTTCAATTTTCATTGCCATCATCTGCCTGCCTGTCCATTGTTGTTCTGGACACCATATCTCAAGAACAATTACAGCCAGGCATTTTAAAGTCATTCTAACAAAGATAAATTCAAATAACTGTGCATGTTAATCACGACTTGACATTTTAGCATTGGGATATTCATTCGGTAAATCAACTTGATTGACTATATACTGCCTCCACTGAGCACTTTCATTTTCATTCGACTTTGTAATTTCGACATCGTAAACTATCCCTTTCTGGACAGTAATATTCCAGTGGGACCTGCATATGGCGTATACATATCTCGCTTAGTAGCATTTGCTAGATCCTGTGTTAAATGTGACGATTATAATCAACGTCACAAAACATTGTTGCAGAGACTTATAAAACAAGGCTATTCCACTAAGCGCCTCCACTCAAAGTTTCTCAAATTTGGCGATACATATCGCATGCTGATAGCAAAATACGAGCGTAGCGTGCAAGATCTATGGCGTTACGTTTCGTAACTTGTGTCTAATTCCGCTTAACCCGGGGCTAGGGGCCGTATGAACCCATGTACTTCAAGATCCTCCCGGTACTCATATGAACAGTCACAATCAAAGCGTGACTGAGATACATCATTGTTTAGATGACGACTTTACAACGAATATTATGGATTAAGAATACTGACCAGCGACAGACACCAAAACAACCACACACTCTTGGGTTTAAATACATGCGAAGAGAATACCTTGGCTATCCTAGTTAATAGCAGTTGTTTATGAACGGTATATAGGGAGGGTGCAAAGGGTAGCTCCGTGAATCGAGTCGCATGCTGATAGCAAAATACGAACGTAGCGTGCAAGATCTATGGCGCTACGTTTCGTAACTTGTGTCTAATTCCGCTTAACCCAGGGCTAGGGGCCGTATGAACCCATGTACTTCGAGATCCTCATGGTACTCATATGAACAGTCACAATCGAAGCGTGACTGAGATACATCATTCTTTAGATGACGACTTCACAACGAATTATGGATTAAGAATACTGATCAGCGATACAGATTTGATATTTTTGGAACATCATGATGTCTTGCCGGCATCATTGAAAACCGTTGACCGCTTCTCTCTTGCAGGAAACAAGCCTATGTTTATATATACTATGATTGTCTTTTTGAATTTGGTGCTAATATTGTTATATGGAATAGGTCTTTGGGTTATGGACGCGGATATTCTCTAATGGACGACGGCTGAATTGTGAATGACGGACTAGACGCTTGTAATTGTAGCATGTTGATGTTTTATACTACGATATGTGTTCATTTTCATTTGACATTATAGAATATGGCTGTTGCTAGATGTAAATCAACATATTTGAAGCATGCAATCCCAAATTTGCTTAATGAGTATTTCCGCTGGACAGAACAAAGATCCTGTCTGTGCACTTACCTGTGACTTCAGCTACTGGTTCATATAATTTCACTTTTGCCATGTCTTTTAACCAAGCGAGTAATTTGTACTGGTGATAACTGACATAATTTTATACATACGTATTATATTTTACCAGTGTTCAAAGAAAGTGTCATTATACTCATATATAATTTTGCAAATATTACGTGAAAACATGCAGCTATCACCACTTGAAAATATTTCACTGGGTTAATAGATAGAACAAAGGGAATTTATACAAACCAGTAGCTGAAATCAAGGACCAGTCCACACACATGCTCCTCTTTACTCTCTCATGGCGCCTAGTGGAGATCTGCAAATGCTTACACTGCAAACTCGGAATTCGTGTTGTTTTCAGTCTGAGTATTTCCATTTTCAGTTTACATTGTAGCATGGGCTAAGTGCAGAGACATGCTCTTCTGTGGTCTCTCTTGGCACCTAGTGGAGACAGGCAAATACTTCCACTGCAAACCAGGGATTTATTTCTATGCACCATGAGCATTTTCAGTTTTAGCTGACGTAGCATATTGATTTGTATACTCCTGAACAAATATTACCTATGTTAGGCATTATCCGACCGACCTTATAACTAAATGTGGCCAACCCAAAAGATTTTTTTTGTGAAAAAGCAACAAGGGGGTAACTCCTATTCATAGATTCAAGAAATTACCAAAAGTGCTGACAAGCAAGTAAAATCACTAAGCCATCGTCTCGATAAGCAATCATAATTTCTGCTCTACTTTCTGGGATAGAATATTGATGTGAATCTTCACGATTAACACATTGGACAAAGTGCAATTATACATATCAGTGGCTGAAGTCAAGGGTCAATGCACAGATCTCTGCTCTTTGTTCTCTCTTGAGGAGACCCGTACAAATAGTGCAAACTCGAAATTCATGTTGTACGCAGTCAGTCTGAGCACTTCCATTTTCAGTTTACGTTGTAGAATATAGCTAACAATCAACATATTTGATGCATGTGGTACATGTCGTTTGCACTTTGGGCAGTTTCAGTTAGAGCTGACCTGGCATATTGATTTTGTATGCTAACGATGTATATTCCTTGTGAGTTACATTGCTTAAAGTTGCTAGATGTAAATAAACATATTTCAATCTTCTAATTGATGTAGGTCTGAGCGTTCAGTTGACATACCGGTATTAGATTTTTTATGCTAATTGTGTACGTTTATTGTTACTAGATATTTCATCATTTAATCAAGATTGCAAGACCTGATATTTGAAGCATAGAATATGATTTTGTATTCTGACATTAACTCTATGCCCCATGGAGGCTCACTACCATTGCTCAATGGTGACGCCATATGACGCCCCTTCCTAGTCCGTCACGACGCCATTTGATGCCATATGTAATAAAATAATTATTTAACCTCACTCAATAATATTTTAAAATATTAAACATGTTACATTATTGGTCACTGTAAAAGTAGCACAAAAAATAATAAACCTTTGACCCCAGACCTCCAATAGATTTGTTCCATGACAATTTTCAAGTGATCACTGAAAAGGTCTATGGGGCTGCCTAGAAAAGCATGTATGGTTTAGAAAGGGGCATCAAATGGTGTCATCACGGGGCAAAGAGTTAACAATAAGTGTGCATTACAAGCGTCTAGTCCGTCATTCATAATTCAGCCGTCGTCCATTAGAGACTATCCGCGTCCATAATCCAAAGACCTATCCCATATTCCATATAACAGTATTAGCACCAAATTCAAAAAGACAATCATAGTATACATAAACATAGGCTAGTTTCCTGCAAGAGAGAAGCGGTCAACAGTTTTCAATGATGCTGGCAAGACATCATGATGTTCCAAAAATATCAAATCCGTATCGCTGATCATGTTCATCGTAAGTTGACATTTTTGCATTGGACTATTCGTTCGGTAAATCAACATACTCCAAGCTAAAAATTGACTATGCTGGTCTGAGCACTTTTCTTTTTCAGTTTACCTTGCAGCTTATTGACTTTGTATACCAACGATGTATGATCATTGCGAGTTGTCATTGTACAATATGTTAAAGGCCATAAAGAAGTTTGTCATGGACACTTTTTTTATAATGCATGCTTTTGTTTTACTTTTTATTTTATTTTTCTTTGCTGATTCATGTGTCCCCCTCAATATATGTTTATATGCCCGACAAAAGGCGGACATGGTAGTAATTTTAACCCTTTAAGCTGTCCATTTATGTCGGGTGGTCTATATCTGGAACACTGTCATCAGGTAGTTGAAAATTGTTTTGAGTGGATAACCAAGGGGGGATGTCTCGCGTACCAAATTAGTGGTGGAAGTCAAAGGTCACAGCGAAGAACAATAGATCAGCTGTTCCATCTGCTGTCGAAGGTTGATAAACACTGTCTTCATTTTTGTTTTTAGCCCAGTGGTTTGACCCAATGAAGATGTAAATTGTATTTTAGATGCTGCTGCATCTGATGTTTTATGCAGTCACAGCGCTTTCACTTTGACTTGACAATATCATTTGACAACTGTTGGTTAATTAACATCTTTGCAGCTCATCGAAGCTCATTATTAAACAAAATAAAGGAATGATATATGGCTAATTTTGTTTCCACATTCAGTATTTTGATCCATACTTCATGTAAGAAAGCACGAGAGAGATATCCTCTCCTTATTGGCGTTTACGCCAATGGCATTCAACTTAAATAGGGTGGGTGGGTGGGTGATGGTGATTGGAGACCGTGATACATGGATATTGAAATAGGAGTATTTCTGTGACCGGCAGAATGAAGCGACAGAATGGCCGGATGCTGTCTTTTTGGGGGAGACGGCTGAATGGCAGAAGGAAAATCGTGGCCGTGTAGGCCTTCTCTTTTATGGCACAATGAAGCTCTCTCAATTTATCAAGTATTTAGAAATAGGACTATTAGTGTGGCCGGCAGAATGAAGCGGCAGAATGACCGTATTCTCCCTTATTTGGGGAGACGGCAGAATGACACAATGAAAATTACGGCCATGTACTCGTTTTTTTTTTATCACGGCAGAATGTCCCAATTCAACTTTTCCAACTTATCAACTATTTAAAACATAAAAACTAGAAGGATTTCTCTTCGAGTTTTTTTGGTGCATGGCACAATGTCACTTTCTCAATGTACATCGATTGAAAAATGTACATATACAGCAAGGCTACCAAAGAGCTCGCCTGGTATATGCTTCCAATATGTATTATTCTTTCATTGCCATGCTTCAGTTGTGTACCAATTCATAAACATCCCCTCCATCGTGAAATGGACAATGTGTATGGCAAGTTTGGGCTCAATTCTTTTAAACTTTCTCAACTGATCAACTATTTAATTACAGTCTTTTTTTTATCACGGCAGAATGCCCCAATTCAACTTTTCCAACTTATCAACTATTTAAAACATAAAAACTAGAAGGATTTCTCTTCGGTTTTTTTGATGCATGGCACAATGTCACTTTCTCAATGTACATCGATTGAAAAATGTACATATACAGCAAGGCTATCAAAGAGCTCGCCTGGTATATGCTTCCGATATGTATTATTCTTTCCTTGCCATGCTTCAGTTGTGTACCAATTCATAAACATCCCCTCCATCGTGAAATGATGGACAATGTGTATGGCAAGTTTGGGCTCAATTCTTTTACTTAATTGGAAAGTAAAGCAGAGCCTGTGTTCAGTGATCCGCCAGTTCAGCTGCTTGGATAATTTCTTTGGTCGCTGTTCTCTTAATCTGGATGCATGCGAGACCTTGGAAAGTAAAGCAGAGCCTGTGTTCACTGATCCTTGAGTTCAGCTGCTTGGGTTCTAAAACTGAAGTATTTTATGGAAAATACGTCTCGTCACAAATTGTCAAGATTAGTTGTAAAAAATATTTATTGTTTTATAAATAGGCCGATTCTCTGCCAATGTTATCATTACCCGAAGATATCCTCCAGTGCGGAGGCAAGGAGTAGGGGGAGGGGTCGGTGCGTCCCCCCGTCACCAGGTCTTAAATTCGAGAATGTCTCCTGATCAGTACTCCATTACTGTGGAGTGTTTGTTGGCGGTTTCAAGTCCTAAAGCTTTAAGCCATCCGGAATGACCCGAATATTTCAGGGAACATTTTCGAATGATCTGGTCTGTTCTGAGTTTGATGCTGTGTTTTGTATTGGTAATTTTTACGTAAATGGCCGCCCATACAGTTACCATGTATTCCTGTTTTCTGCCATTTCTCTCAAATGTTACATCTCAAATGATAAGTTTTCTTCACTGATAGCATAAACTGACCGTAGACGGTCACCTAATGTCTCTCGAGCCCAAATATTGCAACATATGAAACCATCCTTAGCCGGTCAACCAGACATTAATAATCGGAATTGGAACATTATGCTGAGTGTCAAAGCAGTCATAGGGAGGAATGCACGTTAAGTCGAGTGTCAAAGTGGTGTTAGTGAGAAATGTATATGAAGTCGAGTGTCAAAGCGGTATTAGGGAGGAATGTATCTGTAGTCGAGTGTCAAACCGGGATGACAACTTCGGGTTAGGTGTTTTTCAGGTTTATTTTAGCTACCAAATAATATAATTTCTCCAGTCGAGAATAATATAATTTTCTCAATGTGAGGTTCTGGAGGAATGGATATTGTGTTGAGTGTCAAAGCAGTGTTAGGGAGGAATGTATGTGGAGTCGAGTGTCAAAGCGGTGTTAGGGAGGAACGTATCTTAATTGGAGTGTCAAAGTGGTGTTAGGGAGGAATGTATATGAAGTCGAGTGTCAGAGCGGTGTTAGGAAGGATTGTATTTGAAGTCGTGTCAAAGCGGTGTTAGGGAGGAATGTATGTGCAGTCGAGTGTCAAAGCGGTGTTAGGGAGGAATGTATGTGGACTCGAGTGTCAAAGCGGTGTTAGGGAGAAACGTATCGAGTGTCAAAGCAGTGTTAGGGAAGACTGAAGTCGAGTGTCAAAGCGGTGTTAGGGAGGAATGTATGTGGGGTCGAGTGTCAAAGTGGTGCTAGAGAGAAGTGTATTTGAAGTCGAGTGTCAAAGCGGTGTTAGCGAGGAATGTATGTGGGATCGAGTGTCAAAGCGGTGTTGGGGACGAATGTATCTGAAGTCGACTGTCAAAGTGGGACAGGTGTGTTTCACGTTTTGAGTGTCAAAGTGAGGTTCGGGAGGAATGGACATTATGTTGAGTGTCAAAGCACTCTTAGGGAGGAATGTACGTTAAGTCGAGTGTCAAGGCGGTGTTAGGGAGAAATGTATATGAAGTAGAGTGTCAAATCGGTGTTAGGGAGGAATATATCTCAAGGCGAGTGTCAAAGCGGGATGAGGACTTAGAGTTAGGTGTGTTTCAGGTTTGTTTTAGCTACCAAATAATATAATTCTTCAGTCGAGTGTCAGCGGTTTTACGGAGGAATGTTTGTGGAGTCGAGCGTTAAAGCGGTGTTAGAGAGGAATGTATGTGAAGTTGAGTGTCAAAGCAGTATTCGGGAGGAATGTATATGAAGTCGAGTCTCAAAGCAGTGTTAGGGAGGAATGTATGTGGAGTAGAGTGTCAAAGCGTTGTTAGAGAGGAATGTATGTTAATTCGAGTGTCAAAAGTGGTGTTAGGCAGGAATGTATATGAAGTCGCGTGTCAAAGCAGTGTTAGGGAGGAATGTATATGAAGTCGAGTGTCAAAGCAGTTTTAGGAAGGAATATATTTGAAGTCGAGTGTCAAAGCGGTGTTAGGGAGAAATGTGTGTGGAGTCAAGCGTTAAAGCGGTGTTAGGGAGGATGTGTGTGGAGTCGAGTGTCAAAGCGGTGTTAGGGAGTAATGTGTGTTCATTCGAGTGTCAAAGCGGTGTTAGGGAGGAATGTATTTGAAGTAGAGTGTCACAGCGGTGTTAGGTAGGAATGTATCTTTAGTCAAGTGTCAAAGCGGGATGAGAACTTAGGGTTTGGTGTGTTTCAGCTTTATTTTACCTACCAAATAATATAATTTCTCCACCAGAGTGCATCTGTCGTTGAATGTCAATCTGAGGTTCGGGAGGAATGGACATTATGTTGAGTGTCAAAGCAGTGTTAAGGAGGAATGTATGTAAAGTCGAGTGTCAAAGCGGTGTTAGGGAGGAATGTATGTTAATTCCAGTGTCAAAGCGGTGTTAGGGAGGAATGTATATGGAGTTGAGTGTCAAAGCGGTGTTAGGAAGGAATGTGTGTGCAGTCGAGTGTCAAAGCGGTGTTAGGGAGAAACGTATCTGAAGTCGAGTGTCAAAGCGGGATGAGGACTCAGGGTTAGGACTTAGGGCAAAGCGCTGTTAGGGAGGAACGTATGTGGACTCGAGTGTCAAAGTGGGGTTATGGAGGAATGTATCTCAAGTCGAGTGTCAAAGCGGTGTTCGGGAGGAATGTATCTCAAGTCGAGTGTCAAAGCGGTGTTAGGAGGAATGTATCTCAAGTCGAGTGTCAAAGCGGGATGCGGACTTAGGGTTAGGTGTGTTTCAGGTTTGTGTTAGCTACCAAATAATATAATTCTTCACTCGAGTGTCAAAGCAGTTTGAGGGAGAAATGTGTGTGGAGTCGAGCGTTAAAGCCGTGTTAGAGAGGAATGTATGTGGAGTTGAGTGTCAAAGCGGTGTTCGGGAGGAATGTATATGAAGTCGACTCAAAGCAATGTTAGGGAGGAATGTATCTGGAGTAGAGTGTCAAAGCGGTGTTAGGGAGGAATGTATGTTAATTCGAGTGTCAAAGTGGTGTTAGGGAGGAATGTATATGAAGTCACGTGTCAAAGCAGCGTTAGGGAGGAATGTATGTTAATTCGAGTGTCAAAGCGGTATTAGGGAGGAATGTATCTTAATTCGAGTGTCAAAGTGGTGTTAGGGAGGAATGTATATGAAGTCGAGTGAAACGTAAGGAGAAACGTATCGAATGTCAAAGCAGTGTTAGGGAAGACTGAAGTCGAGTGTCAAAGCGGTGCTAGAGAGAAGTGTATATGAAGTCGAGTGTCAAAGCGGTGTTAGGGAGAAATGTATGTGTTGTCGAGTGTCAAAGCGGTGTTAGGGAGGAATGTATCTGAAGTCGAGTGTCAAAGTGGGACGAGGACTTGGGGTTAGGTGTGTTTCATGTTTTGAGTGTCAAAGTGAGGTTCGGGAGGAATGGACATTATGTTGAGTGTCAAAACACTGCTAGGGAGGAATGTACGTTAAGTCGAGTGTCAAAGCGGTGTTAGGGAGAAATGTATATGAGGTCGAGTGTCAAAGCGGTGTTAGGGAGGAATGTATCTGAAGTCGAGTGTCAAAGCGGGATGAGGACTTAGGGTTAGGTGTGTTTCTGGTTTGTTTTAGCTACCAAATAATATGATTCTTCAGTCGAGTGTCAAAGCGGTGTTAGAGAGGAATGTATGTGGAGTTGAGTGTCAAAGCGGTGTTCGGGAGGAATGTATATGAAGTCGAGTGTCAAAGCGGTGTCAGGGAGGAATGTATCGAGTGTCAAAGCAGTGTTAGGGAGAGATGTATATGAAGTCGAGTGTCAAAGCGGTGTTAGGGAGGAATGTATGTGGAGTCGAGTGTCACATATAATTTCTCCAGTCGAGTGCCCAATCGGTGTTGAGGAATGTGTGTGGAGTCAAGCTTTAAAGCGGTGTTAGGGAGGATGTGTTTGGAGTCGAGTGTCATAGCGGTGTTAGGGAGTAATGTGTTTTCATTCGAGTGTCAAAACGGTGTTAGGGAGGAATGTATTTGAAGTCTAGTGTCAAAGCGGTGTTAGGGAGGAATGTACGTTAAGTCTAGTGTCAAAGCGCTGTTAGGGAGAAATGTATATGAAGTCGAGTGTCAAAGCGGAATGAGGACTTAGGATTAGGTGTGTGACGCATAAACTGTGTGGGGAATTAAATTAAACGGTACTACATGTTTTCACGGATTCCCACTCTTTCTAATCGATGGATATATTCTGCACCGCTCCAGTCACGAATGGTGGAGAATATATCCACTCTTCAAGCATTTATTCTCATTCATTGAACTGCCAATCCACGTCACCACTGCACAGAGATTTACCGGCAAATTTTCAAACATTTGTAAACACGATGAATGCGGTTAAAATACGCTCTGTCAATTTAGGATTTCAGCTCAATACTTTCGGTGAAGAGAGCGAAATGGCAAGACCGGTGAAATTATGGGCTGATATCTTTGAGAATCTTTTTTGTTGTTGCGCCGGAATAGTTACTACGTAGCCCGTAAGCACAGGCTAAGTGGTCTAATTACTTCTGTTAAATTCCAGAGTCCAGACCCCTTGGCCCGGATTGCGTCTGTGGGCCGAAAGATGAACACAAACTGCTACCAGAGTTCAGAGAGTGTCGCTCAAACTACAGTTTCACCCTGCATAAACCGGAGAGTTATTTTGCATGATCATATTCACTGGGGCTTCAGATCAGGTTCAGGCTGACGTTAAAAAGGGAGCGACGCGTTTGCTTCGAGAATCAGTTCTAAACATTTGCCTATGGTCATCTAAAGTCAATCCAATCTCACTAAGATCATCCCAACATGGGATCGATTCGAGAAACGTGCAAATGAAGGTGAGGTAATCTTTCCCCGACATCATTTTCTAAGGAGGTCAACTGTTCAAGCTGGACTAACGGTCACGTCGTTTCGTTCTGGGGTTTTTCAACATCCACATACTTTTGGGGCCAGCCATGGGAGATAGCCAATCAACACAGAATTTCAGGTGTGTCAAAATTTATCGTCTCTTTTCTCTATCGTTTTGTCATTATTTATCTTCCGACGAGCGGCTCGTTTCCGTTTACGATTTCTAACCCAGGCCCATCTTCAGCTGAGATGGGACTATTCAGCAAATACTACCCATCTCAGCCAGGTTCCTCAGTTAAGTCACTATCATGAATAATCATCAGTTTGGTGCCATATTATCTGTTCATTTTAGTGTTGGGCGACCTACTGCTACCTGCAAGTGGGGGGGGGGGGCATATTTCTATTGAATGCAATCAGAGATATAGAATGAGAGGGATATGAAGCCGCATTGTGCTCAGCTCACTAACAAAATGTCACACTCGCTATTGTAACGTCGACAGCAGCGCCAGCTGGACTTGTTAGCCTCGCTCGGTTCCATGTGCTGCCGTCAGCCTAGTCCAATCATGACCGGCTCGTTTCCTCTCCGTCCAACTCCGGCGATAGGCCGAGAATAGTGCAATCCCCCGGCCGATTCTGACGGGATTTCAGCTGGGATTTCGGCTGATCCAGGCTAGAGACATATCTGTCAAACAAATTAGAACACAAAAGCTTTGTCAATTTGTGCCGAATGAACAAAAATCTTGCCTCAAACCGCAAATAACTTGAATAACCGTGCGCGCGCCAACACGAATCCGATTTTCGAATCAACCGTTGCAGTTGTCGTTACACATAAGGCATCAGAAACCTGGTAATCACTAATGATCCGCAGAGCGGATTTCCATATTCGCAGTAAATTATAAAGCCACAAGCATATCTCCAGCATTAGTGCTTTTTGCAGGGGCTCAACACAATTGATATATAATTTGTGTTAAAGACGACCTATAAAAATGAACACCTTCATTGTACTTTTGTGTGTATGCAACTTTTATTGCACAGGTACATAGTATAACTCCCATTAGGCTAGTCCAACATTTCTTGAATTGTACCTGCACATGAAAATAAGCAGCTTCACATCCTTCCCTGGGGCCACAGTATGTCACTGAAGTATGTCATTCAAGGCTACATGCGAACACCACTCAGCTACACCTCTGGACTTGTCTGAAAAAGTGACATTAATTTGGACAAGTCAGTGAAGTGGTCAGTTTTACCCTCATATTCAAAGGTCCATAAAATGAAAAAAATAAAAGATGTAGCCTCTTAATGAACCTAGTTGTCAAGTATATGCCTCAAAGTTGCATTTGAGACTGAAAATGTTTCATATGGCAATGTGGTGAAAGCAATATGGCCTCTCAAACATACCCTAAAATCAGAGTGAACATTGCAAATGGTTGACACTCTTCAATTTCAAATCCAAGGGGAAGGAGGAAGTGACATCATGAGGTGGTCACAGACTATGCATATGTATAAAGTTGAAAGGTAAGGAGGGTCCACACATGCACCATCAGCTGCTGAGAAGATCAAAATGGGCATTTATTGACAGAAATCTTTTGGAAAAGGGAAGATAAATGGTATTGATAGGCTACAACATAATTGGTATTATTCAATGCAATGTATACAATAATATATTCGACTTCACTGAATAACTTGTCTTTGGATAAGTGATGTTGACCAAATTTTGACATGCAGTATATTTTGGAATTGTCAACTGTGTAAGCTAAATTATGTCCTGAAAATGCAATGTGAAATTTTCACAAGACAATCAATACAAAAATCATTCGTGGAACTTCTCTCAGTATTCATTAATAGAATGTTACATCTCTATGCTAGTATGTTATACTCACAATGAACAGTGGCAATCCAAATGGACAGCAAATGAGTCCATCTTAAACAACTTATCTGAAAGTGTATGAATTTCACACTGTAGATTAATACATAAACTGTGATGAAGTGGAAGAATTGCAATTTAATCAAGATGAGGATTAATGCAACTCCCATATTTGCCCTGACTACATGTACCACATAACAGGCTTCTGTCTCAGGCATGAATCTTCTAATTAATAGCTCAAGAGTAAATAGATATAGAGCAAATATGAATAGAACAGCTCTTCAGCAACACTAATATACAAAATATAGGAAAATATTATTCATTGTTTCTGCCAGACATTATGTAGAATGCTTTGGAAGTTCATAAAATAAAATGCCTTAAATTTAGAACTTACTAGTATGACAACTATAAATGATAGAAACAACAAGAATGTGGATAAATCATAAAAAAAACTTCAGTGTGAAAGAAGGATTCAATGTGCCTTGCAACAATGTTTGATTCAACTACGGCTGCCTACTTGTAACAAAACAATCCTGATGCTGACCCTGGCTCAAAGAAGAACCATGCTGTGGGCAGACAGGACACCCCACAACCACATCATCGTAACACCAGACTAACCACTCCTTCATCTATTCCCTTGATGCTGAACCTCGAGCAAGGAAACAGGTTTCAATTGTTAAGTCTTTGGTATGACCAGGCCTCCCATTCAGCCCAAAACCCTCCAGTTTATGAGATAGACTCATATCCATTAGGTCACCACAGCGTGGTCAGGAAAACTGGAGCCCGCCTGGACATCAAGCATCAACTGCAATACAAAAATAAACCCATCGCACATAAAGAAATATCACTCACTATGTCGACTGAATGACATATGCAAATGTGCAGAACTTGATGTTAAAATGGATGTCGTTACACAGAATACTTACTTCACAAATATATACAGGCATGCTCCACCACAGTCGACTCCAGATGGGAGGAATATCTACCATGTCTACAGAAACCAAGGCTTTCCTGTGAATGGATGGGTGGAATAAAATAACAACTGTTAGAATGTTGAGTAGATTCCACAGACTTTTGTGCTATATAGCAATATGGTACACAGTCAAATCAGTATCATTTAGAAGACGAGCTGAATAGCTAGCACGTTTACGTTTGAGTGTACCATCCTCATGATTTGAGTATTACTGCATGGAGTACATTTTTTAAAACAGGGGAGATAATCATTGAGTTTAGGAGGAGGGTGAACATGTAAGGATGGCAGAACAACTCTGTAACCGGCCTTGTTATCCCTTCCTTCAAAAGAGCCATTCATATCGTCACCTTAGTGTAATTTATGAATGTGTTTGATTTATGTACTTACTATATACAGTATACAGCAACGAAAATGCAGTCAAAAGTGTTGAAACTCGGTCAAGGTGGCCTTCTCCATCTGCAAAGATCATAGCAACACATTAATAGTGACATTGCAATGGATTACATTTGAAATATAATAAATGTTATCGTCCTATTGCTTTAGTGATATGTTACAGAAATTTAGAGCCTAGAGAAAATAATATTGTTCAACAAATCTCAGAATAACTCACCTACATCAGTCCCTGGACTGACATAACAACACGTATCCATCCACATACTATTTATGGATACATTCAGATGAAAGTACCTGTAAAATTAAGTAAGTGTGGGGATGAACAACACAATTTGATCCATACATGTACAACTGAATGAACACTAATAGCTTCACCATATGTTTCATTGAAAGTAAATGACATACTTAATGCTATCGTCGAAGTATAATTATCGATGTCATATTTCAGTGCCCAATTCAAAGAAGTAAAGTAAGATTATGCACAAAGCGGTGAAGAGAAGAGCGTGTTTTGTTTATTACCTCTGATATATGCAATGAAATATCAGCTCCAGAGCAATGAAGAAGTTACACTCCATTTGTAAAGAACTGAAGAGTTGGCCAAATTGTATGCGAACTGAAAGTTTCATTTAAGTGTATTCGTTAGGTTTACAATCACTTTGAACATTAGTTCCACTTACATTTAAACACAACATTGCACATTTTGTGTATCCCAGCCGTCATCGGGCATCATCGATTTCAGCATCAACACCATCATACACGAAAGAGATGAGATATGATCCAGTATCCTCTCCTATGTTGGAAAGCAGGAGAACATTTAATGAATAACAGGTCAGATCATGAAGACCCTGGTCATGGATTTCAAGACAGACAGCCCACACCAATGTGTATTTTCATAATTAACTGGGATTGATGAGCAACTGTTCAATATTGATGTAGTATAGTAATTTTATTACCATTAGACACATATTCAATAAGTACTCACCATATAGGAGGAATAATACAGATGAGCCATCAAGTAGAAAAAAAATAGAACATCCATGGATTGGAAACATAGCTGGAGAGAGAAACAGAATGTGAAAATGTGTTATACTTATGCAGAAACAATTGAGCTTGTGTAATAATCATTGTGAGGAAACAGGGGAAGATAACTCTAACTTAATGTATAACGTTAGGACAAAGGAAGGGGCCAAAACTCTGCCAGTTGAATGAAACTTGCAATATGCAAGAAGTGAATAGAAAATGATTTGTTGGACAACAGCATACCATATTGTTTTCGATTATATCTTCATATGAGTCATATTTTCTTCAGACAATAAGCAGTTTCCTGTCTAGATATTTGTAGAACATTTGTGCTATGATACTCACTTGCAATAAACTCCAGAAAAGACAAACTGTACATGATGGGAGTTCATTTAAAAGAGGCACCCATGTATCCTAAATTGTGCCTGGTATCAGAAAAGGAGAAAAAATTTCAAATTATAGTTCATACATGTGACTTCACAACATTGAATACACTGTATTCATCAGGAATTTGGGCTATCGCACAGATATTCACATAAATAATATACATGAAAGATGGTTATATTCTGAAAAAAATCACTATCATACCAAGGTGTGGCTTTAGAGGGATTTGTTGTTGGAACAAATTCAATGTATTTTTTCTTAATTTTAATACTTACTTCAAACATATATACAGAGGGGCACTGGCAGAGTGGATTGGCACAGGACAATTGTCTGAGAACATGGAGAATTCCAACCGACTGTTCGATCAAATATGTATCCTGCAATTGGAAGAAAGGGGAAATATCAAAGAATGTCCTGGTTATGCTGTACTGATGATCATGGGTATATTTTGCTTGGTTGAACCTTAGCCATATGAAGCTGCTGCTGAGAGCCAAGGCTCATGTTAGTTTATACACTACTGAAGATTATAAGACATACGAGTCATCCTGATCAATTTAGGAACAACAAATTTTAATAATTATGATTATAGCGGAGTGATTGCTAATTTGAAAACAATGCAGTAATAAATATTGTTGTGCTGTGCCAGAGACTGGGGAAACAATCCACCACCATATAACCAAATATACTGCAACATATTTTCTCTTCACATGAGTGCATTGCTAAGGGTTGATAGGAAATGATTGTAGTACAGAAATGAATCAGTGTATTCAAGAGGTATGAAAATTGGTATTTCATACTCTAAGTTAGAGACCTTGTAACCAGTTTCAGAAATTATAATAATGTGTATGGACACCCAGTGTGATATTATCCTGAAAAATGAAACCGACATTGTTAGTTTGTGTGGTGAGGAGTTATCCTATTGCTCCAGTGTGAACATCCAATATACCTACGACCACTAATTTAACTCCAAATCTTTACTGTACCAATCTCTCTCCAGTGGCATAACGGAAACTCCTTCTTCACCATCATATTCCACATGGTACAATTTGTACTTGATGAGGCTTCTCTCATCTTCTTCATAAGTTGGCTTGGCCGAAGGATCACTCGTACCAACCACTCGTCCGGTGTACCACTTGTTCCGCTTTGGGCCCACTTTGAACCGATGGCGAATGCGCTTCCCACAAACGTCAGGCATCGGCTCTTTTCGCTTTGGATTGCGGCAATAGTCATCCATCGATGGTGCAGTAGAGCTGGAAGATTCATAGTTGCACAGAAAAGCTTTTTTTTTCTCAGCGATGAATTGACTTCTCTCTGTGGATGGAGGGATCGGTTTGACCGTTGTTTCTGGTAGGAGACTCTTCATGTGGGTGGAAATTATGAACTTCAAATTGTCTACCAGCGTTTCATTGGGCAGTTTTTTCCCATGTTGCGTTAGGAAAAAACGGGATCTTGGCACACGTGGCTTGATGACATTTTTGAAGAAATTCAACTGACATTTCAGTGCATTTGTTATTTCAACTGGTGTAGTGCACTGATTGACCAGGACATCAACATCTTCAGGAACCCTACATTGTCCACCTATTTCTGTTATGTTATCCAGACTTCTTTGCTGTGTCATGGCTGCCTTATCTTCCTTCCTTTGCTTTTCCTCCTTCTTGTTCTGCATAACCTGCATTCGTTGCTGTTGAACTTCCTGGCGTTTGTTTTTCCAAATTTCCTTGAACTCGGTGGCCTTCTGTCTTGCTGTAGAAAAAAGTCTGCCACGTTCTTCTACTTCTTGCCCAACTAGCCATTCCCCAGTCTTGTTATAGGCCCAAAGAACTGTGGACTCCATATGCTGCACTGTCGCATTTGGCTTGAAACTTCTCAAGTATTTGAGCAATGCAAATTGACTTTCACCAATTGAATTGGACTTCGGCACAGACTTAGATTGTTCTCTCAATTCCCCTGAAACACTTGCGTGATCCCCACCCGGAAGTTGATGGCTTACTTGCCGAGTGAAGACAACAAGGCTAGCTGTTGATATGATGCCGAGAGCTTCCAGGGTAATATCGAGATGGGGGGTGTCAGCTGTCAACAATGGTGCCTGGAACATGCCACTTGTCAATGGAGGTATCTCTGCTCCAATCTGGAAGCCCTCCGCCATGATACACGTTGGATCTGTGCTAATAGATTCCAGGGTCTGCTGTATTGCTCTCAAGATGGGGTTCATGTCCAGGATATGTGTTGTTGTTTCCTCTTCCAAGATGCTGCGATGGAATGGCCCTGTTATAAACTTGTGAAACACAGCCACAGCCCTGCACACTGCCAGAAGGACATCATCTTCAATGTCAGCCTTGACGGCTTGCACAAGCATATTGCTATGGTGGATGAGTGCCAAGAACTCCTTGAGACTTGGTAAATGGTAGATTAGAGCAGCTGCATTCTCTGTTAAAATGTTGAATCGGTTGTGCTTATACGGTGTAAAATAGCACTTACCCACTCCATTGGAAGATAAAAATGCTCGGAAATCTTCCGGAAGACCCGCAGATGCAGGGAGCAGGCACTTTTCACAACTTCGGATGAAGCTGCCGAAATGTTCCGTCGGGTACCTTGAATCGTCCCAGAGGTATTTCACCATCAATAGAAAGGATGTTCTCGTAATCCTTTAGTCCGACTTCGATGGCTTCGGCAATGCCCAAAAGAACATGTAGCAAGCAGAACCATTGGTTTACCGTCACTACCTTTTGCTGTTTTCCGTCACTCAGCTCCTCCCACCCATCATGCGCCTTCTCAAGCAAAGAGCTCCTCAGATTTTCCAGTTCTCCCTTGAATTTCTTATTGACAACGTGTTGATCAGTCATCATGTTTCTGAAGTTCAGTATCAGCTGAGATGATATGTGGTCTTTTTTTGTCCTCCGCCACGAAGTGGTGGGAGGACTTGGAAATGCTAGCCGTCCGTCCTTCCGTCCGTCCCTCCGTCCGTCCTTCCGTCCGTCCGTCCGTCCCACATCTTGTGAACGCGATATCTTGAGAACAATTCGACCAATCGACTTCAAACTTGAGAAGGTGCTTCACATCAGTTAGACGGCAATTGGTATTGATTTTCACTGAGGTACGTAATCCAAGATGGCCGCCATCGACCATATTGGATTCTGTCCATCCCACATCTTGTGAACGCGATATCTCAAGAACAATTTGACCGATTGACTTCAAACTTGAGAAGGTGCTTCACATCATTTAGACGGCCATTGGTATTGATTTTCACTGAAGTACGTAATCCAAGATGGCCGCCATCGACCATATTGGATTCTGTTCGTCCCACATCTTGTGAACGCGATATCTCGAGAACATTTCCACCAATCAACTTCAAGCTTGGGAATGTTCTTCACATCAGTCAGACGGCCATTGGTATTGATTTTCACTGAGGTACGTAATCCAAGATGGCTGCCATTGACCATATTGGATTCCATCCGTCCCAGATCTTGTGAACACGATATCTCGAGAACAATTCAACTAATCGACTTCAAACTTGGGAAGGTTCTTCACATCAGTTAGACGGCCATTGGTATTTATTTTTACTGAGGTACGTAATCCAAGATGGCTGCCATTGACCATATTGGATTCTGTCCATCCCACATCTTGTGAACGCGATATCTCGACAACAGTTTGACCAATCCACTTCAAACTTGAGAATGTGCTTCGCATCAGTTAAACGGCCATTGGTTTTGATTTTAACTGAGATACGTAATCCAAGATGGCTGCCATGTACCATATTGGACTCACTCCGTTCCACATCTTGTTAACACGATATCTCAAAAACAAATCGACCAATTGACTTCAAACTAGGGAAGGTTTTTCACATTAGTTAGACGGCCATTGGTATTGGTTTTCACTGAGGTACATAATCCAAGATGGCTGCCATTGACCATATTGGATTCTGTCCATCCCACATCTTGTGAACGCGATATCTCGAGAACAGTTCGACCAATCGACTTCAAACTTGAGAATGTGCTTCACATCAATTAGACGGTCCTTGGTATTGATTTTCACTGAGGTACAAATCCAAGATGGCTGCCATTGACGATATTGGATTCCATCCGTCTCGGATCTTGTGAACGTGATATCTCGACAACAATTTGACCAATCAACTTCAAACTCGAGACGGTGCTTCACATCATTTAGACAGCGATTGGTATTGATTTTCATTGAGGTAGTATGTAATCCAAGATGGCTGCCATTGACCATCTTGGATTTCACTCACCCATATTGTACCCATCTGTGTTGTGAACGCGATATCTTGATCTATTCCACTCATCGATTTATAAACCTCAACATCCACAAATCCATATACAACTACAGACTTACATTCCAGTGTTACACTACCCATTACTGCTTCCCAAACCTCCTCAAATTGTCTCAACAATTCCAGATGAACGTCTCTTTCCACATACACATATCAACTTTCCAAGTTATATTTAAGGAAATATTGGAAGCGTATATGCTGTATGCTCTCAAACAGGCTACTTGGCGGAGGACCTGCTAGCTACTCAGCTTGTCTTCTTTGGAGTTTCCCAATATGTCGGCATACTCTGTCATCAGTTCTGTGAATTTTTCCATGTGAGTTTCTGTCATCAGTTCTGTGAATTTTTCCATGTGAGTTTCTGTGTCTCCCCCTTCTGTCTCTATCATGGCCAGAGACACACTCCCACATCCAGCAACAGATGACTGGAACCCCAGATAGTGATGCTGGTGATCTGTGGTCCCATCGAAATGCAACGTGTTGCTTTGATGTTGTAAGAGAAGTTTTCCAGCATGGATTTTTCCGAGAATATTGGCCTCCATCACAAACCTCTGTATGGTGGGATTGCTGGGGAGGGGACCAACCTCCGTTGCGAACAACTCTTCAGCGACAACGCGAATACAGGAAGCTATGTTCCGTATGCCAACTCCCAAGCTGTGTAAACGCAAACACGTTGCTCTAATACAATCTGTGAATTTGCCATTCTGTACTGTACACAATTCATATCTGTCCTTAAGGAGGTCTTCTATTTCAGAATGGAGTTGATTATTAACAAGTTGACTGTTTGTCAGCTGATTTCGGAGTATTGTCGTATCAACCTGGTCTGTTTGCACCTCCAAACGACACTGGTCGGCCTTCTTCTGGTTATAGCTAACCTTTTTTTGGAGGTTATGCTTCTCCAGGCGTGTTCGGCTGTGAGAAGCCATCATCATCATCTTCTCTTCTGCCAGCTTACTCACCTCTGCATTTAAATGAGCTATGGCCTTTTCTTGTGCCTTGATTGTTTCCACTTTTCTCTTCTCCCTCCTCTCAAAATTTCCCACATCCCAGTGTTTCAGAGCTGCTGATGACCTCAGTAATTTGTTTTTACATTCAGCATACTTTTGCTCCATAGTCGTCAACCTTTCCATGACCCTGGTTCTTTCAAATTTCTCTGTCTCCAATTCTTCTATGACGTCATCTACCTCCTGATTTAGTTTTGACAGCTCCTCTATAGCAAGAGATTTGTCCTCGTTTGCAGATTTCTTCTGGTCATTAAGTACCCTACACCTCTCCTGCAACTTCTCATTTTTTGATTTTAATGAAACCACTTCCTTGTTCAGTTGCATTTTGACTATCTCGTCTTCTGATTGAGGCGTGGTGTCGACAGAGATCGGGAAAATATTTTGCATGAATGCATCCCACTGGTCCGCATTTCTTCTACTACCCCGAGGAAGCTTACATTTTTCGTCAAACAACTTGTTGACCAGGTACTGCATCTTCTTTGGACATGGTGTGGTTTCGCATACATTCAAATTAAACAACCAATCACTTAGCGTCTTCCATGGCAACTCATGTTTTAGCATATGCTGACGCAATTCGAGTACCACCCCATTGCACACAATTCGAGGCATCTTCTCCCAAGTACCAGATACTTGAAGGGTGAGAATGGTAATACCCATGGCGGTGCAGTACGGTCCAATATCTGTGCGACTGTTCATCTCTTCCTCGAGCCATGTAACAATGTTCTCAGGATGGGCTATATGTTTCTTTCGCTTCAACTGCTCCTTAATAGTGCTAACCCGCGGAATACAAGTTGCAGAAACACCTGGTTTCAGTAGGGTAAATGTGCTGGGAAGGATGTATTTTAACACTTTACCTGATGACTCGCAGGTATCTATTATTCCTTTGAGCAGCCCATATGTGACCTTACAAGAGGAGTTCCAATAATCTACCAAATTAGATAAATAAAAGGGACTCTGAACAGTTACAGATGTCCTGTGGTGTCAACTGTTTATCTTCTTCTCCAGACAAGACAGATCTTTCCACAAAGCAATATATCCAGAACTTGTCATAAAAACTGTTACATTCATTATGTGCCCGTTGACAATAATCAAACAGTCCAATCACCAAGATAAAAAGAAATCCACATTATCTCGGACTTGGACATTAGTCACATCTGTCAGGCATGGAGTGGACCTTCACAGAATGACTCGTCTTGTCTGGGAAGAACGTAACTGAAGTCATAAACTACACTATGTTACCCTGTGCTGTTTGTCATATACTTCTCTTATGTACTTGACTTTGTTTTCATCTAACTAATGAAAGCAACACTCACCAGGAATTGTTCCATTATCCACAAGTTCCTGCAAGTCATCCTTGGACCAATTTGGAGTCAGACTCTCTGCTTCTGCCATTGTCTGGAAAGATATCCCAATTACAAGTTGAACAAAACAACCCAAAAATGGCCTTGTAAAAGTTGAACTATTAGGCACCGTTTCCAATTATCGTTCGCGAATGAATCGTTTATTTCGTCAAATTTTCTCGAAGTCGCGATTTTCCAAGGCGCGAGGGAATGGTTTTTTTTCTTCAAAATAAACGATTCATTCGCGATCGCTGTTCGAATGGTTTTTTTTCTGTTGGCAATCGTTTTTCAATCGAGAAAATTCTCGCGAATAAAAAGCGATATCGCGATTCAATCGCTTTTTAATCGAGAAAATAAAAACGATTGAAAAAAAACGATTGAGGATTATAGCCGAAAGTAGTACGCCATTGGTTCAGCCTGACTGACCCGCATACACGTTCGAGCTTCTAACACTTCAGTCAGACTATATAAAGTTCGATCATTTTTTCTTCTTCCTTTTCCATTCTTTGCCTAGTGTAAAACTATAGCGTGTTTCTGTACAGTTGGCGATTATATAGATACGATGGGGATATTGAAAGAAATTGAAAACAAATATCTATATATATACATAGGAATAATGGTTATGCATATAATTATAACTTCATATTTACATATATTTTGTACGGGACACAGGCCCGGATATGGTCAGATTGGGTCATTTGCACTTGCAATTTCGTCTATTATTTTGGGTATTTCTGTGTTTTAAAGCTGGTATTATTCCAGATTTCTTGTGTAGTATTTTTCGTGAACGTTTTTGGCATCTGTGCGGGCTGAAATTTTGAGTTGATTCATCAGATTTTCGCTGTACGCGTGGTTTTTTGTCCTACGATCACCATTTTCCTTGTGTAGATAGATGGCGCTGTATTGAATATAACATTGTCATACGGGGCTTTTGCGTCTTCGCAAGCACTTAATTATTAATATATAGCGCGGGCTATTTGTAAAAATTTTCACAACTGGTTAATCCAGTAAGAGATGAAATTATATAATATTCAGTTGGTTTTTGGCTTGAGCTTCCCTTTGGAATCATTCATAGTTCATTTATCAAAATATAAAATTAAAATAAAAAGTGCATATGCGAATCCAACCGTTATATGCGATTCAATCAAAAAGATATGTATTTGATATAAATATGAAATCACTGCCGCGAATATTCTTATAATAAATAAAATTAACTTGATGGTGATTTTTTGAACTTATTCACATCTCAATAGTTTAAAAACTGTACCAACACATGAATGGATACCCTTTCCTAATGTATGTTTTACTATAACAAAATATACATATTTAATTACACTATTTTTCACCTTAATTAACCTAGAAATTCTCGGCTGGAGGGCTAAGCTGTTCTGGGTGATCGCCATGGGCCCATTCACACCTCTGTCAAGCCTGTGCCGTAATCATTCTGATAATGCAATCAACGAACTCAAATCCACTTATGACCTGTACCCGGTATTTACAAAACAAGATATTGTGACTATCATCCTGTATCATTAATACATTGTCGACTCACACGATTATTGAATAAACATGTAATTTTGTCATTTACGCTTCGCCAGAGTAAATCTGAGCGCGAACGTCACAGGAAGCATGGTACAGGAATATGAAAAGATATTTCCAGCATACGCCCTACTTCGGCTTGTAGGAGACTATAGATCGTGAATCATATATATTATTCGGTTATCTTACGCATTTATACAGTATAGTATAGTAATATAGGTTTTTCCATCGACAAATCCGCAATCAACATTACATGTAGTTCTCAGTTCGCGGATAGAGCGGCGTACGACGGCAACACGGCCTATGTGTCAAATATCACTCCGCCTCACGATTCTCTCGCGCCTTGAAAAAAACGATTCTCTCGCGATTGAAGATTCGCGATCAAGAACGGATCGCGCATGGGTAAACGATTCAAAAACGATATCGCGAGAGAATGGTTTTTTCCAGAAAAGGTTCAATCGTTTTTTCTCATTTTTTTTCTCGATATCCTCGCGACTGATTCGCGATTGATCGTTTTTCAATCGAGAAAATTGAAGAAAAATCGCGACTGAAGAAAAAACGATTAATGGAAACGATCCCTTAGAAACAAAGACCAGAGAATAACCCCTAAATGATTAATGATCAGACGCTTTGAAGCTTTCCTGGTTTTCAATATTTGGCTTGTATAACAAAATACCCCTGAAACAAGCACCATATTGTGTTTCTCCTTAGCTGACACTGCTATTCATGGCAGTAAAACTTTCCAAAATATTATGCATTAGAGCAGGAGTTCTCATCTGACAGAAATACATGTATGTTATTAATTCCGTATGTGTGCAATAAAAAAATAGTTGGAAAACCAACAGTCTGATCGAGTTTCTGCATATGGTCCTTGTCTGTTATTCACTTATTGTGTCAGTTTGTTGTGGTGGACCTGACATCTATCTCATGATTACAATATACCTCATGAAAGGTTATACATCACCACTTCAATAGTCCATGCTGCGGTGATCGGTTGGAATCTCTGTGCACTTCAACTGGAATGGAAGAAAATGTATGTTACAACAACCAGGATTCAATGTCCATAGATTTTCTCAGCTGTGTACACATGTGACTCCCATGAGCTGGATTAATGTTTATGGGCATATACTGAGTGACATGATAAACTGAACATTTCCCCCATTCTCCATACTTGTAGACGTACTTATAACCAACCTAAAACCACCGTGGGAAGGGGTTGGAGTTATGCATCAAAATATTGTGTATTGGTGGTAGTATACCCTACAGGCTGGATAAAAGGTTAACAAGGTATGATCTGGATAATCAATTTTTACGGATCAAGCTACCACTAACCTTGCAAAAAAGACGACTCGTATCACTGAAAATTGGGAACTAATGGCACAGTGGCAATCTGAAATGACAAGAGAAGACAAATATTACATTTAATTTTTGACTGGTTTCTTCATTGGAAAGTGCATATGAGACTGACAAGAGCTTGCACAGTGTTGAATGAAAAATATATGAAAATTGGAATAAAGTGTTTTATTTCTATACACCTTCAACCTTTTCGTGAATTGAAATAATATTTGTTTGGATGTTCCTGTCATTTTTGGGTTATTTTCGCAACATATTTCTTCTGAACGTGAAATGAACTGTTTTTTTTTTATACATTGTACATTCCCAAGGAATGAAGTTCAATTTAATGATGCTGAAAATGCCGTTAGAATGCAGAATATACCACATATTCAACCCTTTCCGCGGTATTTTGCCGAAAACACATCAGGGGAGATAATCTTATAATCTGGGATATTTATTCCCCTTTAATTGTTCACATTCATCGCATGGCGGGATCCCATTGTGGAACCTCTGTCAAATGCACCAGGCAAATTAATCGCTTGTTGCACCGGGCTTGCGAGAATGACCAGTGACATAGAAAGCCCATTATCTTCCACATCTTCGATTCCATTCACAATCGACTTACTCAAAGTATTCAGGCAGTTTGGAAGCTCATCGACTACACGGGACACGCAAAAAATGAGCTTGATACTTCTGTGGTTTAGCTTCGTTCCCCAGCAACAACTTGTAAAGCCAGCCTATATTAGTGTATACGCCACATACCACAATGTGCTTTGTTTGAATCTTATTAGGTATGATTTTCAAGTTAGTAAATCACGATTTCTTATTCTAAAATATTCCAAGAAAAGTAATGAACTGCAAACGTTCAAAATCACTTACGCCACACAGATCAGAAAGTACGAATATTTTCGCTGACTCCTTATGCAAAAAGGAAAATGGCGAGCCCCTGACAGCGGCACGTTTTCGGCCGGTTGCGGCAAATTTGGCATGATTGGTGAGTATTTTCATGCACAGATGAACTCACTAACTCTTTGTCTTGGACTGTGATATAGTGTTTTATTGTTTTTCTTTGAATTGACGCAAACACGCTGTCCCATGTCAGTGCATTGAGGCATTATTTTTGTCGACACATTTCACACTTGTCTGGACTAGTCTACTCCCATTTACAAGTCGAGGAAAGGCATACTACTCCCGTGTCCTATACACAGACTTCACTGTCTTCTAATTGCTATACTTCAACTGTACACCTGTTTAGCATAAAACCATGTAAAAAAACCTGTCAATATACATGTACCAAAAATTATGATGTAATAAATGTCACATATTACTAATGTAAATGAATGTTTAGTGCCTGTCATTTCCACTTGTTATATTTTCATGTACAAGCGCATGTACAATATTGCATAAATGCCCGAGATGGGGACATCACAAAAAATCCATATTTTTCCCCAAGCATAATATCCAAATTTTGAAATTAATCCAAACTCCACTGTCCGAGAAAAAAAGTTACACATGTATAGACAGATGAAAGTTAGCGAAATAAAACTTTTCTTGTTAATATCATTGCTGCATGAAATGGACTCCAATGCAAGTATACCACTTCAACAATAACAACATGATAGACCATTTTCATTCCACACAACCGTTACCGCTTCACTTTCAAATGACTATGATTGATCTAGCACTGCTTTTGTTGTAATTTCCCACCCATATTGTTCGAGGAAAAAGTTACATGTACAAACAGATGAAACTTAATGAAATAAAACATTTCCTGTTAATATGACAGCTGTATAAACATATCCTCAAATGCACAATATACATGTACATGTGGCAATATACATATTACAACAATTTCTATATAATAACGATTGTAATAAAAACATTTCCACTCTTTCTGCTTCCATCACAGCATATTACAATTATTATAACACACATGGATGAATGGGGTTAAAAATTTCCCACGGAATTTTCTCATGTACTACATCGTGTGTGTTTTACTTTGTGTAACTTCTATTGTACTGCTAGGTGTACATAATATAACTTCCATTTAAAAGTCCAGGAAAACCAACCACCCCAGAGTCCTATACAGACTTCCACTGAAATCTACTTCAACCATCTTCCTACAGCAAGTCAATTTCGCGACTCACGTTCTGTAAATTGCCTTGCTCCACCAGCCCACTATTTCTCTTCAACATCGGTCAGGCCAGTTCTTGTTACCGGCCAACTGGATTCAAGCCCGGCGATTTTCAGCGGGTAACTTAGTGATAAATTCCCCGGCGTCCAAAATGTTTTCCAGAGGAGTTCGGCGTTTGTCTTAGAGATCACGTTTCCACTCTCCTCGAGTCAAGCTGCCCTGCTGTGATAACATCCGTTTGACGCCTTTTGATCACTGGGGTTCAAGGCCAAACTGCTCGCTTTCCACTTCCATATTTCGGTCATGCATATACATCAGGCTACAGGCCGATCTCGAAGAGAAACAGTGGGCTGGTGGAGCAAGGCAATTTACAGAACGTAAGTGGCGAAATTGACTTGCTGTAGGAAGATGACTTCAATAAGCTATACTTCATCCCCATCTGTACACAATTTTGTTTGATCGTCGCTATATAGCTGAAATATTGCTGAATGCGACGTTAAACCTTAATTCTCTCTCTCTCTCCCATCTGTATACCTCTTACATATCCAGCATGAAAGCATGTGAAAAAATACATCTACCAAAAATCTAGATCTACCAAAAATTCTGAACTGATGTTATCTAAAATATGACATCAATACATCTAATTAACGTTTCTTTTGGTGTCAGCCATTTCCACTTCTTATATTTTTTATTATGTACAAATGCATATACAATATTGCACAAATGTCATAGAGAAGGCGTCACGTCTCAACACCAATATCCTTTAACAGTTAAGATACATGTACAAGTACACCACTTAAAGCATAACAAGCATATTGGTCATTTTCATGCCACAGAAACTTTTACCGTTTCACCCGCCAATGACTGGCAATGTTCTGTGACAAGTGCTTATGTTGTAAGTTTGGTACTTCAATCCTTCACAACTACACATATCACAAACTAAATTTGATGACATTCAGAGACGGCTGCTGATATACGGTCCATTCCTCAACTCACGAGAGAAGCCTACGCCACCCCCAAATAAGTATTAGGAAGGAATTGAAATTGTGTAATAATTTACGACTTTCAAAACGGTGCAAGGGAGGAATATACGTTAAGTAGAGTTTCAAAGGAGGAATGTACGTCACTGCACCTGAAGATCACGGTCAATTGAAGCGCGATTGGGGATTGATTGGCAATATTTCTTAACTACCAGGTTGAGATTCACATCACCTATTGAAATGCTAACTTCTCCACATATGTGTACTTCACTGTCAAAGGAGTCTTAGGGAGGTCTGCGGTCGAGCATCAAAGCGGTGTCTGGGACTAATGTACATGAAGTAGAGTGAAAAGGCGGTATTAGGGAGGAATGTACATGAAGTGTCAAACCGATGTTACGGGGGAATGTATGTCAAGTCGAATGTCAGAGCAGTGTTAGGCAGAAATGTATGTGCAACGATCGTCATAGCGGTGTCAGGGAGGAATGTACATGAATTATGACAAAGCGGCGTTAGCGAGGAATGTATGTGAACACGATTATCAAAGGGATTAAGTAGAGTGTCTAATGTGCGTAAAGACTAGTGCCAAAGCGGTGTTAGAGAGAAATGTACCTCAAGTCGAATGTGGAAGCGGGATTAGGGTTTAGTATATTTCATAACGGTCAGGTACACGTTCAGCTACCCAAATCCTAATGGAAGTCTATTCTGATGTCAACTTGATGTTAGACAGAGGTGTATGTGAAGTTCACTGTCAAAGCGGTGTTAATGAGGAATGCAGATGAAGTCGAGCATCAAAGCGCGATTAGAGATTGGCTTATGTATGTTTCGTAACTTATTACATTGCCGCTTTCAAAAGCATAAAAATTATGCAAGATCGTGCACTTGTATAATTCTGTGTCAAAGCAGTGTTATGCAGGAATGTATGTCAAGTGTGAAAGCGATGAGGGGCAGTAAGGCAGTAATTAACGTGAAGTTGAATTACAACACATATAAGGGAACGTCAAAGCAGTGTTACGGAAGTACAATGAGAAAGGGATGTGAGAAAGCAAGAATGTACATGAAGTTGAGCGTCAAAACGGACTTCAGGAATGTACATGAACACGTGTCAAAGAAGTGTTCGGGAGGAATGTAGACAAAGTCCAGTGTCATAGCGGTGTTAAGAAGGAATGTATTGACGTCCAGTGTCAGCAGTTTTGGGGGGAATATACATTTAGTCCTGTCAAAGCAGTGTTGGGGAGGAATATATGTGAAGTAACGTCAGAGCAATGATATGCAGACATTTATGTGAAGTGGTGTCGAAGTATCACTGTCAAAGTGGGCTTATTCGCTGCAAACTGTTGCCTACAGAAAACATACAATCCAACTGTCAGAGTAATCTGTCTTCTATCAATATACAGGGGCAGATACAACATTTTAATTTGGGCGCCCTTATAAAATATGGTTTCCACATTTAGTTTCATTTCCTCCCTGAACCCAGTCTTTGTGGAGGCTCCATTCTTTGAATTGGTCTCATATAGAACCATTCTCATTCTGAATCATAAACATCAGAAACTGATCAATGATTTCACGTACTCTGCAATTGCAAATTGTGTATTACAGTGAACATATTTTTACACAACTTATGCTGCGTTTTTGACACTTCTCTATATAGTTTATCTTCATGATCTTCACTGGTCCACACATCAAACTCGATATCTCAAGATGGATGGGGAATCATTATTGGACACACACTGCTATAGGGTTAAGGATACAACAAATGGTTATGCCTGCTTGTCTATCAAAATACTGAGCAGTGGCAAAATGCAAGCTACTGCCATCTTCACATCTATCTCCTGCGGCCCCTCGTCACTAGCCTTGACATAATAACGGCGCCTTTGCAATGTTACAGAATTGATCTTTGATGCTTTCCTCCATTGAAAAAAATCGTAAAAATATGGAAAACTCTTTTCATACAATGTTGGAATGGCGCTCTCTTTTGCAATATGCCTGTACAAAGAGTTGTCTATTCCTTTAAACTCTTGGACGGATTTGTGTAAACCTTATTGTGCAAGCGTGCCATACGAATATCACAAAACTCAATAGCAGTTTGGGGGTACATGTAGCTGGTACAAATCACGAAAAATTCAACGCAATCAAGAAAAACCATATTAGTTACCAGGTTCCACACCATGCATCCTTTATAAACAGCACACGTCATGACTAGTGAATTTATCTTTCCATGGGTTTCTAGTGAAGAAGACATTAACATTCATATACGGTCACAGTATAGCACAGGTAATTGGTTAGTCAACCAAGAAAAATTCACTTTTCATGGCATTTCTTGTCACAAGCTGACAAGAATGACAAATGCCTGCAATGTACCTTATACATGTAGGGCTGGATCTCAAGTTCAAATTCGCACGGTCATTTATATTTACATTTTCATCTGTCTGACCTTTGAAAAGGTTCCCATAACAAAGCAGTCACATTTTCATCTGTCTGACCTTTGAAATGGTTCCCATAACACAACAGGTGTCATATATAAAGATTAGCTCTATTCCACCCTTCCATAGCGTCTTCACAAAACAACTGTCGCTGCTATTCACATTTTTACTTCTGTGACCTCTACAAATATGTCAAGGGCAGTCTTCAAAACTTGCGTGACTGACTTCAGGCCAGTCACTCCATCCCAGGCATCATCCCACAGAATCTTTTGCTCCTTCTTCTGAGAGGGATGCTGCACCTCGCCCACTTGGTCCAGGTAAGTCTTCCACTGGGTTCAGGCAAGTGTCTTCTTCATGTGTGCTTTCTTTATCTTGAACACACTCTTTCTCTCTTTCACTTGCTGTACTACATGTGGGGGCATTGAATTCTGGTAATTCTCTTACCTCTTCAGCATCACTCATGTTGACAACATCAGCAGTGGTCTGCTGGTATGTGGTTAGAACTGTTTTGTGGGGGTGAAATGCCAATGCCCTTTTGCCAGCAATACACGTACTTGGCAGAGGGAGGACGAATTGCTGCTTGTATCTTTCAATGCTCACTCCGTAGATTTTTAACTTTAAAGGGTCAACTTCATTTCGAATGTTTTTGAAGAAAATCTTCATTTTTCTTTTCCCAGGCGTTGTGTGTACGTTTTGCAGAGTACCAACGTTCTCACTCTCTGCTAATCTGCAAGCTTCATCTGCTTGCCCTGCCGTAGCACACACACCGTTGATCTTCGATTGTATAATTTGTCGGCATGGGACTAGTGGCCCTCGATCTTCTAACAATCTCTTGCAAAGGCCTACACTCATATTTTGATATTTTTCTTGTGCTGATGATGCTGCACTGTCACCTGGAGTTGCATCCATCTCCTAAAAATGTAAATGTATGACAAACTTTCATGTTCATGTTTTAACTAATTTACACTCCATTCCCTATCAGTAAGAAACATGATCCAGAAAGACCTCAAAATACATGTTGGCCAGTCATTTACCCACATTTCATTTTTGTGATCTCCTGAGGAAATAAACAAGCGTTCAGGAAAACCCTCGCATTGTGGGATGATCCGCTGAAGCTGCAGAAGTATTGAAAGCATTCATGTAGATGGCACTGCCAGTCTCGATCAAACCAAAAATTGTTTAGAAATATATAAATATATTTCTTTTTAATTGATTTGCTGAAATCTTTTTTATACTTCTTAAACTAAACTCAAAACCACTATAATTTGGTCAAAAATTAATATTTCATCTTAGAAATACCACATGCACATCCTCAATATAATATGATATGCAACGTGTAGCAAGTGTCAAAACCATCCAATGAAAGGTCAAAGCTTCAGCAAACTTTCGACAGGTGTACATGTTCATTATCATTTGCAAATTACCAAGTATGTAGATCGTATTGCTAGTCTTAAAAAAAAATCAGAATTTGTGAACTTTTTTTCTCATTTTTTTTTCAAATTATTAGGGGAAAACACCTTATTATTTCAAGGAAGGAAATATTGAAGACAACATCCTCTCTTCCCCCTGTAACGATGACGACATAAAAACATATGAAACATCACTGCTGAATAGGCCAGTCCAGTGTGGGATAACTGCTAGAGAGGCCAGTGGCATGTGCGATTCTGCTGAATGGCACTCTACTTTCCCAAATATTACAGCAATCAGATTCCTGTGAAAAAACAGTTGTCGGTTAACAACATTTTACTAACCTCTACATATTCTCTTGTTTGTTGAACAATATGGTCAACCAGTAGCTTTGCCTTTTTAACACTCTCCAAGTTGACAACAGTATTCATCTGAATCTGAGGGCTGTGTTGCAGCATCTACCCCATTACATCATTGATGTAGTGAAGGCAGAGGGCAATTAGTGCGACCTGCTCCCAGTATTTCATGGATGCATCCACGGGAGTTGTCATCTGTATCGGTGAATCCTCTTCGCTGGAAGTATCTGATAACTCGTCATAGCCATATCCTCCCCTCTTCTCCATGACGACACTGTCGCAAACCCCGTTCAGAAATTGTTGTGCCTCATAGTGCAGGGTATACATCTTTTTCTCTCCATACACTTCCAGAAGTACGGGATCAAGTGTCCTTAGATGGTACAGGGCTTCAAACTTCTCTCTTGCCTTTTCTCCTTTCCTGTCGGAAAGACCAACAAATTTACCACTCGTACTTTATTAACACATTTTTAAAACACTTCATTTACATGTTTCCATCATGAAATTTGTCTGTCACCAGTACTTCAATCAGTTACACTACGATCAACAAATTGGTGCAAATTCGCGAACCGTTCGCGAAAGCTTCGCAGTCGCTCACGCGAAGCTTTCGCATTGCTTTCGCGAAAGATAGGTTGAGAAATGAAGTGTTCGTGATTGTGTTTATCTTTCGCGAAAGAAGCCAGTAGTCCATGAAATGTCGTAAAATGTTGCGGTTTGATGTGATTAAAAGCTTGCAAGTTTGTTGCGTTGTTTGTTTTTTACTTATTAACGTCCATGGTTTAAAACTTATATGGTTGACGCCATCTGAATATAATTTGCGACTGGGGACGAGCCGGTTTGAAATCCTCTAGATCGGCTAAGAAGACGCGACCTAGATTTCCAACTTCAAGAAAATAATGAAGATCGAATTATCCCCAGATTTTTGTTTTCTTCTTCCTATTACAATCAACTCTTTATATTACATCTAATAATATAATTTTATGTGCGCTAATCTTTCGCGACGTCTCCACGAACAGGGTCCTTTCGCCGAGGTCCGCGTGCTGCCAAAGCAACACGGTCAACAGGGAACTTCTCGGTCCTCAATTTCACATTCCATAATTTTTAGTATTATGTAAATATTAAGGAATAATGTTGAACTAATTTCATGTTTATTTTTTATTTCAGATATTCCCCACAGACTCATTGTTCAAAGTCGTCTTTGTTCTGTTTGTTATTATTAAAATTGAGTTTTGTTGTTGTTTGAATATTCTTTAGTTGAAATCTTTGAAATATTAGTTTTGTTGGTTTAGTTTTCTCTGTATGTAAACTCCAATTTATAATTTTACTATTTCCAAAATTATGTTAGTGCATGGCATAGCGAAACCTCTGTTCACTAATCTTTTCGCGCATTTTTTTTTTAATTCTTTGACTAACTGCATGCATTCGTCCAACTACTGCCTACAAATTAAGGTAAGTAATAAATAAATCATTGTGGGTGGTCATCCAGGGGCAGGTGACCGACTGTATTCTTTCTCTAGTTCCTGGCACGGTACCATACGAAGACAGCTATGGATAGTGCGAGTAAGTCAACAATGATGTGAATTTCATCAGTTCACACAGTCTATGGAGATTGGCCTCCGTCAGCCCACAGAACCTTGGTTCCATCATCATACCCGTCGGCCGTGACTCCAACCCGACGACCCTGATTCCGAAAACTTGACAGCCACATGAGAAAGATAATTTAAAACAAGCGTTCTGAGAACCCCAACATCTCGCCTTGCGGGATCATCCGCCGAAGGTGCAGCAGTATTGAAAGCATACATGTAGAGCAAACAATAAGGTCTGGAATGGGTGATGTAGTACAGACAATAATGTCTGGAATAGATTATCTGGTACAGACAATAACATCAGTCCCATGTGGGATTACTGGCATATAAGTTAATCCCATGTAGGATGGATAGGTCAGTGCCGTCAGATTACTGGTGCATAGAGCAGTCCAGTGTGAGATTACTGCTGGATAGGTCAGTCCCATGTGAGATTACTGCTGTATAGGCCAGTCCCGTGTAGGATTACTGCTGGGTGGACCAGTCCCGTGTGTTATTACTGATGGATAGACCAGTCCCCTGTGGGATTACTGCTGGATAGTCCAGTCCCAAGTGGGATTACTGCTGGATAGGCCAGTCCTGTCTGGAAATAATGCTGGATAGGACAGTCCCGTGTGGGATTACTGCTGCATAGGCAGTCCAGTGTAGGATTATTGCTGCATACGGCAATCCTGTGTGGGATTACGGCTGGGGAGGCCAGTCCCATGTGGGATTACTGCTGGATAGGCTAAACCTGTGTGGGATTACAGCGGGATAGGTCAGTCCCATGTAGAATTATGGCTGAATAGGTCAGTGCCATGTGGGATTACTGCCGCATATTGCAGTCCAGTGTCATATTACTTCTGGATAGGTCAGTCCCATGTGAGATTACTGCTACATAGGCCAGTCCCGTGTGGAATTACTGCTGGATAGGCCAGTCCCATGTGGGATTACTGCTGGATAGGCCAGTCCGGTCTGGGATTACTGCTGGATAGGTCAGTCCAATGTGGCATTACTGCTGGATAGGCCAGTGCCATTTGGGATTACTGCTGGATAGGTCAATCCTGTGTGAGATTACTGCTGGATAGGCCAGTCCCAAATGGGATTACTGCTGGATAGTTGAGTTCCGTATGGGATTACTGCTGGATAGGTCAGTCCCGTGTGGCATTATTGCTGGATAGGCCATGCCATTTGAGAATACAGCTGCATAGGTCAGTCCCGTGTGGGATTACTGTGGGAGAGCTGTGACGTAGGAAAACATGAAACATGTCCAAGTTTTATAATCATCCCACGAAAGGTTCAACAAACTTTCCATGTACAGATCTACATGTAAATGTTTGCCCAACAAAACCTTATCAATGGAAAGCTACAAAGTCTAAAGTGCAATAATTAGGACAAAAATTCATATTTAATGTCATATTTCTTAAATAGCACATGCACATCGTCGAATCACATTGAACTTGGGTAGCAAGTGTCAAACTCATCCAATGAAAGCCGACAGCTTCAGAAAACTTTCCATGTACAGGTGTACATGTATATACATGTACATTATTATTGGCAGATTACTTGGACAAAACCCTCAAAATTTGAACAAAAATTAATATTTCATCTCCTAAGTAGCACAGGTACATCTTCTAATCATAAGAAACATGTGTACCAAGTTCATAATCATTCAATGACGGCTGACAACTGCAGCAAACTGTGGTGTACAGATGTACATGTGCACTTCAGCTAAACGCAAAACTCTATCATTTGCCATAATTTGGAGAAATATTAATATTTCATCTCAAAAGTAGTACAGGTACATTCTCTAATCATAAGAAACATGTGTACCAAGTTTTGTAATCATCCAATGAGAGCTGACAACTGCAGCAAACTTACCATGTACGTAACATGTATACATGTAGAGATCTACATGTACAATTTACCTAAACAGAAAACTCATTCATTTGCCATAATTTGGAGAAAAATTAATATTTCTTCTCAAAAATAGCACAGGTACATCCTCTAATCATAAGAAGCATGTGTACCAAGTTTCATAATCATCCAATGACAGCTGACAACTGCAACAAACTTTCTAAGTACAGATGTACATGTGCACTTCAGCTAAACGCAAAACTCTATCATATGGATTTTAACATTGGAGCACCCCAGGAATAGTACCCCCAGGTGGCATACCCACCCCCACATTTTTTTTATTTTTTTTAAATATTTTTTCTAGGTTTTTTTTTAATTTGCTAAACCAAAAACCTTATCTCAGGCAGGGGACACCGACACCGACGACGACATCCTCTTTCCCCCCTCACAATATCTCCCCTTTACTTCGTAAGGCGATATAAAAATGCATCTGCTCTTTCATTGATAAGCAATATCGTCAGTGGCGCAATCGTCAATAATTATGCTAATCGAATTTGTTTACTTAATGCCAAAAACAAAAGCAGCTGGTATTTCAGGGCTTCGTGTTTAGCGTGAGTGATAGTTCACCTACACGCAAACACTCGCGTAAATTTATGTCACGAGAGTGATTTTTAGCTCAGGTAAACTGTCATATTTTATATTGTATTATATTGCAACCACTCACCTGACTTTCAAATACCCTCTCCTAAATATTTTGACGTGGGCTATTTTTAGCTCACGTACTTAATTCTAAACACGAATCCCTGTATTTTACTCATTTAGGACCTCATCCCAGATATCGGACATATCACCAGTTTTCTAAAGGAGTGCAAAAGCCAACTAAAATACAGGTTCTTATTCTTCCCTGCAATTCACATAGTTTTATGTACAAGGATGGAATATTATGTATAGTGTTCCAGAGATAATGCATCACCCAGGTCCATGGGTCATAAAATGAAGGTCAAAATTCAACGAATCTTATTTTCTTCCTTTATAAGTCTATATAACCGCAAATTATTTGAAATCAACAGATTGATGGTATATCTTAATTCAGACCAACACACACACAAAGAAGAAAAAGACATAGGTATCACATTGTGTTAGACATTAACGGGCTGTCGCCCTCGACTTCGCGTATATCAGTAATAATCAGAAGACCTTTTTCAGACTAGATTGTCAAATGTGTTTGAATAATTATTTCCATTGTGATTGTACTCCGAAATTCATAAAATCATACTGCACTGATGATAAACAGTCTGACTTCCAAGGTTTTGGTGTCAACAGGCTGATCACCAAACTGAAAGGTGTTTATATAGCTGTTAATAAAGCTGTTTTCATTTTTTTTAATCTGAATGTCATATTGGAAGCGAATTGTAACTATGTATTTGTTGCGCCTTTATGGAGGCAAAATAATACTGATGATCTACCGTCGAGATGAGCCAGAATCCAATTGCAAGATAACATTTTTACTGGCAGTTCTATGCATGATTGTCGCAAACAAAGTTGGCCTAATTCATGCAATCAGTGTGCCAAGTAAAATATTATTGGAGATAATCAATTACACTGAAAACTCCATTTTGTTCAGTGGGACTAAGCAAACATGTTTCTAACCGATACGCTCTGGGTACCGGAATTGGATTAAGGAATTGAATTACTTCTCTCTTGCAGGAAACTAGCCTAGTTTTATGTATACTACGATTTATTCTTTTAATAGGGTGCTAATGCTGTTATATGAATTATGTCTTTGCATTATGGACTCGGAAATTCTTCAATGGACAAGGCCGAACATTGAATGACAGACTAGACGCTTGTAGTATACATGGGAGTTACCAGAGTTAAATTCAACGTCGAGAGTTACCAATAAGACAACTCCCATACTACGAGTTGGTATTGTCTGCAAGCGTTTACAGTACATCATGACAGGAGGAAATATATAGTCAGATTCGTGTCGTGGATCTGAATTGACAGCCATACAAATGCTTATAAATTCGCTTTATTCTGTTGTGAATCTAGCATCAGTAATAATATCTATGTAGAAGGAGATCAAACAGTTATTCCGTAGTTCTGAAAGAGTTATAATTTATCAAATCGTACTCAGGAACCGAGATGCCTTATCCCGACATCATATCGATATCCAGTTTTACTTACTAAGGTATGTATATTTCTGCATTGATTGGTATAATATTTATAGGAAAAATTGTCGTTCATGTTTACATGGATTTATATGACATACCTTGTTGCCTATAAAAACCTAGACTGGGTCCTTTCGCTAACAATATATGAGCTATAAGTCATCTGGAGATTTTGAGTCAAAACTATAGTTTAGCAAAAAACCTTATGATCTTCATCCCAGATGTGTCTCGTAAACCCCTTTTCCTTTCGTGTTGTGTACAACGAATATTATGGATTAAGAATACTGATCGGTGATACGGATTTGATATTTTTGGAACATGAGAACTGTAGACTGCTTCTCTCTTGCAGGAAACTAGCCTATGTTTATGGTCGACATCGGGCCTTACAGGCTAATCTTATGTGTTAAATGCCTTCATTTTCATCTGACGACGACACAGCTCACCAATTACCAATATACGAGTTGTCAGAGCATTTCCATCATAGCTCTCTAGATTTGTATCTAATACCGCTTATGCCGGTGCTAGGGGCGTTGTGGTCATGTTATCCAAGTTGCCACATGAACAGGTACAATAAAAGCGTACCTGAGATACAACACATATCACGAATCGTTAGATTCGTGGTATGTGCATTAGAATAGGTTAACCAAAAGACTATACTGTGAAGCCATGTGACTGTCAGTATGTCGGCACCTCTTCACACTTCCCTTATATGTGTTGTAATTCAGAATATGGACGCGGAAATTCTTTAATGGACAACGGCTGAATATTGAATGATGGACTACAATCATGTTTTGTATTGTATCTAAATTAAAACCACATATCATATAGTGCCAATCAAGCGCAAGCAATTAAACTCTGAGAGAAATGAGCAGATTGAACAATGGAAAATAGTCTACAGTGATACATATTCCATATTCGGGTAATCAGATCGGTGCAGTTTGATTACTGCTCATAAATACATTGTATTGTAATGTATATGAAAAAAAAAACAAAAAAAAAACAATTGGAAATATCTACATTGTAAATACAAAATAAGATAAAATAATAAAAATAAAATCTTTCCCTCTGCCCACTTTCCTGGCAAACAGTTAATATTAATGAGCCGTATAAAGACTAGGCCTAACAGTTTGCCATGGATTTATAACGGATACGCAACAACATTAAAAAAAATAACGCGTGTTCTCAGCGTAAAGTGGTAGACCGCGTTGTTGTTATTGTTCATGAGAGGTCTCATACAGGCAGTCTCATACAGGCAATGTCTCAGAACAAACGATCCATTTCTATTTTCGTAAATTTCACAATGCCTGATCCTACTATGCCCGATGTGCTGTCTTAGGGAAAATTGTTTGTCATTCTAATTATGAACGAATCCGAATCAAAGTCATCTGCTAAACGTCCCAGGTTTCATTTTCACCCTCGTGTACTTCCAGAGGTCCACGTGTTAGTATTCTCCGAGGTTCAGTTTGCGCATTACGTCATCAGAACATGCAAGACCGCGAGTGTTTGCTTTCCATCAAGATGGAGGGGGATTTCTCTGAGTTTTCTGATCACAGGTCAATTATTTCACTTGAATTTCCGTGAAATATCGAACAATTCTCTCTCAATTAACAACACACTGATCAAGCTAAGCTATGCTCTTTTCTCTGCCGGAAATCCCGTAGGTCTAACAAAAACCAATTCTTGTCTACTCAGAAAAACCGTACGCGAAAGATACAATCGTTCGCAAAGAAACATATGTTCGTGAAAGAAACTTCCGTTTGTGAAAAAAATGCTCTCCCCAGATTGCATTGTTGATATTTCGCGTTACTTTCACACATCTTTCGAGAACGGTTCGCGAAAGAAGGGGAACCCAGTTGCTGGCTGTAGTGTAGTCGGTTACCAAAGGTACATTCCCATGTGAGCAGTTTACCTTGCGGTGGGATCTACACGCGCCTGAAGGACATTCACAAATATGAAAATTTGCGAACAATGATCATCATGACAGTATTTTGCTTTAATATGATGAAATACATTGAACCATCACAGTTGTTTTATTGCTAACATAGGGGGAAATACCCAAGTGGTTGTCTTGCAGTACTTGCACAGGCCTATTTGTCAGTGTACTGCACATGCTTCCCAGTATACTTGAACTCTTTCCACACGCGCTCCCCATGTAGCGTGTTTTGACGAATGAGGACAGTGAGGGGGGTGGCAGTGAGACCAAAATGACAGGGAGTTACTCAAGAAACTGTCGAATCAACTTGAAAGAAGTGTGTGCACTTGGTACCAATGATGTGTACCTAATTTCAAAAGAATGCAATGAAACCCCTGGGACGACTTTCGTTCACGAAGACAGTAGAGTACCAAATACAAGGATTTCAGACCAAAATCAAGGGGAGTAACGCAAAAAAAACATTGAATCAGGTCGAAAACAGGTTTGTGCACATCTACACGTGCTACCAATCAGGTGTATCAAATTTCAGAAGAATCCATTGAAAACTGTGGGACGAGTTGCGTTGACGAAGACAGTAGGTGCCAAATACAAGGATTTCAGACCAAAATCAAGGGAGTTACTCAAGAAAACGTCAAATCGGGCCGAAAAAAGTTCATGCACATCATCTACACACGGTACCGATCACATGCATCAAATATCAAAAGAATCCATTGAAAACTCTAGGACGAGTTGCGTTCACGAGAAAAAGTTGACGGACGGACGGACGGAAGGGGCGTACCATAATATGTCCCGTCAAAATTTGATGGGCATATAAAAATACAACGTAATCGGAAGTGAAGTAGAAAAAGATTTTGAGTTTGACGGCGGTTCTGTAGTACAGTTTACGGTGGACTCTAGACAGGAATCTGGGAAACCACGTTGAAATTCCTAAATATTTCGACAATACGAGTATAAATGACCATGCTAGTATCTAACAATCAAGGCTGGATGATAAAATCCACTCTGCATACTTATTCATTACTATATACTGTAAGAGTACTATGCTAATGGCTAATCCGCTGTAATAAGTAATTTCCCGTACATCAAAAGTAGCATGGTATCCATAGACAAGAAGAAAGAGGATGACTGTAGGAGACGCATGCGCGAGATAGACAGGAGAGCTCCCTCAAAGGGAGACAATTTTATTCTGCAAATGGATTCTACCAAGGAAGAATATGGCATAGTAATAGCAGGTGTACAGTTGAGGGACAATAGGTGATTATAGGTATGCATGGGCATCCACATTTTTTGAGTTCGACTCGTTTCATTTGCCACGCAAACATCTTCGAAAGAGGCTAAAACAGTTGCGCTCTCAACCCCCCCTCCACCCCCCGAATATCTCCCTGGTATCATCTTTTTCTACTGAAAAGTCAAAGAAATTTGATTACTTACGACGTTGTAAAGAGTCTTCCAGGCAATAGCCAAAAGAGAAAGCGGTCTCTTACGAGTCCCTTTCCTCAGTATGTCGCTCCATTTATCAGTCTGCATAAAACCACCTATTGATAGGCCCGATTTCTTTGTTTCCATGTCCTGCTTACTGCCGTAGACAATGGAATGTCCTGTTCCATTCCAGGCAGACAGAATAATTTGCCGTTCTCCTTTAAAGATAACCAGTGACAAATGTGTTACAATTGCCACCTTTAGTCTCCTACTGCCTCTTCGTGTTAAGTTCTCACTGCCACTCCCGCAAACATACGTACAATGGGTATAGCCGAAAACAAAGGTCAGCTGTGAAAACAATTTTGAACCATGTGAAAAAATATTGTGCTCGGAGCAGTATCCAGTGTCAATCTGGTTACGAAAAACGTATGGGCGTATGGGTAAGGACTTCTATGGATAAATCGACCAACATCGAATCTTTGTCCGTGAACACACGCAATATAGGCCAAATGTCGACCATCAAATCTGTCTTTGCAGAGTGCTGTCAAATATCATAATTATTAATAACAATTTCCCACTTTAAAACTTTCTATTTTGCAAATGAAGTGACTCTGTCGGTTTCATTGAATAACTACATGTAGGTCCATTGGAACTATTTTGGTGGCATGATCACATTATCTCGTTATTTGCACATGCTAATGTGAAACAAAACACAGGAAAGAAGCAATCAGAGTTTGCTTAACTGTATATGCTCCCCATTCCGCTGTAGTGCAACACCGCCCTGTCGTTATGTGTTCCTGCGGTAAACAACCTGTATTTGTTAAGCTTGCTATACTAAGGGGGTGGGGGAGAAGTCTGAATGGGTCCAATGAATCTACTGTCCACATCATTGACCATACATAATACAATGCCATAACTACAGCTCTAACTGTGGTCACTGACTTATCGACGACTAACATATATATAGCGACTTTCCCTGTCAAAAACCGTTAAATGAAAATTAGATAATTTTGATTGGTCAATGGAGGCCTAATTGGCATAAATACAAAATTTCTCCAACAGTAACTTTCTTCACCTTGGTTTGTATAATACATATTCCAGGGATCAACTCGATCAGTCAATAAGTTACGAAGAAGAAGAGGGGAAAATCAAACATGGCCACGAAGACTTTTGTCCAATCCGAAATTATGGTACCTGCCAATGAGGCCAGCTACTATCCTTAAAGAACATTTTGAGGCAATAGGTGAACTTAGTTTTCCATGCAATTCACCCTTTTGGGGCCCATTTGGACAATTCCATACTTGCAACGTATTCGGTTAGCTAATTGAAAATCAGACAGGTTTGATTGGTCGATGATAGCCTAGTTAGCATAAATATCAGAATTTTGCTCCAGTCACCTATTCTACCTTGCTTTGTATAATACATATTCCAAATATTGACATGATTTGAGTCCATTGGCAAACAAACTACGGAGAACATCTTAACAATGTTTCGAGGGGAAGTCCAACCCAATCCAAAAATGTTACCTCATAATCATGATGAACAGACCTACTCTCCAGTGCACAGTATATTCTTGTGAAATTTTGAGGCGATCGATGAATTAACTTTGAATTTTGCACGCGATTCACCCTTTTCGGGCAATTTCAGACTTCGCAACCTATGCGGTCTGCTTCAAAATGTACAACAACATGTATATATCCACTTTCCCTATCCGAATCCAATACATGAAAATTGGACAATTTCTATTGGTCAATGAAGGCCTAATTTGCATAAATATCAGTGCTCCATATAAGGGGCGTATTGGCGTAATTTACGCACACAAAAAGGTTAAAAACGCATGAAAGGTGAAAAGAGGCACGTCGTTATATCGATATTTTTTGTTATGTTGCCATGGAAACCACAAAAATCAACTAAATGTGTCCAATTTCAATAGGATTGTGCTTTACCACCCAGCAATGCAGTATACCAAATTTGAATACTCAAGCTGCAATGGTTCACCTTTTAGAGCGGTCACGTCGTTCATCCAGCCAGCCAGCCAGCCGGACAGCATGATGATATGATCCCATCTGGCATGTATGCCGATGGGACTTTTTCATGCTAAGTTGTTATAGACGTTAATCTTTCAAATTGTATGATGTTTTTGTGCATTTTAAAATGACAGAATCTGCAAAATAACAGCAATGAAATACGATTTCCCTCCCCTCTTGCAACGGCGAAGGCCGTGATCGCTTGACCTGTGACGTCAGAACATGATTACCATTTCAGAGAAGTACTGAACACAGTGCCCAGTGCGACGTTGAAGACAACTGGCGACGTCACATTAGAACCGTGCACAGCTGCACGACTCACGCAGAACAACGCCTGACATCAGATGTTATGCCGTTTGGAATGCCATTACATCACAAAAAATCTTAACGTTCATCGGTACCTCATGACGCAATGGTAATCCGTGTGTGACATCATGCACCAGAGGTCACAGCTTCAATACGTTTTTAAGTACCTCTGCATTATTCATGTCTTCAAACTCACTTCAAGGACATTATTGAAAAAAAGACATCACCTTGTTGTCCTGACCACTACTTTGCATCTTTTCATGCAAAGTAGCTTGTAGGGGCATTTGAGGAAACCTTTAAGTTCATTCAATTTTACTGTCAGAAAGGGCACAGAACTCATCTCCAGCCATCGTCAACCCCAGACGTCCCCTTGACGCCTGGAAATATGATTATTGAGCAACTTTGAGTACTTCACAGTGCAAATGGCGTGCATTAATTACTGCTGCACTTGTGATGCTCTACCTGGGTTTCACATGCACGTGTATAGCATACCCTAAATTTCAGTTACAGCATTGATATCTCAATTTTCTATCATTTCATGGTTTTTGCGCTTCAAACACCATCCACAATGACCTGATCATGTGAATGTGATCATGCAACACATACCTGAACATTCTGTAGTGCTCCTGTTTAGCATGGGTTGAGGCTATAATACACTTCATCTGCTGATATGAGAACCCGTCCTTCTGTATTGCTCAGTGTTCTCACGAGACCAGCTTTGGTAAATTCCTCGAGGAGCAAGCCCGAGTTCCATTTTGCTGCAATTTCATTGAACGGTTCCTTCACACAAAACTGGAAGGCAGGCGATTTTCCTCCGGAGGGAATTCCAACACCTATTGTCAAAATAAAAAAGGTCATTTCCACATAAACGTTGCACGGGTGTCAAATTTTCACTTTCCATCAGCATACTTAAGGATAGCTGTCAACTTAGATTACAACACATATAAGGGAAGTGGGAAGAGGTGCCGACATACTGACAGAGCCACATGACTTCACAGTATAGTTTCCCGGTTAACTTATTCTAAAGCACATACCAAGAATCTAACGATTCGTGATATGTGTTGTATCTCAGGTACACTTTTATGGTACCTGTTCATGTGGCAACTTGGATGATATGACCACACGGCCCCTAGCACCGGCATAAGCGGTATTAGATACAAATCTAGAGAGCTATGATGGAAATGCTCTGGCAACTCGTATATTGGTAATTGGTGAGCTGTTTCGCTGTGACAACTCGTATACTGGAGATTGGTGAGCTGTATCGTCGTCAGATGAAAATGACGGCATTTAACACAAACGAGTAGTCTGTAAGGCCCGATGTCGACCCAGCATCAACTCCCCACAAATGCCAACATATATCAAAGACCAAAAGGTCTGTACAGGGGGCGGGCCTCGGGGACGAAACGTCCACCAGCAGAATCTCGCCATATACAGGTAAAAATTACAACACATATAAGGGAAGTGGGAAGAGGTGCCGACATACTGACAGAGCCACATGACTTCACAGTATAGTCTTCCGGTTAACCTATTCTAAAGCACATACCAAGAATCTAACGATTCGTGATATGTGTTGTATCTCAGGTACGCTTTTATTGTACCTGTTCATGTGGCAACTTGGATGATATGACCACACGGCCCCTAGCACCGGCATAAGCGGTATTAGATACAAATCTAGAGAGCTATGATGGAAATGCTCTGACAACTCTGGCAGTTTTTGCACCCGCGTGACAATTTGTCGTCGGTATCAATAAATATAAAAGATAACCATAATAAACTATACATTTTATGGAAGCGTACACCGTAGGGATTCCAACTATATGATTTGTATAACCAACGCTGCTACTGTGTAGAAAATATTTCAATTTTAAAAATGTGAAATGAAAACAATAGCGTCCATTTTTCAATTGAAATTTCATAAAAACTGTTGGTCTTGTTTCAACTTTGATGGTATATCTTGATAGGAGACAATTCCAACTAGTAAACTTTATCTCGTTTTCTTTAATTTTTGCCTGGTTTTGTTTTTTTCAGCTATTTCACTAAAATAAATTGAAAAAACGTACTATTTTACGGTCGTTTGTCTTAAAAGTTGAATAATTACAAAACTCCGAACTTACAAAAAGTGAGATAAAGTTTACTAGATCACCTTATAAGTAACAAGCATGCCAACTTTCAAAAGCGTAGCATGGATACTTCTCGAGAAATAAACGTTTAAATCTCGGATTTTGTACAGAAATGAAAGGCTAGAAATCGGGAAAAATGTGTCCAGCTATACATCTGATGAATTAATCCAAATTTTTTGCTTCAATTCTATTGTCAAATACATTTTTAATATTGAATCACTTCTATTTATATTTTTAATTTAATTTTTTCACCAAATGTTAGAGGAAATAGTGAATATTTCAATGAAGAAATAAAAAAATGACAAATTTTCACCCTCTAAGGGGACAGCTATCCTTTGTGATTTTTATTTAAGCTATATTAATCAAAGTTTCAAGAAAGTCGGTTTTTTGTCATCTGCAACTGTCAGGTCTTTAAAAATCTGGACTCGAATATGGAAAAATTCTAAAACATTTTTTACTAATGTATACCAAATTCATTATTTTCTTCCATACATAGAAACTTAGCTCAACAAAATGTTTCTTTGTTTTTTAAACACACCATCATGTTTAAGTTCCACAGTGAATACCATTTTACAATTAAAGTAATTATTTCCAAAATAATTGAAAAAATTTACTGCGTGGTGTAGGTGTCCTGTCTATCACAAAAACGGATGATTTTTTTTAGGGTTTTCTTGAGTACAATAAATTTTGAGAAGGCAAAAAGTCAGTAACATTATTATTTATCTACTGTAACACCTTCTCAACCAGATGTAATTAATTATTTCATTCTTGGTCAAATATGTTGATAAAAATTTCAGCTCAATATCTGTCCCGTCTGTCACAAAACGCTTCAAAAAACGTCCATAGATTATTGACTTTTGCGTTCATATGGGCCCAAAGCAAACAATGTTTAGTAATCTAGTTGCAATGAACATTCTGATGAAAGCACAAACTTATATACCTTGAAAAATTAAGTTTGCAATACAAAATACATACAAATGTGTAAATACATTAAATTGTGACAGACGGGACTGCAAAGGTAGGTAATGTACTTTATCGCCATTTATGTCAAACTGTGGGTAATTTTGACTTTATGAGCAGAAAACCGGGAAATTCGATCCGTCAAAAAAAATGGGCAGGAGTCTGCAAATGGGATAAGGGATCCGATCGCTAAACCATGCGGGTTGTCAATCGACCAAATATTAATGTCAGCAGGGTTTAGCTTGTTGAAATGTTATTCTCAAGGAAAGGCGCAATTTATGTCACTCGACTCTATTTTCATTCTAACCAATGTTATGGCTGGAAAAATTAATCTCGTATGTAGTATTGAATTAGTACAGTACGAATAACTTATTGCAAGCACTGTCCCGATTGATATTTTTGTATAAAATTTGACCACAACCCTCAGTTTCCAAGAAAATAAACCTGTCACTGGGTGGTAGTGACTTTCTTAATACCGCGATAAAGTTAATAGAAAGTGCTTTGATCTACATTATTTCACCTTTTGGCAATCAGCTGTATCTGGGATTTTTTCTCTCAATATTTTAATAAATTATTTACAACAGCAGATTATGCTGTAAATACGCCATGGACAAAGGTCTGTCACTGATTTTTGTTTCACTGGTGTTACTGTTACTGAAATCGCAGCCAAAAAGCGTATGCTCCCATTTCATACAAAGTTTTGCCGCCAAGGGGGGGGGGGGAGGTCCTTTCCAAGCGCGGGTAAACTTGAAATTTTACACTAAGTGTTTCCTGAAACTCTTTTCAATATTTCAGCCGTTTTTGAGATCTAGCGTTAACCAGCTCTTTAGAATGCTGTAGGGAAATGGACAAAAGTGCAAACCGACTCACGGGATAGCCTTACGCTGCATGAAAGTAGTTCCACGGATATGAGTTTTGATCATCCTTACTGGTTGAAAGGCTTTTGTATGTCTATATTTAGTCACTAATAGTCACTTGCCATATAGTTGATCCTTTATCTGCATTAAATATTACTCTGTTCATTGTTTTCCCACAAAATATGAGATTAATACGCTCTAAAGTATGGCCGACTGGTATCGTCACTTTACCAAAGCTTGGGCTCTGCTGAGAAAATTATACAGTTTAGCTGGTTAGGTGTATATGTGAGAGATGCTCTACCATATCTGTAGTGTAGGGGCTGTACAACATACTTCTGATTTGAGAAGAGAATCTCGGGCCAAAACTAGGTCATCACGTTAGGAGAGCATTAAAACTTGAATCTGTGTCTGTGAAAGGCCAGCATTTGTTTGACCCAGGATTAAGTCTATCATCTTAGTGATAAATTATCAGGGGTGCAGATTTTACTAAAGATATCTCCCACGAGATTACAATGATTGACGGTCAGTTAAAATATGCCTGTCATTGTGTCAACATTGATATATGTATTTCAATAGATGAAATATTTATGGCCACAAGTGAAAGACAAAGTAAGGTCTCCAAGAATTCGATCGTTTAAAAACACACTTTAGAAGCCAATTCCATAAAATATTCTGCCTACATTCAGCTCTGATTGTTCAAACTGTTCAGTTAGGTTGCTCTACAATATGTGGTCAAAAAAGGTCGTCAAGTTTAAAAGTGATTGAATTATTGGAGACAATATTGGAGTAGTACGAAGCGATACGCGAAGTCGCGAAGCGATACGCGAAGTCGCGATGCGCGAAGTCGCGAAGCGATACGCGAAGTGGTATGAAAGAAATCACTGCGCATGTCACGTTCAATTAGGGTTTTACTGAAAATATTACCATAACCACCTCAATCACAGATCTAAGGATTTACTGGAAATATAACCGCACATCCAACCCGGATAAGTTTTACATGTTTACTATAGGAAATATTTTAGTTACAATACATCGAAAATGAATAGCGTTTTACCAGGAAATATTACACTAACCACACACCAATATAGATAGGGATTTACTGGGAGATGCTATTGTATAACCATAAGCCAAATATATTGATTTACTAGGGACTGGAGAGAACTACGAAAGTATTGAATGATGGGTACTCTCTGCTTTGCTGGTATACATTTGCATATACTACTTCTGTAGTCATTGTTTTCCCATGCTATTGTACCAGACGGGTATTTAGCATGGTATATACAACTGTAGCCGTTGTATCGCCACAATGAAACACACGTTCCTGTCATTTTATTGAAATTGTCATGGATGAAATGCAAGAACTATATTTCTAGGTAGTAAACTGAGTATTTCTCAGCTGACTATGCGGACTATAATCGACAATATTGATTTCATATATGTATGTGAGTAGTTTAAATATGTATCTCAACAGTTAAAATATGCATAACAACAGCTGAAATGTTTCCGTAGTAAATCTGTTTGCCAAGTGTTGATGTGTCAACAGCTGAAATATGTATTTCCATAGTAATTCTTTCTTACTTTTGGGGGACATATGCTCATCCCATTCTATGCAGTGCTGCATCTTCTAAGTGCAATGTGTCACCTTTATATTAACATGGTTAAGACAAAGTACATGTACCATTATTGATAAGTCAAATGTGATATTCGGGTAATCCACTTCTGTTTTGGCGAATGCTGTGATAGTATGAGTGGTCATTTTCTTGTCACTGGCTAAATACACGTTACGGCCAAGTATCGTCCATCGCTGAAGGAAAATACAACCCAAACTACCGATATACTTTGATTTTGTTCGTTCTGTTTGAAGTTGTGTTGCGTTTAACTTATGTAAATACTGCCTTGTACATGTAGAATCCTGTGGAAGCATCGCGGCTCGTGCCTCTTCAGCCGACCAAAATTTGTTATGGTTCCACGTATAACCTATTATATACTGCTACACATGTATAGCTAAGTAAATATAGGTTTCACCCCAAAATAATTACCCCTGCAAAGTTTGTACCAAATACCACCTTCCCGATGGTGCAAATTAACATAGTTTATGATTTTGCAAAATTATAGCAAAATTCAAGTTTAACATAGTAGTACAGCAAATCCCTTCTCCATGTTAAACTAACCGGAGAACGCATTGGCCGACTATTGGTTCACTCACTTGCATTACTGATAGAACATTTATTTACCCCTCATCAGAAAGATAGTTTACCTAGAAAGTCTTATGTAATTATATTTGTGAAAAATAATGTCAAAATACTTTGAAAGAGCAAACTTCAGCTATTTTGGTTGAGTCAAGGTTGGATGAGCACCTACTGTAGTGTCTTATTGGACGGAAATTAATTGGGTAACACATGGTTAGCGTAACGTGTGCAACTTCCCTCATTATAGGAATGCCTTTCTTTGGTATGTTCAACTTCATTATGTCGGTACCTTTTAAGAAGGGCCGTTCGCGCCATAAATCCAAACATTTAATAACTTTAAACGTTTAACTTGCACCAACCAATCAGATGTCATGAATTGACATTTGGAAGACGTTTCCTGTCCAAAAGCAAACGTGTGTTCGCTGTTGTAACGTCCAATACTTTAGACGTTTCCTGTCAAAAGGCAAACGTTTCCAGTAGTAATATTCGAGACTTTTAAACGTTTCCGGTTTAAGGGAAATCGTTACCGGTTGTGATCGTCCAGTCAGATTTTTTATTGCTGCCGCGTATGTTCAAACCTCAACATCAAAGGTGTCCACCGGCAGAACATTTCCACTATGTAGTCTGTTTGAACCAATCAAATTAAACCCTTACAAATATTCGCGCATATTGTATTCCTCATGCCCACCATTCATCATGTCCTGCGCAAATTGTCCCGGCACCAAAGATATTCTCCAAAACCTATTTTGTAAGAACGGTTGGTTAAAATACACTACATACTGGAAACGTTTGCCAGTGGAGATTTGCACATGTTGGTGTAGATGTTGAAATACACGCGGTCCAAATAAAGAATCTGATTGGACGATCACAACCGGAAACGTTATCCTTTTAACTGGAAACCTTTAAAAGACCCGAATTTTACTACCGGAAACGTTTGTCTTTTGACAGGAAACGTCTAAAGTCGCGAATTTACAACTGGAAACCTTTGCTTTTTAACAGGAATATGTCAGTTCATAACATCTGATTGGTTGGTTCAAGTTTAAACGTTTTAAAGCTTTACAATTTTTAAACGTTTAAGAAGTTAAAACGTTTAAAGGATGCGTTTATGGCGCGAACGGCCCTTCATATACCTTGTCACAGGATGTAACTTGTGATTGCGTTTTAGCCACATACATTCGTGCCGGTGCCACCTGTGCCTAACTTGAAATTAAATATGTAATTGTGCGTTTATTTCATTACAAACTTATCCCCCAATAACCCAGTTACCAGATCTCATTAAAGCCCATAGGCTCTAGTTAACACCCAAAATTTTGCATACATCTATTACCGGTCACTGGTTTTCGTGTAACGATCGGCGTGTAGTGGTTCCGGAGTTCAAATAATAACTGGTAATAAAGAAATATGCGCATAAATTACAAGCGCATTGTTTTTTAACCACGACGACAATACACTAGGGAGCAGCGATTAATTCCTTCCAAAATGTCAGTGGTGTTACCGGTCAGCGGCATTACTATGGAGTGACATGATTGAAGACAAACACAACATTAAAGTTTTACAAAAACTTAATTGTTTGGAATTTTTGCATTTATTGTACGGGTTTTAAACAGATTTGTCCATAAATTACAAGCGTCTAGTCCGTCATTCATAATCCAGCCGTCGTCCATTAGAGAATATCCGCGTCCATAATCCAAAGACCTATTCCATTTTCCACATAACAGTATTAGCACCAAATTCAAAAAGACAATCATAGTATACATAAACATAGGCTTGTTTCCTGCAAGAGAGAAGCGGTCAACAGTTTTCAATGATGCCGGCAAGACATCATGATGTTCCGGAAATATCAAATCCGTATCGCTGATCAGTATTCTTAATCCATAATATTCGTTATAGAGTCGTCATCTAAAAAAGATGTATCTCAGTCACGCTTTGATTGTGACTGTTCATATGAGTACCATGAGGATCTTGAAGTACATGGGTTCATACGGCCCCTAGCCCCGGGTTAAGCGGAATTAGACACAAGTTACGAAACGTAGCGCCATAGATCTTGCACGCTACGTTCGTATTTTGCTATCAGCATCCGATATGTATCGCCAAATTTGAGAAACTTTGAGTGGAGGCGCTTGGTGGAATAGCCCTGTTTTATAAGTTTCTGCAACAATGTTGACTCTGTTGATATCAAATTCCATAGTCACTGGTGACCCTGATTTTCAGATTTTCCCGAGTGCATATGTGCCTTTCCTTGAGAATGACCCTGAACTATGAAAACTGTTGACCGCTTCTAACTCCAAATTTACTTTTTATCTTTCGATTATGTTAATTCAGGTGCTAATATTATTAATGAAACAGGTCTTTGGATTATGGAAACTCTTAATGGACGACGGCTGCCTAATGAATGACGGATCGGACGCATTTATATGGCTCATTCATGATTCTGGCGATCTTCTTAGTAATTAAAATATTGTCAATATTTAGCAATTAAATATAGATTGGCTGGGATTTCATACGAGCACGCCGCGATTGCGAGAAGCAAACACGCCAGCATCATCTCCGGGGAAGTGTTCATGCACTTCGCTGCCAGTTGAAAATACTCTCCCACGGAATCAGAAAGGACATCCTTAGCCTTAAATTTCATGCAGACCAATCTGTTGAATACGTCTCTGTTATATTGCAAAGCGCTGTCCAATTTCGGTCGTTTAACAGAAGACATCTTTTCACGGCTGGCTCAGAACTTGAAGATAGAAGTTATGAAGTTTTCAACAAATCAATCATAAATTTTCTGCCCGCACGTCATCTTTGACTATTTTCTCGTGATGTAGAATTACCGTCCTTTCACAGAAGACATTTTCACGGCCTAATTGGCATCCCTGATGGCGCAGACCTTTTGCTGCAGAAGTTGGAGGTAAAAGTTGGCCTTCTTCTGTTTTCTTAAAACTCGGTCCTCAAATCTTGCATAAATTTTCTCTGCACGTCATCTTCGCATTCGGAACTGCCGAGCGGAAATCTACGAAGGGGGCCGATATCCGCCCGGAATAACCCCGAGAAGTTGCGAATGGTCATCTTCGTTTATTTCCGCGACAGGAATACGTTCGGCCATTTCCGTAAGCAAACTAGGGAAGCCACCGATCGAACAGATTTTCACAAAATTACTCATATATACTGCACATAAGATGACTTTCTTTCTTTGGTAGTCTTTCTTCGTTGATTGATTGATGGTTTATTCTCTGAATCTCATACAAGATATAGAGATATTAGTAACATCATATGCGGACGGCTATGGTAGGCCGTAGGGGACAAAAATCGGCATTTGGCTATTATTAGCCATTTTATATCCGTATATATATTATTTATATACTACATCAAATATTTCGATGCTACATCAAATTAATTTGTATCCCCATTCAAATCATTTAGATACTGTATTGAATCAATTTGTATCGGTATACATATTATTTATATAAGACATATTTCAAGTGTGGTTGGCCACAGAGGACAAAAATGGCCATTTGATGTAGCATGACTGCCCGGTTATTGGACACTTTTTATGAATAAGAGTCTGCAGGTCGGCCATGCAACCACGTATGCCAGAGAAAGTAACACTGGATGAAGGACAACATCTTTAGTGATAAATCGTCATAAAAAATATTGATGAAAGAATACGGGGAGAGAGTGGGAATAGTTGAAACGCAGGGACCATCCACGGTATAAAAATGGAAGTTTGCGCCCAGTTATTGGACACTCTTTCAGTGATGGATTTATTTGAAACTAATCCACTTACTGTAAAATTGTTTGTCCCACAGTCTTTAGTAAACCTTTAAGAATATTTAAACATGAATCCGCACTGTAGCCCACAAATGAGTGTTGGAATGGGCGTCGAAGATTCAACCGGTCCCAAATTTTGCAGTTTTGGTGAGTGTCCATTATCCTTGGCTGTCAATCAGCGCTATTGCCACTGTGAGCCACATGTCATGCTGTTGTAAACTGGCTGCTCCCCGGGAATGTTCTATTTTTAGACGGAGTGGTGGGGGAAAATGTACATCGTCTGCCAAACTCCGGTCGTGTTGCACACTGAGATTCAGACTGAAGATTCTTCATATTTGTGGGAACATTTTCAGCCAAATTTCGTTGAATTTAATCAAACCTGCAATCAGGAATGAAACTGTGAAATTGAAGTTAATTTGTTGACGCATTTGTTCACCCAAATTTGTGAGACTATTTCCTACCCGCATGAGGGCTAACGTGAGTAAACAGCAATTTATCAGCGTGTCTTTGTAACTCAACTGTAAAATTAAATTTGTATTACAGTTGTCATGTAATATTCCCAGAAAATAGCCCCGCTGGGTCTAGGTGTCCAATAATAGGGCCTGTCCAATAACCGGGCAGTAATGCTAGACACATTCATATATGTCAGTATAGACTGGAAATGTGCATTTCTTTCTGTTTTTACAGATTTTTTCACATTTAACAAATTCCTCCACAAATTCGACAATTTCGGCGTGTTCCTATAAGCTTTTCCATAAATTATATTTTATCACTTGCTTGATCCATAAGCTTATTTCCAAAATTAAATATCGTAAGTGAACATCTCTCTTTCTCAAGATGGAAGCTAAAGCTAACTTCTGGTGATCCAGTAAACTGAACATTGAACCTGTCCGCATTAGCTAAATAATATATAGCCCTCACGAGTGAGGGCTATATATTATTTAGCTAGGCCGCATCAGCTTTGCCTTCCCTGGACTCTTACGTTGGGGTATTTTCGTAACCTTTGCGTGTCTCCTTTGCGCATGCGTAATTAACATGGGCGCAAATGAACATCTACAGCATTTAATATCTATTGATATTCAAACCGAGTTTTATCGTCGGATGGCTAAAATCGGCACTTTTGAAACTCATGAAACTCAAACTTTCCCTGTAAGTGTACCGTGCGGCAGAGTTTTCTTCGTCAACAAGTTTTCTTCGTCAACAAGTCACGTGACTGAAGCCCCGAGCCCCGAACAAAGACGGCCATTGTTGATGTAGTTTCCGCTAACAATTATGCATTGTAGAATACTGGTATGTTTGTGTCTTGTCCTTTATGTTGCTTCGTCATCAGGCGTACAATTCTCAGATGATGAAATATGGCAATACATAGAGGAACAGCTGAATAATCATGGATCTGCAACGCCAGTACCCATATCATATACTTTGAACCACTGGACTCGTCACAATATGCAGGCCCCGAAAGTATGGCAATATATTGCACCAAAGCTTCTATTTTGGGATCCACTTACCCAATATTGTAACCTGTTCAGCAAGGATGGTTGTCAAATATTCTGCCCAAATCACGGCAAAAACTTGGAGGGGAGATGCTGGAAAACTTCCAAAAATAACCAACCAAGATGGCTCTATGACCGAGAACAACCCTTTCTGCTCATCATGTCTGCCCATATAAGTATAAATACTTATCCGGAGAGAAAATAATAACTGACCAACTACCATCGTGTATCTGTGTTCCATTTAGACGCACACATAAGGCAGGATTCTGCAACAAATTGGAGGAGTACGTTTTGCAAATGTAAGCTTATTTCTTTTGTGTTTTGTTTTGCATGACTAAATTTCTAGTGCAACTGAAAGAACCAGTATTGCAAAATCCATCGCAAAGCAATGGGCAACTGGTCGTGCGAACACGCCGTGCAATCCGTTTCACCCCAATCCGCCCTACACAGTTGATCCCTCTTATCAGTGTCATATGGACATGTATAAATCCCCACACTATAAATCCCCACTTTCTAAAGAACGAAACTTTAACCCCAAACTTAGCGCTCTACTACCCCACCTAGACACAGATCTGTGCCATATTCCGAATGCAGACCGGGGCCTGGATGAGAAATCCGTCTTCCGGCATCAATCATGCCAAATAAAATGTATTATTTATACTCCAAACCATATTGCTACTCCCAAAAGACGCCTAGCTCGAATATTTCCATGTCACTCAGCATCGCACACATCTGTGTCTACATGTAGGTCCCTCCGTCCAGGTTGCGGGTCGTCGGGATAGTACAGCGCTAATTTTTGCGGCTATCATTTAATTTTATAGTTTGTTACCGGCGAATTCCCAACACTATTGTACATCTATGTGCTGCCAGGCATGATCATCTCTTGTATCCTTATATGGAAGGTCAAATGTCCAAATACTCAAAACTCCCTGTTATCAAATCTAAATTACGTCAGTTTTCCCATCTTCGCTAGCCCAGCCTCTTAATCACGATGTTCTCAACGTAGCCTGGGTAGACTTTGCTGGTGAACTTGAACGCGTTACGGCAAGCCTACACAGTAATGAGTGGGGTGCAGTTGACACTCGCTGCAACCAATTTCAGCGCGCGATACGTGGGGAAAATAGCATATGACAGATTCCATATTAAAGGTGGCCAAAGACACTATTTTTTCTCAAACCCAGTTTTTACCGAATTCTTAAGGAATAATTTTCAGTTTCATTCTAAATTAAAGGGTATAGATTGCAGATATAGAGTAGGGCCTACATAAAATGGTTGCAATACACTGAATACTTTTGAACATAATTAGATAAGTCCCACTTTTTTGTAGTCTGAATTGATTTGCAATGTGAAAAATATTATATCTTTGTTGTTTTCAGCATTGAAGTGTTCCAAATTATGGATATGGCGCGGAATTATGATTTAAAGTTGAACCGTGATCATTTTAGTGTATAGCAAAGCCAAACAGTGAAAATGCCATATCTGAATCAATTTCCACTGCTGCCTGTCCACATCTGTTATGTTAGCATCTGTGTGGAATTGGGTCAACTCTATCACATAATACTGCCATCTCATACTTTTAATAAAGTTGGCAAGGACAAGTCTTGTCTGTGGATGATTCAGTACATCAAATCAACCAAAAATATTCAAAACGTAAATAAAAAATATCGCTTTCAAAACGTGCTAATGTTACCTAAGAGAATGTCTGTCCAACATTAAGTAATGTTAGCAACGACTTGTTCAAGCTCTAGTCTCTTTTCTACAACAGTTAGTCAACATTTCATTGCAAGTCTATATTTTCGACACAGCACTTCCACTAACTATGTAACTGATGAGCCATGAAAAGTGCAATTAAACGCAACAATCGATTTCGTTTTGTGTCTGTCCACTTTTGTAACATTAGCAGCGAAAGTAATTTTGCATGTTTAATTACATGTATGACTTCATGGCGGGCAGTTCCAATTTTACTTTGCAAGCGGCGTTGAAGCCCAACATGATTGTGTTTTGAAAATAAAATGCAAGGGTAGGCCTATTGCAGATTTTCCTTGATTCTCAATATATGTCGTTGAAATTTTACAATAGAAATACACAAATTACATACACATTCTGTGACGAATGACACTGGTCTCAAAAAAGTTCACTTCGATATATTGCTGATATTATGTGTGGTAATAATAACGACAGAATAGACAAATATTTAAATTGAATTATTAGGAGCTGCAACAATTGCAGATGTACACATTTTATTTTGTTGTTGTTTCTTTTCTTGCTAGGAACACAGTCCATGGGAACTGAATATTGCAACTTTATTCTAAAATACCAACAGCACTGAATCCCCTTTGTGCTGCTCTGAAGATTGTTCAGATATGGGAGTATATTGCATCTTTATCTTTCTGGATGTTTAGTGTCAAACCCAGATTCAATCTATGAAGAACAAGTTATGGTTTTTAATTTTAGTAAACAGTTGCTCTCTTTAACTGTAATACTTTCCCCATATCCTCAAGTAGATCAGTGCGTGTTTAAAAGTCATAAAACTGCTGGAGTCAATTGCTACATGTATCCCACAGCCTCAAAGCTGAATTTGGTGAATTCATGAAGGTGTAGGTAGGCAGAAGATGTAGGTAGGCCTAAGCTTATATATTAAAGTCAGTGTCACTGTGCAGATAAAACTGTAACTGACTAGAGAGAATTAAGGTGCAGGAATGGTTATTATTGTCTCGCATGCTATTCAGCAGATCTGCTACTTCGGAAATAATTTCTAAAATCAGTGATATTTAGAAAGGGGTGTGCTACTTTGAAGATAATTTCTAGGATTACTGCTAGTTAGCACTTTGACTTGCCTGTCCCCAAAGCAAATATATTGTATAATTAGCACAAATGCTAAATATTGAATATTTTTTCTAAATTGCAGCCAGAAGAAATATTCAATATTTATGATAACTCGCAAACGCAAATTGTCGGACTGCCTCTCCCGAAAGAAAATATATTGTATAATTGGCACAAATGCTAAATATTCAATATTTCTTCTAAATTGCAGCCATGATGAATATTGAATATTTCTTCTAAATCGCAGCTCCAAATTGTCCGACTGCCTCTCCTTAAAGAAATATATTGTGTAATTACCACAAATGCTACATATTTTCAAACTTGCATGGACTGGTGAATAAGGAGGTTTAAGGCAGTCCCAAGTACACATTCTTTGCTGGTTTGTGCAACTCCTCTGACAATAACAGGGATTATGCTATCGTTCTTGCTGGTTAAACAACGCGCATGCGCTGGTATATAAGGATTTGTAAGACAGTCGCAAGTACATTTTCATTTGTGGTCTGTGCAACTCCACTCAGACAATAACAGATTATTCTATCGTTCTTCCTGGTTAAACAACGCGCATGTGTTGGTATATAGGCCGTTTAAGACAGTTCCAGGTAAAGCTTGATTGATGCCTACAGAACGGGCAATATAAAGGCAACCTCACTGATGCAGACAGCTGACATGTATTCAGACTTACTGGCACAACAAACCAATCATTCAACGATGGTTTCGAAGACAATCGGTCCCCTTCAATGTAATTTCGAAAGAAACAAAACGCCTAAAACAACATCTTCCTTTGGTCCTTGATTGCAACAATCAAATTATGTTCTAATTAGATGATATTATAAAGTTTAAAAAATCTATACTTATAATCAAGAAATAAAAATTGTCCCTTGTCCATTTCCATGAGTTAACCAATCCTTGACAAAGTTGGTGGTTGAGTATTGCAAGTGTCTGGGTATTTGTAAGTGACAGGAAAGAAATGAAGAAATAAATGGCAATAAAAATGTTAATAAGAGACGTAAAAAATAAAACAATGGTGGTTGTGAAGTTTTGTGGATTTCACGAAAAAAATCCAATGCTGCTTGGTAAACGCAGATAAATGGCCAAAAATTGCAAATTAAACTCAATATGCACCCTATTTTGTAGTATGTGGTGTGGGACTTGTTTACAAAACATACTGGGGTTTCAGAAATTTCCATCGGGCAGAAACAAAATTATTCATAAAAATGTATATTTTGTTTGTTATAGCATATATGCCCCCGCATGTAGATCCCCAGTTGCGCAGGAGAGAGTGTGGATCTTTTGTTTTTACACCAATCTGCATTGCTCACTTTGTGTATTTATTCCCAAATGGTATATCAGCTGTATTTTGGGGAATGTCTGTTTTGTTCGTTTCTTGTTTCTGGGGAAACGTCTTTCTACGTCACACGCATCAAAGTGAAATGTTGACGGAGAGAGAAAATGCTTGCCCGTTGTCTTGGTTCCGGACCCGGTGATTGACGGACAGCGTGTCTCGGAGACCAGACTCATAAGCCACAGCAGTATGACAGCAGTGGTTCCCGAGTGGACTAAAAAGAGGGGACGTAACTTTGAAATATCAAAATGGCGGACTAGTTCGATCGTCGAAAATGTCGCCGAACAATTTGTTTTGAAATGAGAAACGGTCAGGACAATGTCTTTATCGGACCTATACGACTGAAATGAGAACAGTTCAAGACCAGACGTCCTTATCGGAGCTATACGATTGAATAATAAAGGTACACAAATTATCTGTCTGCACATCAGTTACAAATCCTGAGTGCTTACCTCGACTCGAGTGGCGTGGCTGGTCACACGTTTTTTTTTTTTCTTTCTCGCGGGGGTTTTGGGGGAGGGGGACGGGATAACAGACGACGAAACTCAGTTTAGATTACTCAGAAACTCAATTTATTTCGTAGAAACTCAATTTTTCGCACGCCTTCGGCGCGTAAATTCTCAAAATTTTAGAAAACTCAATTTTCGGCAATAAAACTCAATTTACAAAATTTTGCAAAAACTCAATTTGTAATTGTTTTTCATCGTGGTTACCACGATAAAAAAAGTGTCTAGAAAAACCCCTGGGTACATGTATGTGTTGTATCTCAGGTAAGTTGTTATTGTACCTGTTCATGTGGCAACTTGGATGACATGGCCACACGGCCCCTAGCACCGGCATAAGCAGTATTAGATACAAATCTAGAGAGCTATGATGGAAATGATGACAGCTCGTATAGTGGTAATTGGTGAGCTGTGTCGCTGTGACAACTCGTACACTGGAGATTGGTGAGCTGTATCGTCGTCAGATGAAAATGACGGCATTCAACACAAAAGACTGGACCGTAAGGCCCGATGTCAACCCAGCATCAACTTCCCACAATGCCAACATATATCAAAGACCAAATGGTCTGCATTTTCGTTAGAGTCGACATACCATGCCGACCCAAAATGTCACTTGGCGACATTTCCTACCGGGTCGACATTTTTTGCAGCCACAGGGCGAAGATAACAGCGCGACATTAATTGCCAGCGTCGTCCTGCTCGTTGGCCCAATGTTGCATGGCCAACGTTGGGCCAACGTCGGTGTGTTATCTGGCTAGCTTTTCTCTTTTGTAAAATTATATTAATTTCTATTAATTCCAACCTACAGTTTCACTTTTATAACCAAGAGTTTCTGTTTTTGTAAAATCAAATTTCTCTTTCCAAAATCACTTCATTTTACCAAGGGCATAAGCATATTTATTTTAATATCATCAACGTGTACAGCTTCCACGAGCCTACATGTATATTGAACCCCCTGTATGTCACCAGGGGCTAGAAAAGATGACGGACTTCATCACCTTGTATACAATTGCTTTTACACACGAACACACAATGAGAGCATAATTAACTAGGATCTCCACATTCTTCCTTTCATCATTCATGTTCTGCCATTGTTCACAAGTACAGTTGGCATTGTTTTCTTTTACATCTTTTACATATTCTTTAACAGGAGAGAGAGAGAGAATTAGGGTTTAACGTCGCATTCAGCAATATTTCAGCTATATAGCGACGATTATTCTTTAACATGACAATCTTAGAAGAAACACTGATTTTAATGTTTTTTGTACAACAATAAGATAATTTCAAAAGCTTCTACTTTCCATCCCAAATATTCAAATTTGACATTTTCACTAGGGGTTTTTTTTCACTCTTTTTCAGATTTTTTTCAGTGTTTTTTGTCTCGGGCCATTCTAATGCCTGTTTACATCTATACATATTTATTCCCCCCCTCTCCTTAGAGGGGGCATATAGCGATCGCTTTTTCCGTCTGTCCGTCCGGAGTTCTTGTTCGGGCTGTCTCGGTTAATATTTAATGGACAGATTTGAAACTTGCATGAAATATGGCCAGTGCCTCGTAGAGTTTTTTCCGAGTTTCAATTAAGAGTTATGACCCTTTTTTCCTGAAATGTACGAGAATTGGGACTTGTCCGTGCTGTATCTCGGATAATATTTAATAGACAGGTTTGAAACTTGCATGAAATGTGGCCAGTGCCTCGTTTGTGCAGCGTAGAGTTTTTTCCGAATTTCCATTATATCTGCAACAGTTATGGCCCTCTTTCATGAAATCTTCGAGAATTGGGGCTTTTCCAGGCTGTATCTTGGTTAATATTGTATGGACAAGTATGAAATTTGCTTGATATGTGGTCAGTGCCTCGTAGTTGTGCAGCGTATAGTTCCCCCGCGTTTCGGTTATATTTCCAACAGTTATGGGCCTTTGCTCCTGAAATCTTCGTCAATTGAGACTTGTCCGGGCTGGATCTTGGCTAATATTGTATGGACAAGCATGAAATTTGCATGATATGTGGTCAGTATACAAGCGTCTAGTCCGTCATTCATAATTCAGCCGTTCAGCCATTCAGCCATTAAAGAATATCCGCGTCCATAATCCAAAGACCTATTCCATATCCATATAACAGTATTAGCACCAAATTCAAAAAAGACAATCATAGTATACATAAACATAAGCTAGTTTCCTGCAAGAGAGAAGCGGTCAACAGTTTTCAATGATGCTGACAAGACATCATGATGTTCCAAAAATAAAAGACAATCATACTATACATAAACATAGGCTAGTTTCCTGCAAGAGAGAAGCGGTCAACAGTTTTCAATGATGCCGACAAGACATCATGATGTTCCAAAAATAGTTGTGCAGCGTAAAGTTTCCTCGTTTCGCTTATATTTTCAAGAGTTATGGCCCTTAGTTTATCAAACTTGGATTTGGTGGCCAGATATTCTTCTCTGTAACTTGTGGACCGATCGACTTGATACTTGGGTTGTATATTATACATACCAAGGCGAAGAAAGTGACTGGAGCAGAATTTTGATATTTAGGCCTTGATCGACCAATTAAAATCATCGAATTTGGACGGGGAAATTACTTATATATGTTATTCTACATTTCAACCAGGCCAAATATATGTAGGTTCCGAAGTATGAAATTGCCCCAAATGAGCCCTAAAAAAGGTGAAAGTTCACCGATTGCTTAAAATTTCACCATAATATACTCCAGTGAATGTAGGTCTCCTAACAAGGTCACATTTTCGTATTGGGCGAAAAGGCCGGCGACCATCTTGGATTTTTCTCCAAAACATTGCATTGACAATTGACCGATTGACTTGATACTTAGTGTACTATGCGAGACATGCCGAAAAAAGGAGACTGGAACAGAATTCTAACGATTGTCCAAATCAGGCTTCCACCAACCAGTACAGAACAGAATGGCAGGGCGGTGTCGGACTAAAGCAGAATGGGGGCATATCTCTGATTGCTTCTTTCCTGCGTTTTCTCCTTCAAATTTGTAAATTCTGTAAATATTTCTTATATTGCAGTATCATGAATGGAATCCAATTCGAAAAACTGGGAGCAGATTTCAAAACTACAGCTTTTAGACAGTATGTGGCCAGTCAACGGCAATATTGTCTGGACATGGAAAGGTGGGAGGAGCTTCACCAAAACTACAAATCCTGCCATATACAGAGAAGTATTTCCTGATGAACAGACATTCTTTTCTACATTCTCTCCAGTGCCAAGTGACAGCTATTTAAGAGACATTTTTTTGTATTCATTTAATGAGGGAAAGCCTTTGTACGATGATTATATGAAATCCCTGACAGCTGTATCATTATCCTGCAATCATACTTTTGAAGTTTCTGTCAACATTGGATACCAGAGAGAAAATTCATCATGGTTAACTCAATATAATTCTTTATTTATGGTTGTAAATGAGAGGGGTCAAGTACTTGGTCACAAATTTGTCAAGTCAACAGCATTTGACAATATAGAACCTTTGTTAACCGGCATTAAATCTTCATTATCATCAGATGCTAATGCGCAACAAATCAAACTTATATCTTTGGATAATTGTTGTCATTGGAGAAATAAAGTTCTTCAACTGTTCCCAAACGCACACGTTAAACTCGATTTGATTCATGCGGTTCAACGCATAACAAAAACGAGTATAGGCCAGAGATCAATAGGCACCTATCTGCATGTTTTCGGCAGCCTGGAGATTCAGGCAAGGAACGTTGTTTACCAACACCGAATGTGCAAAATTTGACCACTGCTTTTGACTGTTTTGTGAGAAAATGGACTATAAATAAATGCCATGATGGAGAGTCCATTTTCAGTGAAGAAGGTATAAAAGCATGCTCCAATTTACGGCTGCATATGGAAAAAGAATGTTTGTCCGATATACCAGTTGGGCTTGGTACGAATAGAAATGAAAGGTTACATCATTTATTGAATCATTCTGTATTGGCTGTTGGACGAATTGGTCCAGAGTTAGCCTAAGCTCTGTTCAGTATTATGTTATACAAGTGGAACATGACTCCTGATGGTCGCAATGTTAACAGAACACTGCTTTTGCCCATTTGGTCAGCATTCACTTTAGGCATACAGAATTTGAACACATTGTGTTGGTATGGTCAAAATGAACAGGGAGAGAGAGAGAGAATTAAGGTTTAACGTCGCATTCAGCAATATTTCAGCTATATAGCGACGACCAAACAAAATTCTAAGTAATCAATTCAAAAACTCGGTAAACTAATGCATTAAAACAGGTACAAACATTACAATTTGTACAACAAACCAATCTCTCTCAAATAATTTAAAATACAATCCTCTTTCACTGTGTTAAAAAGATCTTCCAGCGTAGCTGCTCGATAAAAAGTATCTCTTACAATCTTAAAATCTATGAGAATATGTTTCACCGTGAGATCTTCATGGCAAGGTACACACCTTGGAATCGGCTCTTGTTTTAGTAAATATTCATGAGTTAATCGTGTGTGACCGATCCTACATCGTCTAATCATGGCCTGGTCGAAACGCTTATGACTGTTCAGATGAGTATAACCAACCGTTTTTTTGAACTCGTGAAGTTTGTTATTATCCATAGTATCCTATAGAGATTGAAACAGCTTTCTAACATAAGCGCAGATAGATGGTCTGAAATCGCTGTATGGGATTCCAACAGGATCAACTTCTTCATCTAGAGCTGCCTTAGCTAATCTATCAGATTCAGTGTTGCCTTTGATGTCAACGTGACTAGGCACCCAACAAAGAGAGAGAGAGAATTAGGGTTTAACGTCGCATTCAGCAATATTTCAGCTATATAGCGACGATCAAACAAAATTCTAAGTAATCAATTCAAAAACTCGGTAAACTAATGCGTTAAAACAGGTACAAACATTAAAATTTGTATAACAAACCAATCTCTCTCAAATAACCTAAAATACAATCTTCTTTCACTCTGCTAAAAAGATCTTCCAGCGTATCTGCTCGATAAAAAGTATCTCTAACAGTTTTAAAATCTATGCAGTCCAGGAGAATATGTTTCACCGTCAGATCTTCATGGCAAGGTATACACCTTGGAATCGGCTCCTGTTTTAGTAAATATTCATGAGTTAATCGTGTGTGACCGATCCTACATCGTCTAATCATGGCCTGGTCGAAGCGTTTATCACTGTTCAGGTGAGTATAACCAACCGTTCCATTGAACTCGTGAAGTTTGTTATTATCCATAGGAGAGAGAGAGAGAATTAGGGTTTAACGTCGCATTCAGCAATATTTCAGCTATATAGCGACGATCAAACAAAATTCTAAGTAATCAATTCAAAAACTCGGTAAACTAATGCGTTAAAACAGGTACAAACATTAAAATTTGTACAACAAACCAATCTCTCTCAAATAACCTAAAATACAATCTTCTTTCACTCTGCTAAAAAGATCTTCCAGCGTATCTGCTCGATAAAAAGTATCTCTAACAGTTTTAAAATCTATGCAGTCCAGGAGAATATGTTTCACCGTCAGATCTTCATGGCAAGGTATACACCTTGGAATCGGCTCCTGTTTTAGTAAATATTCATGAGTTAATCGTGTGTGACCGATCCTACATCGTCTAATCATGGCCTGGTCGAAGCGTTTATCACTGTTCAGGTGAGTATAACCAACCGTTTTTTTGAACTCGTGAAGTTTGTTATTATCCATAGTATCCCATAGCGATTGAAACAGCCTTCTTACATATGCACAGATAGATGGTCTGAAATCGCTGTATGGGAGACCAACAGGGTCAACTTCTCCATCTAAAGCTGCCTTAGCTAGTCTATCAGCTTCAGTGTTGCCTTTGATGTCAACGTGACTAGGCACCCAACAAAACACAATATCTATCTGTTGATCAAATCTGGTGTCATATAATTGTAGAATTTCCAAGATGGTGGGATGAGTGGAATTTCCATTTTTAATTGCTTTAAGGCATGACAGTGAATCTTGAGAATATGACATATTTTTTCCTTCTAGTGGATCCAATACCTTGTAAAGCTAATAATAGAGCTTTTGCTTCTGCAGTTAATATGGAACTTTTACCTGGCAGTCGATACGTTTTAGTTTTGGAACTAAAGATAGTAGCACATGCTACTCTCTCACCATCTTTAGAACCATCTGTATAAATAGCCTGATGTGAACTGTATTTCTCTCTCAGTAGACCGAATTCTGAGTATACACGAGCTGGCTCGTGTCTGCCTTTTTATATTTAGTCAGTGAAATATCTACTTCTGGTGTGGCTAACTGCCATGGTGGAGTTGGCAAGAGCTCGTTAGGTAAAATCTGACTAACTTTAATACCAGCTGCTACAAGGTGTGGTTTCATACGGATTCCAAGGGGTGGAATAATCGAGGGTTTTTGCGAATATAAATCTGCGTACTCAGGGTTGAAAACACAGTTATATGCAGGATTTGAGTGGTTCGAACGCAGTTTTGTGATATATTGCAGCGATAATTTAATTCTTCGAAGTTCTAAAGGAAATGCATCTGCTTCTACATACAAGCTTTCTTTGGGTGATGTTCTGAACGCACCGAGGCAAAGTCTTAGTCCTTGATGGAGAATAGGATCTAGCTTTGCCAAGTTTGACTTGCTTGCACCATTGTAAACAATAGAACCATAATCGAGTTTGGAACGAACAAGCGATCGATACAAATGAAGGAGAGTTTGCTGATCTCCCCCCCACTTATAGCTGGCAACGACTTTCAACAAATCCAGAGCTTTCGTGCATTTGGCTTTTAAGCAATTTATATGTGATTTGAATGTTAGTCGTTGATCAAACCACATGCCTAGAAATTTGACCTCTTTTACTACTTTGATTTCAGTTCCGTCTAATTTTAGTTTTGGATCTTCGTGCTGGAAATATTTTCTGCAAAAGTGTATACAATTTGTCTTAGCTCTGGAGAACTTGAAACCATTTTCTAGACACCATTTCTGAATTCTGTGTAGACAAAGTTGTAATGTTCTCTCAATATTGTGTATACTTTTCCCGCTACACGATATATTGAAATCGTCTACAAAAAGTGAGCCATCAATTGATTTATTCAGAACTGCAGCTAGGCTGTTGATCTTAATACTAAACAGAGTAGTAGACAAAATACTGCCCTGTGGGACACCCTGGTCTTGACCAAAATGATCAGACATAGTTGTACCCAAACGAATTTGGAATTGTCTATCATTCAAAAAGTTGGAAATAAAAACGGGTAAACGACCTTTTAATCCCATCTTTTGAAGATCTTTAAGAATCCCGTATTTCCATGTAGTATCGTAGGCTTTTTCTAAATCAAAAAAGATAGAAACCACATGTTCGTTCTTGGCGAAAGCATTCTTAACATACGAATCTAATCTGACTAAATGATCAATGGTACTTCTATTTTTACGGAAACCGGCTTGAATATCAGTAAGTTTCTTTTCAGTTTCCAGGTACCAAACAAGGCGATCATTTATCATGCGTTCCATTGTTTTGCAGACACAGCTAGTCAGTGAAATCGGACGATAATTACCAGGGTCTGTATGGTCACGACCAGGCTTCGGTACTGGTATAACTATGGCATTGTGCCAGGACGGAGGAAATTCTTCTCCATACCAAAGTCTATTGAATATGCGTAATAGGATTTCTAGAGATGATTCCGGTAGATGTTTCAAAAGCTGATAATGAATATTATCAGGGCCTGCAGCAGAATCATGAGCTTTCGTCAGAGAAGCATGAAGTTCTTCAATTGTAAACGAAGCATTATAGCCTTCATGATTACCGGAAGTGAATTTAATTTCATTTTTCTCTTCTCTTTTTTGGAAACTTTGAAATTTAGGTACATAATTTTCTGATGCAGAGTTCTTGGCAATTGTTTCTCCTAATTTATTTGCAATTTCCACTGTCAGTAATCACTTGATTTCCATCGTTGAGATGGTGAACGCTGGATTTGGAGCTTTTACCTTTTATTCTTTGCATCATATTCCAAACTTTTGTTATAGGAGTATGAGTATTTATCTTAGAAACATAATTTCTCCAAGAATCACGTTTATTCTGTTTCATGGTTCTTCGAGATTTAGCTCTTGTAACTCTGAGATCTTTCAAATTTTCAGGATTAGGATGTCGGCGGAAATATCGTTCAGCTTTCATCCTACATTTTCTTGCTTCTCTACAGGCATCATTAAACCAAGGTTTCTTAATATGTGCAACTCCAGAAGATGTGGGAATGGTTTGGTTGGCAATTTCTATCAACATATCTGAGAATAGCTGTATAGGATCTGAAGCATCAGCGAAGGAGACTGATTGTAGTTTTTGTGAACAAAGCTTTTCAAACTCGGGCCAGTTTGCTTTCTTGAAATTAAACCTTGTGAAATGAGGGTCATCAGCTGAATGAACAGCTTTTAGGACAGTGGGAAAGTGATCACTTCCACAAAGGTCATCATGAACAGACCAAGAAAATTCTTCAAGAATAGGAAGCTCGCAAAGTGAGATATCCAATGCTGACTGGGTTCCATGGGCCGAGGACAAATGTGTATAAGAACCCTCATTAAAAGTACACAAAGAATTATTCTTCATTATCCCAGAGGATATTACGACCGTTAAAATCACCCATCATTAAACAAGGTTTCGGGAGCTGATCGTAAAGATCTTGAAGTTCATTGAGCCGGAGATTACCAGAAGAAGGTATGTACACCGTTCATAATGTGAAAACAGAATTCAAGGTAATACGAACTGCTACAGCTTGTAAATCTGGGGAGAGAGAGAGAGAGAATTAGGGTTTAACGTCGCATTCAGCAATATTTCAGCTATACAGCGACGATCAAACAAAATTCTAAGCAATCAATTCAAAAACTCGGTAAACTAATGCGTTAAAACAGGTACAAACATTAAAATTTGTACAACAAACCAATCTCTCTCAAATAACCTAAAATACAATCTTCTTTCACTCTGCTAAAAAGATATTCCAGCGTATCTGCTCGATAAAAAGTATCTCTTACAGTTTTAAAATCTATGCAGTCCAGGAGAATATGTCTCACCGTCAGATCTTCATGGCAAGGTATACACCTTGGAATCGGCTCCTGTTTTAGTAAATATTCATGAGTTAATCGTGTGTGACCGATCCTACATCGTCTAATCATGGCCTGGTCGAAGCGTTTATGGAGAGAGAGAGAGAGAGAATTAGGGTTTAACGTCGCATTCAGCAATATTTCAGCTATATAGCGACGATCAAACAAAATTCTAAGCAATCAATTCAAAAACTCGGTAAACTAATGCGTTAAAACAGGTACAAACATTAAAATTTGTACAACAAACCAATCTCTCTCAAATAACCTAAAATACAATCTTCTTTCACTCTGCTAAAAAGATCTTCCAGCGTATCTGCTCGATAAAAAGTATCTCTTACAGTTTTAAAATCTATGCAGTCCAGGAGAATATGTCTCACCGTCAGATCTTCATGGCAAGGTATACACCTTGGAATCGGCTCCTGTTTTAGTAAATATTCATGAGTTAATCGTGTGTGACCGATCCTACATCGTCTAATCATGGCCTGGTCGAAGCGTTTATGACTGTTCAGGTGAGTATAACCAACCGTTTTTTTGAACTCGTGAAGTTTGTTATTATTCATAGTATCCCATAGCGATTGAAACAGCCTTCTTACATATGCGCAGATAGATGGTCTGAAATCGCTGTATGGGAGACCAACAGGGTCAACTTCTCCATCTAAAGCTGCCTTAGCTAGTCTATCAGCTTCAGTGTTGCCTTTGATGTCAACGTGACTAGGCACCCAACAAAACACAATATCTATCTGTTGATCAAATCTGGTGTCATATAATTGTAGAATTTCCAAGATGGTGGGATGAGTGGAATTTCCATTTTTAATTGCTTTAAGGCATGACAGTGAATCTGAGAATATGACATATTTTTCCTTCTAGTGGATCCAATACCTTCCAAAGCAGATAATAGAGCTTTTGCTTCTGCAGTAAATATGGAACTTTTACCTGGCAGTCGATACGTTTTAGTTTTGGAACTAAAGATAGTAGCACATGCTACTCTCTCGCCATCTTTAGAACCATCTGTATAAATAGCCTGATGTGAACTGTATTTCTCTCTCAGTAGACCGAATTCCTGAGTATACACGAGCTGGCTCGTGTCTGCCTTTTTATATTTAGTCAGTGAAATATCTACTTCTGGTGTGGCTAACTGCCATGGTGGAGTTGGCAAGAGCTCGTTAGGTAAAATCTGACTAACTTTAATACCAGCTGCTACAAGATGTGGTTTCATACGGATTCCAAGAGGTGGAATAATCGAGAGAGAGAGAGAGAATTAGGGTTTAACGTCGCATTCAGCAATATTTCAGCTATATAGCGACGATCAAACAAAATTCTAAGCAATCAATTCAGTGGAATAATCGAGGGTTTTAGCGAATATAAATCTGCGTACTCAGGGTTGAAAACACAGTTATATGCAGGATTTGAGTGGTTCGAACGCAGTTTTGTGATATATTGCAGCAATAATTTAATTCTCCGAAGTTCTGAAGGAATTTCCTCCGCTTCTACGTACAAGCTTTCTTTGGGTGATGTTCTGAACGCACCGAGGCAAAGCCTTAGTCCTTGATGGAGAATAGGATCTAGCTTTGCCAAGTTTGACTTGCTTGCACCATTGTAAACAATAGAACCATAATCGAGTTTGGAACGAACAAGCGATCGATATAAATGAAGGAGAGTTTGCTGATCTCCCCCCCACTTATAGCTGGCAACGACTTTCAACAAATCCAGAGCTTTCGTGCATTTGGCTTTTAAGCAATTTATATGTGATTTGAATGTTAGTCGTTGATCAAACCACATGCCTAGAAATTTGACCTCTTTTACTACTTTGATTTCAGTTCCGTCTAATTTTAGTTTTGGATCTTCGTGCTGGAAGTATTTTCTGCAAAAGTGTATACAATTTGTCTTAGCTCTGGAGAACTTGAAACCATTTTCTAGACACCATTTCTGAATTCTGTGTAGACAAAGTTGTAATGTTCTCTCAATACTGTGTATACTTTTCCCACTACACGATATATTGAAATCGTCTACAAAAAGTGAGCCATCAATTGATTTATTCAGAACTGCAGCCAGGCTGTTGATCTTAATACTAAACAGAGTAGTAGACAAAATACTGCCCTGTGGGACACCCTGGTCTTGATCAAAATGATCAGACATAGTTGTACCCAAACGAATTTGGAATTGTCTATCATTCAAAAAGTTTGTAAATCTGTCACTAAATCAACAGGACTGTGTAAAACACCCATTTTAACCAATATTGAAGAACCGCCTGTAGCTTTTCCATTTTCCTCTAAAGCGTAGGAATGATAAGGTGTGTATTGGCGAAATTTAAATCTGCTTTCTTCAGAAAGGTCTCGTTGAGACAAAAAGCTGATGGTTCATAATCTTGAGTTAATAATTGGAGTTCATTTAAATTTGGCCAAACTCCTCTGCAATTCCACTGAACGATAGTTGGTGGCTGAGCCATCTTTAGTCTGTATATAGAAATAAAACACAAAACTGCCCAAGCCAAGATATATAAGGTTAGCTTAGCCATTATGTACGTTTTATTTTGGGTAATCCTTTTTTACCTTTCTTATTATTTCTCATTTGTTCTCTCTTGTCTTTCTTCTTATAAACTTCTTTCTCTCTCTCTTGTCCCAACAAGTCCTTCGACCTTTGGTTCAAGGAAGTCTCGACTTTTAATGGACGACCACTACACTCCTGATACTCCTCATCAGAAAGCATGGGTGTATCGTTGGTAGGAGTGGGAGTATCATCGACTATTTTAGGCTCTTTGCCGGATTCGATATTTATGGTATTCTCTTTATTCTTCTTTTTCTGATTCGAGGTAGCTTTATTACTACAAGACTCTTCACTACTTTCTTTTCCTGTGAACTCCTTCAGTTCTTCTTCGTTTGGTGTAAGGTTTACATCTACACCGGAGTGAATAGGATTAGTGAAGGAATCTACAGACTGCACAAGTGCATCCTCACCCGAAACACTACAAGTATCCGGTAAGTTGTCACCCTTCAATTCAACTTCCTGAGTTGATACCACGTCAACACTTTCAGTCTGATCAGAAATCGACTTCTGATCACATGCCTTCTGATCACCTGCCTTGACTTCTACATCATCGCAAACCTCACTCTCACTGACATCTTCATCACTCTCACTGACATCTTCATCTTCCGAATTACAACCTTCATCCATCGCGTCATCGAGACACTCGTAGCGGTTTGGGGTTTTCTCATTGCTCTCGGCGGCAACTATCTCCTGATGACGTTTGATAGGTTTGCCATCAGGGCCTACAGTCTTCCACAGGCCTAGGTCTATAGCGTCAAGTCCTCTTCGGACTTCTACGGGCGGAGCAGAGCGAGGACCAGAGGAACCACCCTTTCCGCCGTTAGTTACGGTATCTCCAGAAACCTGTTTGGCTTTTGGACAGGTTTTTTTAAAGTGTCCTTCCTGATGACAGATCAGGCATTTATTTTTCAAAGGACACCTCCAGTTCATGTGATCTTCTGAACCACAAGTATAACATGTTTTTACTTGACCGTTATACCATACAGGAAGTCTCGTACCTCCAACAAAAATCGAAGAAGGAAGAGATCGTTTGAATTTCATCATCCAAATTCATCGAACCCCTGTCTCAAACTCTCTATCGGAAGAGTAGAACTCTTTTTGTACAGAGAGAACATCACCATAAACCTCAAAAGCACTTTTGATCGCAGAATCTAGGAAATCGCATGGTCCTTTCATCTTTACTAACACTTTTTCCTCAAAATGGCCACGTTGATCTCTTACGCGAATACCTTCCAGCACTAGGCGAGTTTTGGTATTTTCATTTGCCAGTGTGACGTTCCACAAGATATTTGATACCTGTACTAGACCCTTAAGGATTTTCGGTCCTGATCCAACAGTGTCTTTCAATGCGTGATATATATCTTCCGCATTAGCTTTCTCTAGACCTTTAAGTTGTAGGCTCAGTGACCTATCATACTTTCTAAAGGCCATAGTGAAAAAAAAAAAAAAAAAAAAAAATTAAAGTCCTACTAGGGACTATCAATACTACAAACTACAAATAGTGACAGGCACAAACCTCAACAGTGAGAGAGAGAGAGAGAATTAGGGTTTAACGTCGCATTCAGCAATATTTCAGCTATATAGCGACGATCAAACAAAATTCTAAGTAATCAATTCAAAAACTCGGTAAACTAATGCGTTAAAACAGGTACAAACATTAAAATTTGTACAACAAACCAATCTCTCCCAAATAACCTAAAATACAATCCAACAGTGAGCCTCCCCACAGAGTAAACATTGAATACTCCCCGATGGAGCCTCACTCCAAAGACGTACACTGTAACCTTTACAACAATACACTTGAGACTTCAGGGCCAGGCAGAACAAAAGCCTAGTCCCAAAACCAGCGAGTTGCCTGGCTACAACGAGGAACAAAAGAACAGAGAACAAAGGCTAGCACACAGTTGTACACTCAGGGCTAAGCCTACAATGCACAGCAATATAACTTCGGTATGTTACATGTATTCCACCTACCTCGATTTACACAAAACTTATGTGCAAATCGACCTACGTCAAACCGAACGAAAAACGAACCAACTTCAAACTAGATCAAGTCAACAAGGATATATATATACAACAGCAAAATACGAAATATTTACAGACAGCGAACAAACAGAGAAGAGGGAGACAGAGAACAAAAAAACACACCAACGTCGCATTCAGCAATATTTCAGCTATATAGCGACGATCAAACAAAATTCTAAGTAATCAATTCAAAAACTCGGTAAATTAATGCCTTAAAACAGGTACAAACATTAAAATATGTACAACAAACCAATCTCTCTCAAATAACCTAAAATACAATCTTCTTTCACTCTGCTAAAAAGATCTTCCAGCGTATCTGCTCGATAAAAAGTATCTCTAACAGTTTTAAAATCTATGCAGTCCAGGAGAATATGTTTCACCGTCAGATCTTCATGGCAAGGTATCCACCTTGGAATCGGCTCCTGTTTTAGTAAATATTCATGAGCTAATCGTGTGTGACCGATCCTACATCGTCTAATCATGGCCTGGTCGAAGCGTTTATCACTGTTCAGGTGAGTATAACCAACCGTTGTTTTGAACTCGTGAAGTTTGTTATTATCCATAGTATCCCATAGCGATTGAAACAGCCTTCTTACATATGCACAGATAGATGGTCTGAAATCGCTGTATGGGAGACCAACAGGGTCAACTTCTCCATCTAAAGCTGCCTTAGCTAGTCTATCAGAAATCGGAAATGAGAGGGGGGGGAATCCTGCAATCTGTCCTGACTACTTCCGGGTCCATGGCTTCCCTCAAACTTATGGCTGATGGTCTGATGAAACGATTTGAGGATGCCCGACAGGAGAGAGAGAGAATTAGGGTTTAACGTCGCATTCAGCAATATTTCAGCTATATAGCGACGATCAAACAAAATTCTAAGTAATCAATTCAAAAACTCGGTAAATTAATGCGTTAAAACAGGTACAAACATTAAAATTTGTTCAACAAACCAATCTCTCTCAAATAACCTAAAATACTATCTTCTTTCACTCTGCTAAAAAGATCTTCCAGCGTATATGCTCGATAAAAAGTATCTCTTACAGTTTTAAAATCTATGCAGTCCATGAGAATATGTTTCACCGTCAGATTTTCATGGCAAGGTATACGCCTTGGAATCGGCTCCTGTTTTAGTAAATATTCATGAGTTAATCGTGTGTGACCGATCCTACATCGTCTAATCATGGCCTGGTCGAAGCGTTTATCACTGTTCAGGTGAGTATAACCAACCGTTTTTTTGAACTCGTGAAGTTTGTTATTATCCATAGTATCCCATAGCGATTGAAACAGCCTTCTTACATATGCACAGATAGATGGTCTGAAATCGCTGTATGGAAGACCAACAGGGTCAACTTCTCCATCTAAAGCTGCCTTAGCTAGTCTATCAGCTTCAGTGTTGCCTTCGATGTCAACGTGACTAGGCACCCAACAAAACACAATATCTATCTGTTGATCAAATCTGGTGTCATATAATTGTAGAATTTCCAAGATGGTGGGATGAGTGGAATTTCCATTTTTAATTGCTTTAAGGCATGACAGTGAATCTGAGAATATGACATATTTTTTTCCTTCTAGTGGATCCAATACCTTCTAAAGCTGATAATAGAGCTTTTGCTTCTGCAGTAAATATGGAACTTTTACCTGGCAGTCGATACGTTTTAGTTTTGGAACTAAAGATAGTAGCACATGCTACTCTCTCACCATCTTAAGATAAATAGCCTGATGTGAACTGTATTTCTCTCTCAGTAGACCGAATTCCTGAGTATACACGAGCTGGCTCTTGTCTGCCTTTTTATATTTAGTCAGTGAAATATCTACTTCTGGTGTGGCTAACTGCCATGGTGGAGTTGGCAAGAGCTCGTTAGGTAAAATCTGACTAACTTTGATACCAGCTGCTACAAGATGTGGTTTCATACGGATTCCAAGAGGTGGAATAATCGAGGGTTTTAGCGAATATAAATCTGCGTACTCAGGGTTGAAAACACAGTTAAATGCAGGATTTGAGTGGTTGGAGAGAGAGAGAGAGAATTAGGGTTTAACGTCGCATTCAGCAATATTTCAGCTATATAGCGACGATCAAACAAAATTCTAAGCAATCAATTCAAAAACTCGGTAAACTAATGCGTTAAAACAGGTACAAACATTAAAATTTGTACAACAAACCAATCTCTCTCAAATAACCTAAAATACAATCTTCTTTCACTCTGCTAAAAAGATCTTCCAGCGTATCTGCTCGATAAAAAGTATCTCTTACAGTTTTAAAATCTATGCAGTCCATGAGAATATGTTTCACCGTCAGATCTTCATGGCAAGGTATACACCTTGGAATCGGCTCCTGTTTTAGTAAATATTCATGAGTTAATCGTGTGTGACCGATCCTACATCGTCTAATCATGGCCTGGTCGAAGCGTTTATCACTGTTCAGGTGAGTATAATCAACCGTTTTTTTGAACTCGTGAAGTTTGTTATTATCCATAGTATCCCATAGCGATTGAAACAGCCTCCTTACATATGCACAGATAGATGGTCTGAAATCGCTGTATGGGAGACCAACAGGGTCAACTTCTCCATCTAAAGCTGCCTTAGCTAGTCTATCAGCTTCAGTGTTGCCTTTGATGTCAACGTGACTAGGCACCCAACAAAACACAATATCTATATGTTGATCAAATCTGGTGTCATGTAATTGTAGAATTTCCAAGATGGTGGGATGAGTGGAATTTCCATTTTTAATTGCTTTAAGGCATGACAGTGAATCTGAGAATATGACATATTTTTCCCTTCTAGTGGATCCAATACCTTCTAAAGCAGATAATAGAGCTTTTGCTTCTGCAGTAAATATGGAACTTTTACCTGGCAGTCGATACGTTTTAGTTTTGGAACTAAAGATAGTAGCACATGCTACTCTCTCACCATCTTTAGAACCATCTGTATAAATAGCCTGATGTGAACTGTATTTCTCTCTCAGTAGACCGAATTCCTGAGTATACACGAGCTGGCTCGTGTCTGCCTTTTTATATTTAGTCAGTGAAATATCTACTTCTGGTGTGGCTAACTGCCATGGTGGAGTTGGCAAGAGCTCGTTAGGTAAAATCTGACTAACTTTGATACCAGCTGCTACAAGATGTGGTTTCATACGGATTCCAAGAGGTGGAATAATCGAGGGTTTTAGCGAATATAAATCTGCGTACTCAGGGTTGAAAACACAGTTAAATGCAGGATTTGAGTGGTTCGAACGCAGTTTTGTGATATATTGCAGCGATAATTTAATTCTCCGAAGTTCTAAAGGAATTTCATCCGCTTCTACATACAAGCTTTCTTTGGGTGATGTTCTGAACGCACCGAGGCAAAGCCTTAGTCCTTGATGGAGAATAGGATCTAGCTTTGCCAAGTTTGACTTGCTTGCACCATTGTAAACAATAGAACCATAATCGAGTTTGGAACGAACAAGCGATCGATACAAATGAAGGAGAGTTTGCTGATCTCCCCCCCACTTATAGCTGGCAACGACTTTCAACAAATCCAGAGCTTTCGTGCATTTGGCTTTTAAGCAATTTATATGTGTTAGTCGTTGATCAAACCACATGCCTAGAAATTTGACCTCTTTTACTACTTTGATTTCAGTTCCGTCTAATTTTAGTTTTGGATCTTCGTGCTGGAAGTATTTTCTGCAAAAGTGTATACAATTTGTCTTAGCTCTGGAGAACTTGAAACCATTTTCTAGACACCATTTCTGAATTCTGTGTAGACAAAGTTGTAATGTTCTCTCAATACTGTGTATACTTTTCCCACTACACGATATATTGAAATCGTCTACAAAAAGTGAGCCATCAATTGATTTATTCAGAACTGCAGCCAGGCTGTTGATCTTAATACTAAACAGAGTAGTAGACAAAATACTGCCCTGTGGGACACCCTGGTCTTGATCAAAATGATCAGACATAGTTGTACCCAAACGAATTTGGAATTGTCTATCATTCAAAAAGTTGGAAATAAAAACTGGTAAACGACCTTTTAATCCCATCTTTTGAAGATCTTTAAGAATCCCGTATTTCCATGTAGTATCATAGGCTTTTTCTAAATCAAAAAAGATAGAAACCACATGTTCGTTCTTGGCGAAAGCATTCTTAACAAACGAATCTAATCTGACTAAATGATCAATGGTACTTCTATTTTTTCGGAAACCAGCTTGAATATCAGTAAGTTTCTTTTCAGTTTCCAGGTACTAAACAAGGCGATCATTTATCATGCGTTCCATTGTTTTGCAGACACAACTAGTCAGTGAAATAGGACGATAATTACCAGGGTCTGTATGGTCACGACCAGGCTTTGGTACTGGTATAACTATGGCATTGTGCCAAGACGGAGGAAATTCTTCTCTATACCAGAGTCTATTGAATATGCGTAATAGGATTTCTAGAGATGATTCCGGTAGATGTTTCAAAAGCTGATAATGAATATTATCAGGGCCTGCAGCAGAATCATGAGCTTTCGTGAGAGAAGTATGGAGTTCTTCAATTGTAAACGAAGCGTTATAGCCTTCGTGATTACCGGAAGTGAATTTAATTTCATTTTTCTCTTCTCTTTTTTGGAAACTTTGAAATTTAGGCACATAATTTTCTGATGAAGAGTTTTTGGCAATTGTTTCTCCTAATTTATTTGCAATTTCTACTTTGTCAGTAATCACCTGATTTCCATCGTTGAGATGATGAACGCTGGACTTTGATACTTACTGGTGATTTAAATGCCCGCACAGGTTCGGGCCTTGACTTTGTGTCTAATGATGATTCTAATCATCTGCCCCTATACGACACTTATGTCGAAGATGATGCAACTTTACGTCGTTACAACTGTGATAAGATACAGGATCAACGTGGCAAACAATTACTAGATCTGTGCATATCCGCACAGATGAGACTTTTAAACGGCAGAACAGTCGGTGACACAATTGGACACTTCACCTGTCATCAACCAGGTGGCAGCAGTGTTGTAGATTATACTGTCGTATCAGATACTTTGCTAAAATTAATATCGTATTTTCATGTACACAGGTTTACAGGTTATCTGTCCGATCACTGTCAATTATCATTTATGCTACGCGTAAATTATCATATAAACATTTTGAAGAATGACCTAAAGCCTATGCCTTCTAGATACATATGGTCAGAGGACTCACTTCACAAATACCAAGATGCTTTATGTTCGCATCCAGTTCAAAATGCTATTGATAAATTTCTTGAAAACAGATACTCCCAAGAGCAGGTTGACTGTGCAGCAGATGATTTTAACAATATCCTTAAAACTGCTGGGAACATAGCCTTGAAATGCATTAAGTCTAATAGAGCCAGAAAAACTCATATAATTACTAAAAAGAAACCAAGGTGGTATGATAAAACTTTGCAAAGTCTTAAAAGTAGCACAAAGTACAAAGCGTATCTATTATCTATATATCCAAAGGTACCATGTGTTAGATCTTCGTACTTTAAATCTCTAAAAGATCTTAGAAAAGCAAGGAAATATAAAAGGAGAAAATATAGAAACAGGCTTATTAACAATCTAGACAATTTAGTCGACGATAAGCCGAAAGAATTTTGGAAAATATTGAAAGAACTTAAAGAGAATGACAATCCAAAAAAGGAAGATACAGAAAATGTATCACCAGATGAATGGTTAAAACATTTTGAGAAATTAAATGTAAAAAGTAAATTCAGTTCAACTGAGAATTTCATTGATACAAATTTACAACATCTAGAACAGCAAACTAATTTCAGTGAGTTAGACTATAGAATAAAAGAAAATGAAATTAGTAAGGCAATTAAAGGACTCAAAACACAAAAAGCATGTGGCCTAGATGGTATCTGTAACGAAATGCTGAAATATGGCTATACCAGTCTTGGTTCATGCATTCAAAAACTATTTAACCTTACTTACTCCAATGCGGTTTATCCCCGATGCTGGAGTGAAGGTTACATCTCTCCTATTCACAAGTCTGGTACTAAGAAAACCCCCTCCAATTATCGAGGAATTACTATAACCAGTAATATTGGCAAACTATTCAACTCAGTTCTTAATAACAGGTTGGAAAATTTTCTCTCCTCTCGCGATATCATTAGAAAAGAACAATTGGGCTTTACTAAAGGTGCGAGGACCTCTGATCATATGTTTGTTTTGAAAACATTGGTAGATTCATACCAACAGGTTGAACACAAACCAATGTACGCTTGCTTCGTTGATTTCTCGAAAGCATTTGACAAGGTTTGGCATACGGGTCTTTTTTACAAACTGCAGTCGATCGGTATAGGTGGACAATTTTACAAGATTTTAAAAGATATGTATAATAACAATATGCTATGTGTAAAGGTTGCTGGTGCACTGACAAACTTTTTTCAATCACTCACTGGTGTTCGTCAGGGCGACAATTTAAGCCCAAATCTTTTTAAGATTTTTATTAATGATCTACCATCCATATTTGATAATTCATGTGACCCGGTATTCCTTGGGACCACACCTCTCAATTGTTTATTGTATGCAGATGATGTTGTGCTATTGTCTGACAGTAAGGAAGGTTTACAACTATCCCTTGATAAACTACAATTATACTGTGATAAATGGAGTCTGGAAGTGAACATAGCTAAAACTAAATGTATGATATTTAACTGTAAAAGTGGAACATCTCCAAAATCATTCTGTCTTGGTGATGCCCAAATAGAAACAGTACAGTAGTACACATATTTAGGAATTACATTTAACCCATCTGGAACGTGGAAATTGGCCAAAGTTCAACTGAATGGCAAGGCATCTAAGGCATTCTTCAAAATTCGAAAATGTTTTTCATGTAATCCTCCTGGAATCTCCACTTCTTTGCATATATTTGATCATACTATTAAGCCTATTTTACTCTACTGTTCAGAAATATGGGGATCATCCATTGTTACAAAATTGAGTAAAAAATCATTTTTAGATAACTATATTAAGAATGAACCACTTGAAAGACTTAACTTGAAGTACTGTAAATACATTCTGGGGTCAACTCCAAATGTACAAATTGTGCTGTGTTAGGTGAACTCGGTCGACGTCCTATGCTAATTGATGTTATTTGTTCAATGCTTAAATACTGGCGTCGCTTATTTGAAATGCCTGAGGATACGTTATTAAAGAAAGCTTTTGATTTTTCTATCAAATTGGACACCCAAGGAAAAAAGACCTGGGTAACGGGTATTAAATGTATATTGTCATTCTTAAATCTAAGTCATTTATACGAACAGAAAAAAAGTTTATCTGTTGGTAGCTTAGTTTCCAAAGCTGCAAGAAGTTTCTCTTCTGTATTTTGTAACTGGTGGAATGAACAACTGTTTACCGACCGTCCCAACGTAGCGTATGGTAACAAACTCAGAACATATAGAACCTTCAAGCTAAATTTTGTGTTGGAACCTTACTTATCTATTCTGAATCGAGATCATCGCAGTGACTTATGTAAGCTACGAACAAGTAGCCATGACCTTCAGATTGAGAAAGGTAGATTTACCAAAGTACCAGCAGATAAGCGTTTATGTACTCTTTGCAATGCTGGTAAGGTTGAAGATGAATTCCATTTTTTAATGGAATGTAATAAATATGATAATTTTCGGGACATATTTCTATTTAAATGTGATAGCATGAATGCCAACTTTTCTCAACTCGATATTTCAAACAAATTTATTTGGCTCTTATCGTGCGAGGATCCAATTATTGTGAAAAATTTAGGTAAGTTTGTTCATGATTGTATGAGCGCACGTAGCAATATGATTGATGGTTCGGCATCTAAACATGACAAATGTGTTACTGGTACAGGAATAACAGATGTTAGCTAATATACGTTTTTAGTGTTACAAACAGATACTAGTCAGTAAGATCATAGTTTATTGTAAAATGCCAGCGAAATCGCTGCTCCTGGCATTATTGTTCCTTGTATCACGACTGTTATTTTTCTGTAAATCAAATTATTTCTAATCAACTAGGTTATTCTATATGTATATATACTTAATTATCTTCGCTTGATTGTATATCTGCTCGATAACGGGCGCTGTGATCAGCAAATAAAGAACCTTGAACCTTGAACCTTGGAGCTTTTACCTTTTATTCTTTGGATCATATTCCAAACTTTTGTTATTGGTGTATGAGTATTTATCTTAGAAACATAATTTCTCCAAGAATCACGTTTATTCTGTTTCATGGTTCTACGAGTTTTAGCTCTTGTAACTCTGAGATCTTTCAAATTTTCAGGATTAGGGTGTCGGCGGAAATATCGTTCAGCCTTCTTCCTACAGTCATCGTTAAACCAAGGTTTCTTAATATGTGGAACTCCTGAAGATGTGGGAATGATTTTGTTGGCAATTTCGATCAACATATCTGAGAATAGCTGTATAGGATCTGAAGCATCAGCGAAGGATACTGATTGTAGTTCTTGTGAACAAAGCTTTTCAAACTCGGGCCAGTTTGCTTTCTTGAAATTAAACCTTGTGAAATGCGGGTCATCAGCTGAATGACCAGCTTTTAGGACAGTGGGAAAGTGATGACTTCCACAAAGGTCATCATGAACAGACCAAGAAAATTCTTCAAGAATAGGAAGGTCGCAGATTGAGATATCCAATGCTGAATAGGTTCCATGAGCCGAAGCCAAATGTGTATAAGAACCATCATTAAAAATACACAACGAATTATTTGTTATAAAATTTTCGAGAATTTTACCTTTACAATTGTCTTCGTTATCCCAGAGGATGTTACGTCCGTTAAAATCACCCATCAATAAACAAGGTTTCGGGAGCTGATCGTAAAGATCTTGAAGTTCATTTAGTCGGAGACTGCCAGAAGAAGGTATGTACACCGTGCATAATGTGAGAGAGAGAATTCAAGGTAATACGAACCGCTACAGCTTGTAAATCTGTCACTAAATCAACAGGACTGTGTAACACACCCATTTTAACCAATATTGAGGAACCGCCAGTAGCTTTTCCATTTTCGTCTAAAGCGTAGGAATGATAAGGTGTGTATTGGCGAAATTTAAATTTATCTTTATCTGCTTTCTTCAGAAAGGTCTCGTTGAGACAAAAGCTGATGGTTCATAATCTTGAGTTAATAATTGGAGTTCATTTAAATTTGGCCAAACTCCTCTGCAATTCCACTGAACGATAGTTGGTGGCTGAGCCATCTTCAGTCCGTATATAGAAATAAAACACAAACCGGCCCAAGTCAAGATATATAAGGTTAGCTTAGCCATTATGTACGTTTTATTTTGGGTAATCCTTTTTGACCCTTCTTTTCTTTTTTCCTTTGTTCTCTCTTGCCTTTTTGATTTTCCTTTTTACAAACTTCTTTCTGTCGCTCTTGTCAAGGAAGTCTCGCCTATTAGCGGGCGATCGTTACAATCATGAAAATCCTCATCAGAAAGAATGCATGTATCACTGCTAGGAGTGGGATTAGCATCGACCACCTCAGGCTCCTCGCCGATATCCATTGCATTCTCTTCATTCTTATTCGAGATGGCTTCATCACTACCAGACTGCTGACTACCTTCTTTTGCTGAGAACTCCTTCATTACATCTTCGTTTGGTGTGAAGTTAATACCTACACCGAAGTGAATAGGATTAATGGAGGAATCTACAGGCTGCACAAGTGCATTTTGATCCGAAACACTACCAGTATCCGATAAGTTTTTTCCCTTGAATTCAACTTCCGAAGTTACTACTACTTCAACACTTTCAGTTTTATCAGAAATCGACTTCTGATCACCTGACTTCTGCTCACCTGCCTTTACTTCTACATCATCGCAACCCTCACTCTCACCGACATCTTCATCATTGCAAACCTCACTCTCACCTTCATCTTCATCTTTCAAACCACAACCTACCTCCATCTCGTCACCGAGAGCCTCGTAGTGGTTTGAGGTTTTCTCTTTGCTCTCAGCGGCAACTATCTCCTGATGACGTTCAGTGGTTTTACCATTACGACCTACAGTCTTCCATGCATCTTTATGGTACTGTTGTTTCTGTCGGATAGCCTCGGCAGAAAGTTTTCTAACTCCTGCAGCCGGAACAAAGCGAGAATTCAACAAATCATCTCTTCTATCATTAGCTGCGTTATCTTCAGGAACCTGTTTGGCATTTGGACAGGTTTTTTTAAAGTACCCTTCCTCATGACAAATCAAGCATTTATTTTTCAAAGGACACTTCCAGTTCATGTGATTTTGTGATCCACAAGTATAACATCTTTTTACTTGACCGTTATACCATACAGGAATCTCAAACCTCCAATCAAAATAGAAGAAGGAAGATCACGTTTGAATTTCGTCATCCAAATTCTTCGAACTCCCGTTTCAAACTGTCTATCAAACGAGTAGAACTCTCTTTGTAAAGAGAGAACATCCCCATAAAACTCAAAAGCACGTTTGATCTCAGCATCTGGGAATTCGCATGGACCTTTCATTTTTACCAGCAATTTCCCTGGATCAATTTCCTCAAAATAGCCAAATTGATCTCCAACGTGAATACCTTCCAGCACTAGTCGAGCTTTGGTATTCTCATTTGCTACTGTGAGGTTCCACAAGGTATTTGATACCTGTACTAGACCTGTAAGAATTTTCGGTCCTGATCCAACAGTGTCTTTCAATGCGTTATATATATCTTCCGGATCTGCTCTCTCTAGACCGTGAAGTTTTAGGCTCAGTGACCTATTAAACTTGCTAAATGCCATAGTGAAAAAAAAGCAGATACAGATAAGGTGTGTATTACAACACATATAAGGGAAGTGGGAAGAGGTGCCGACATACTGACTGCGTCACATGACTTCACAGAATAGTCTTCTGGTTAACCTATTCTAAAGCACATACCAAGAATCTAACGATTCGTGATATGTATTGTATCTCAGGTACGCTTTTATTGTACCTGTTCATGTGGCAACTTGGATGATATGACCACACGGCCCCTGGCTCCGCTTTAGACGAAAATGGAAAGCTACAAGCGGTTCTTCAATAGTTGTTGAAAAGGGTGTTTTACACAGTCCTGTTGATTTAGTGACAGGTTTACAAGCTGTAGCAGTTCGTATTACCTTGAATTCTGTTTTCACTTTTTGTACCGTGTACATACCTTCTTCTGGTAGTCTCCGGCTAAGTGAGCTTGAAGATCTTTACGATCAGCTCCCGAAACCTTGTTTAATGATGGGATGATTTTAACGGTCGTAATATCCTCTGGGATAATGAAGACAATTGTAAAGGTAAAATTCTTGAAAATGTTACATCAAATAATTCTGTGTATTTTTAATGATGGTTCTTGTACACATCTGTCCTCAGCCCATGAAACTTATTCAGCATTAGATATCTCACTTTGCGACCTTCCTATTCTTGAAGAATTTTCTTGGTCTGTTCATAATGACCTTTGTAGAAGGGATCACTTTCCCACTGTCCTAAAAGCTGTTCATCTGTCCTCAGCTCATGAAACTTATTCAGCATTAGATATCTCACTTTGCGACCATCCTATTCTTGAAGAATTTTCTTGGTCTGTTCATAATGATCTTTGTAGAAGGGATCACCTTCCCACTTTTCAACATTCCACAAGGTTTAATTTCAAGAAAGCAAACTGTCCCGAGTTTGCGAAGCTTTGTTCACATAAGCTACAAGCAGTCTCCTTCGCTGATGTTCCAGATCCTATATAGCTTTTCTCAGATATGCTGATAGAAATTGCCAACCAAACCATTCCTACCTCTTCAGGAGTTGCACATATTAAGAAACCTTGGTTTAATGATGACTGCAAAGAAGCAAGAAAATGTAGGAAGAAGGCTGAACGATATCTCCGACGACATCCTAATCCTGAAAATTTGAAAGATCTCAGAGTTACAAGAGCTAAAGCTCGTAGAACCATGAAACAGAATAAACGTGATTCTTGCAGAAATTATGTTTCTAAGATAAATACTCATACTCCAACGAATAAAAGGTAAAAGCTCCAAGTCGATCGTTCATCATCTCAACGATGGAAACCAAGTGATTACTGACAAGAGTAGAAATCGCAAACAAATTAGGCGAAACAATTCCCAAAAACTCTTCGTCAGAAAATTATGTACCTAAAGTTCAATTTCCAAAAAAGACAAGAGATAAATAAAATAAAAGTCCCCTCCGGTAACTATGAAGGCTATAACGCTATGTTTACAATTGACGAACTTCATGCTTCTCTCACAAAGGCTAACGATTCTCCTGCAGGCCCTTATATTCATTATCAGCCTTTGAAACATCTACCGGAATCTTCTCTAGAAATTCTATCACGCATATTCAATAGACTTTGGATAAGAGAAGACTTTCCTCCGTCATGGCATGATGCCATATTTATACCAGTACCAAAGTTTGGCCGTGACCATACCGACCCTGGTAATTATCGTCCGATTTCACTGACTAGCTGTGTCTGCAAAACAATGGAACGCATGATAAATGATCGCCTTGTTTGGTACTTGGAAACTGAAAAAAACCTTATTGATTACAAGCGTCTAGTCCGTCATCCATTATTCAGCCGTCGTCCATTAGAGAATATCCGTGTCCATAATCCAAAGACCTATTCCATATTCCATATAACAGTATTAGTACCAAATTCAAAAAGACAATCATAGTATACATAAACATAGGCTTGTTTCCTGCAAGAGCGAAGCCGTCAACAGTTTTCAATTATGCCGTCAAGACATCATGATGTTCCAAAATATCAAATCCCTATCGCTGATCAGTATTCTTAATTCATAATATTCGTATATTCGTAACATGTTTAAGCTGGTTTCCGTAAAAATAGAAGTACCATTGATCATTTAGTCAGAATAGATTCGTATGTCAAGAATGCTTTCGCAAAGAATGAACATGTGGTTTCTATCTTTTTTGATCTAGAAAAACCCTCTGATGCATGGAAATACGGGATTCAGAAAGATCTTCAAAATATGGGATTAAAAGGCCGTTTACCCGTTTTTATTTCCAACTTTTTGAATGATAGTCAATTCCAAATTCGTTTAATTGTCTATGTCTGATCATTTTGATCAAGGCCACAGGGCAGTATTTTGTCTACTACTCTGTCTAGTATCAAGATCAACAGTTTGGCTGCACTTCTGAATAAATCAATTGATGGTTCACTTTTTGTGGACGATTTCAACATCGTGTAGTGGTAAAAATATACACAATATAGAGAGAACATTACAACTTTGTCTAAACAGAATTCAGAAATAGTGTCTAGAAAATGGCTTCAAATTCTCCAAAGCTAAAACAAAATAAAGATCCAGCATAAAGATCCAGAACTTACATTAGATGGAACTGAAATCAAAGTGGTAAAAGAGGTCAAATTCCTAGGCATATTGTTTGACCAGCTAACATTCCAATCACATATAAATTGCTTAAAAGCCAAATTCACGAAAGCTCTAGATTTGTTGAAAGTAGTTGCCAGCTACAAGTGGGGAGGACGGAGATCTTCATTCATATCGATCACTTGTTCGTTCCAAACTCGATTATGGTTCTATTGTTTACAATGGTGCAAGCAAGTCAAACTTGACAAAGCTAGATCCTATTCTCCATCAAGGACTAAGACCTTGCCTAGGTGCGTTCAGAACATCACCTAAAGAAAGCTTGTACGTAAAAGCGGATGAATTGCCTTTACAACTTCGAAGGATTAAACTTTCGATGCAATAAATAACAAAACTGCGTTCGAACCGCTCAAATACTGCATATAACTGTTTTCAAACGTCCATATGCACATTTCTATTTAAAGAAACCCTCGATTATTCCACCTCTTGGAATCCGTGTGAAACCACACATTGTAGCAGCTGGTATTAAAGTTGGTCAAATTTTACCTAACGAGCTCTTGCCAACTCGTCTTGGCAGTTAGCCAAACCAGAAGTAGATATTTCACTGACGAAATATAAAAAGGTAGACACGAGCTCGTGTATACACAAGAATTTAGCCTACTGAGAGAGAATACAAGATCACATCAGGCTATTTATACAGATGGTTTTAAAGACGGTGAAAGAGTAGCATGTGCTACTATCTTTAGTCCCAAAACTTAAATCTGTCGTCTACGGTAAAGTTTCATATTTACTGCAGAAGCAAAGGCTCTGTTATCAGCTTTAGAAGGTATTAGCTCCACTAGAAGGAAAACAAATGTCATATTCTCGGATTCACTGTCATGCCTTAAAGTGATTAAAAGTGGAGAGAGAGAGAGAGAGAATTAAGGTTTAACGTCGCATTCAGCAATATTTCAGCTATATAGCGACGATCAAACAAAATTCTAAGTAATCAATTCAACAACTCGGTAAACTAATGCGTTAAAACAGGTACAAACATTAAAATTTGTACAACAAACCAATCTCTCTCAAATAACCTAAAATACAATCCTCTTTCACTCTGTTAAAAAGATCTTCCAGCGTAACTGCTCGATAAAAAGTATCTCTTACAGTCTTAAAATCTATGCAGTCTATGAGAATATGTTTCACCTTGAGATTTTCATGGCAAGGTATACATCTTGGAATCGGCTCCTGTTTTAGTAAATATTCATGAGTTAATCGTGTGTGACCGATTCTACATCGTCTAATCATGGCCTGGTCGAAACGTTTATGACTGTTCAGGTGAGTATAGCCAACCGTTTTTTTGAACTCGTGAAGTTTGTTATTACCCATACTATCCCATAAAGAATGAAACAGCTTTCTTACATAAGCGCAGATAGATGGTCTGAAATCGCTGTATGGTATTCCAACAGGGTCAACTTCTTCATCTAGAGCTGCCTTAGCCAATCTATCAGCTTCAGTGTTGCCTTTGATGTCAACGTGACTAGGCACCCAACAAAACACAATATCTATCTGTTGATCAAATCTGGTGTCATATAATTGTAGAATTTCCAAGATGGTGGGATGAGTGGAATTTCCATTTTTAATTGCTTTAAGGCATGACAGTGAATCTGAGAATATGACATATTTTTCCTTCTAATGGATCCAATAACGGATTTGATATTTTCGGAACATCATGATGTCCTGCCGGCATCAATGAGAACTGTTGACCGCTTCTCTCTTGCAGGAAACAAGCTTATGTTTATGTATACTATGATTGTCTTTTTGAATTTGGTGCTAATACTGTTATATGGAATATGAAATAGGTCGTTGGATTATGGACGCGGATATTCGCTAATGGACGACGGCTGGATTATGAATGACGGACTAGACGCTTGTAATTCTAAAGCTGATAATAGAGCTTTTGCTTCTGCAGTAAATATGGAACTTTTACTTGGCAGTCGATACGTTTTAGTTTTGGAACTAAAGATAGTAGCACACGCTAATCTCTCGCCATCTTTAGAACCATCTGTATAAATAGCCTGATGTGAACTGTATTTCTTTCTCAGTAGACCGAATTCTTGAGTATACACGAGCTGGCTCGTGTCTGCCTTTTTATATTTAGCCAGTGAAATATCTACTTCTGGCGTGGCTAACTGCCATGGTGGAGTTGGCAAGAGCTCGTTAGGTAAAATCTGACTAAACTGGGGTTTCATGCGGATTCCAAGAGGTGGAATAATCGAGGGTTTCTTTAAAAAGAGATCTGCGTACTGAGGGTTAAAAACACAGTTATATGCAGGATTTGATTAAAAGTGGAAATTCAACTCATCCCACCATCTTGGAAATTCTACAATTATATGACACCAGATTTGATCAACAGATAGATATTGTGTTTTGTTGGGTGCCTAGTCACGTTGACATCAAAGACAATACTGAATCCGATAGATTGGCTCGGGCAGCTCTAGATGAAGTTGATCCTGTTGGAATCCCATACAGCGATTTCAGACCATCTACCTGCGCTTATGTAAGAAAGCTGTTTCAATCTTTATGGGATACTATGGGTAATAACAAACTTCGCGAGTTCAAAAACACTTTTGGTTACAACACATATAAGGGAAGTGGGAAGAGGTGCCGACATACTGACAGAGCCACATGACTTCACAGTATAGTCTTCTAGTTAACCTATTCTAAAGCACATACCATGAATCTAACGATTCGTGTTGTATCTCAGGTATTTTATACTCATCTGAACAGTCAGAAACGTTTCGATCAGGCCATGATTAGACGATGTAGGATCGTCCATACACGATTACCTCACGAATATTTACTAAAACAAGAGCCGGCCCCAAGGTGTATCCATGCCATGAAGATCTCACGGTGTAAGATTTTCTCATAGGCTGCATAGATTTTAAGATTGTAAGTGATACTTTTTATCGAGCTGGAAGATCTTTTTAGCGGAGTAAAAGAAGGTTGTATTTTAAATTATTTGAGAGAGATTGGTTTATTGTACAAATATGTTGTTTGAACCAGTTTTTACGCAATAGTTTACCGAGTTGTTGAATTGAATCCTTAGAATATTGTTTGATCGTCACTGTATAGCTTAAATAATGCTGAATTCGACGTTAAACCTTAATTCTCTCTCTCTCTCTCTCAAATTGCTGATTTTATTCTGAGGAATAATGAATTTACATTTAACGGTAAAGTCTACCGCCAAAAAGTGGGCGCACCACAAGGCGCCGCGCCGAGCCCAGAGCTTTGTGATAATTACAAGCGTCCAGTCCCTCATTCACAATTCAGCGTCTATTAAAGAATATCCGCGTCTATAATCCAAAGACCTATTCCATATTCCATATAACAGTATTAGCACCAAATTCAAAAGGACAATCATAGTATACATAAACATAGGCTAGTTTCCTGCAAGAGAGAAGCGGTCAACAGTTTTCAATGATGCCGACAATATTGCCATATACAGGCAAATTAACAACCTATTGGAAAATTTGAAATATTCAGAGAATATCCTAATGCACAAACGCTTTAGGGATGACGGAATCGTCCTGTACAAAGGACCGAAATGCCAAATCCTTGAGTTCTTTAATATGGCAAATAATGCCCATCCCCTTCTGAAGTTCACATTTTAAATGTCCGACACGGATATTTCTTTCCTTGATACTGTAGTATACAAGGGTGATCGCTTCCAAACTACCTCGGTATTGGGCATTAAGTCCCATACTAAGGCTACGGAGACTTTTCAATACCTTCAGAGGGAGTATTCTCATCCTTCGTTCTGCCTGAAATTCTTTATAAGCGGTGAAGCCACAAGGTATATACAGTTAATAGGGGAGTGCCGAATCGCTTTTTACATCTAGACTGCTGGTGCTCGTTTTGTTGAGAGTTGAGAGTGATTCTTGGTCTTATTTTCTACGAAAATCTGTCGGCGATAATTGTATGTAAAAAATTCTCTAATCGAGCATGTGAATGAATGAGAGAATCATGTCCGTCTCAGTGCACCAGTGCGGGCAGCTGAGAATCACTTTAGTGAGAAGCGGATCGCGCAATCTAGCGGTCGTTACAGCCACTGTGAATATAATTTTTTTCATCAGTCTGAGTGGTCATTTATCACCAATATCCCAGAAGGCGAAAAAAGATGTATAATTTGCCTGGACATAGCTGGATTGCCATTACATTCTTCATAGACAACGACGGCCTGATCTGTTTGATCATACCATATACAACAATTATCCTCACTAATTAAGTTAATTATCAAGTTACACCCGTTTCCATCGTGTTTCTGACAGCAGAATGAATTCTACGCGCATCTTCAAGATTACAATATACAAACTCTCTAAATGGATATCGAACATCTATTTAGCATCTGACTATTTGGACGAAAGAACAAAGGGGAAAGGACACCTATATATATGTTCACAATTTTAGTAATATTGAACAGTGTGTGTGTGCGAGAGAGGGGGGGGGATGAAGACCATCCCGATCTGTGACAAAATTATTCTAAAGCAATAACTTTTCCCTCCGAACTTTGTCCGTGTACAAAGTCTTCAATGTCACAATTTTCGATTACGTCATCACACGGAATAAACGGCGCGTATTTCGTTGATCCGGAATTGACATCTCTACTGCGGCATTATGTTACAATGCTGGTGAGTTAAGGGTTATCGCAAATCACAAGATATTTTGTTTGGCCATTAATATGATTCTATCACTGCAATAAGTACTGAAATTACCACTTAAACCGACCTTATTTCTCGCAGATTTAACACTGAAGAAAACAAACAAACAAACAACGAGAAACAAACAACGCAAGTCAGATGTTTGATATTTATTTGAGTCCACAGAAACAGACGTTCCAATAAAACTAGAAAAGATTTACACAGATGTTTTATTGCAAGGAATATAATGCGTTCATTAGGAAAGTGATCCGCAACTCACCGGGATTCGGAACCCACAAAACTACTGTACGAAACTGTAACAACTACAGTGATTTCAGAAATAAAACGGAAATTTTCAAAACCAGACCATACTGAGGGGATACAAAGAATAGGAGATTAACTCGGGGACTTCAACAGTGAAATTCTCTGCGAGAAATAAAATGCTCAAACGCAAAATGAAATCTCGCAATAAAAGTCATAGACCTATACGTTTTATTACAACTTATAATCCAGGCTCCTATATGATCAGAATTATTCTGAATAAACATTGGCATGTTATCACAAGGACATCTAACACCGCTAAAGTCTTTCCTTGTGCACCTCAAATAGTATTCAGAAGAGGTAGAAATCTTAAGTTTACACAAATTAAATCTCAATTTAAACACTAAGTTTAGAAACTATCTCTAATATATGAGATAACGGCTAAATTCCTGTAGATTCTATTAACGCAGACTCCTGATGATGGGCTAGCGTTTGATATTTTATACACTACATAACATCCGAATAAGCCTGAAACATAGTTATGGACGCATATATAATATGCAATATGTGTGCAAACATTAATTTTGAACATATTTCCTGGCTGCGTCGAGTCTGAACCACCCGAGGATGTGGGTGTTTCCATGGACATTTCCTTCTCACTTGAAAACGGACTAGAGCATTAATAACAAGTATCGTTGCAAGTTTCATGACCTCAACTAAAACAATAAACAGTATTATTATCATGTTGCTGTATTTGACTATTATATTGGTGGCCATCTTGAAGTTGCCGGCCATACTGCCTCAGCCATTTTGGCCTCCGGGTATTGTCATCATGTTACACGTCCGTCCGTTACCACATTTTTGCCAAAACCGCTTGAGACAGAACCACCAAATTTAAACACTAATTTATCTAGTGCTAAGTCAGACGCCTATCAAAAATAACTCCCCACACTTTGGGTGAAAAACGAGAAATAAACTGTTCATCTCCACAGTCCACACAATTCACCTCAGCAATTGCCGAGGTAAATGCCGTGGCATAATCAGTTCACCTCAGCACTTTTTGCCGCGGTGACTTTTCTGAATTGTGTGGGCTGCCTCCAAACAAAATACATCCGCTTATTCTACAAGTGTCACTCTATATATTCCCGTCGTCAAATTAGTAAATTTGTGAAATTTCATACCTTTGCCGGGCAATTCAAAATCAGATGTAACTGTCCGTCCAACCCGGAATACAGAGATGATGACCCGCTTCTTTCTCAGTTCTGATTGGTCAGCTGATCAGTGTGATCTCTTGCCGGAGGCGTGTCGCGACTGACCAATCAGAATTGAGAAAGAAGCGGGTCATCACCTCTGTGTGCCGGGTTGGACGGACAGTTACGTTGGATTTTGAATCGTCCGGCAAAGGTATAAAATTGCACAAATTTACTAATTTGTTGGTGGGAATATATAGAGTGACACTTGTAGAATAAGCTGATGTATTTTGTTTGGAGGTGAACCGTTTATTTCTCGTTTCACCCAAAGTGCTTTTCGCACCTTGGTGCATCACCCTAATACCACCACCCTATCCCCCCCCCCCCGACTAAAGTCATCTGTGATATAATGCCCATAGGAATAGGTCACGATAATAGGGGTATATCTTTTCTTTTGATTTGTAATGCCTTCAATCCTAAGGAAATGTTGTACCATCGATCCGTTTCCGGGTTTTATTGTCATGCATAGCAGTTAATGATTTTGGGTTGCTGTCGCGCCAAACACTACACAGCTGATTGTCCTGAAAGCACGTTGTGCGTTGTTTGTTGCGGTCAGGCCGTTAATGCTGGAATAAACCCGTTTTTCAGGTAAAACCAGTCCTTTGTTGTGTGGTTTCTGGGACCCCGCCTAGCGCACCTTTCCATCCGAATTAGACGTGTAACATTTTGGGGGCCTGTCCGGGATAGGTGTGCATTCTCGAAGCTACGTTGTGAGGAGACCTAGTGGCGTTACCTTCGGAGTCGCCGTGGTGCTGCAGACGAACTGGAATAAGGAGTCTGGGTGTTATAGGACTAGAGAGATAGACCAGAGGGACTTTCATCAGAGCTAAGAGAAGTGTGACCAGACAGCCACTGTATCTGGGACTGACTTGTGTAAAACTGTGTGGACTTGAATTTACAGCTAGTAGTGAGCCTGGTAGTGGAGTATATTCCAGACTTATACTGGACTACGTTGAGACCGATTCAAGTGACAAAGACTATTGGATTTCAAGATTAGGTCTGCGTCAGTGAAGAAAACTGGACTTACTGTGTTATTATTGGTGGAATATTTGGAACTGCAGAACAGAAAACTAAGCTCTACGAATAGCATCAACATTGAGAACAATAATACAGATGAAGTGCTGAACTGAATTGAGACATTGTGATTCATTTGGAGAACTTACTTTGAACTTTGAAATATCAGTTCGACATCAACTGGAACGCTGTGAAATCTGAAAGATTGGGATTCCTGATGAACTTATTGATAAAATTCAATTTCTTTTGGTAAATTCGATATTTGATGCTATTGCTTTTACTTTTCCAATCAAGTCATATGAACTGTACTGGTTTGATTTGTTGACAGGTTAGTTAAACCTCTGTTGTTGTAATTGATTGTTGTTATATTGTATACATTGATTGGTAGTATTACTGGTAACAATGTCTCGCCTAGATCTAGAATATGAGGTTAGAGAAAAGTTACATGGCCTGAAAGTAGAGCAGCTGTTAAAAGTTGTCGAACATGTGGGTCTCCCTGGTGATTGGAGCCTCAGTTCGGGCAAACGGGAAATGATGAAGGCACTGAATCACTATATTATGACAGCTTCGGGGAAGGAAGATGAAGGAGTCTCTTCCCTAAAGTCTATTCTTACCTATTGTACTGTATATTTGGATGACCTGGAACTGTCCGAAGAGGAAGCTCATCCCAGGCCTCGACCAGTGCCTGATCTGTGGAAGCGAGACTTCAAGATATATGGTCAAATTGCGGACGCGAAGCACAAGGACCGACTGATTTTCATGAACTTGGCTAATCAAATCGACCAGGGTATTGAGAAAGGGTACTCAGAAAAAGAGGTCGTGCAGGCAGTCAAGAATGCCATAGTTCCTGGACTGGGCCTCAAGAGTTATTTGGATGGGAAAACTCTTACACTTCCGGTACTGAGAAGAACGCTTCGTGAATACTACCATGAGCGTAGTGCAACAGAACTGTATCAGGAGCTCTGTATCGCCGTGCAAGGGGACAAGGAAGATGCCCAAGCCTTTCTGATAAGGGCTCTGGATTTAAGACAGAAGGTCCTGTTCGCCTCAAGGAAGAGACAGGCGTGATATATGATTCAGATCTGGTGCAAAGCATTTTCCTTAGAGCAGTAAGAACGGGGCTGCAGAACAGTGTCATTCGGAGTGAAATGCGCCCTTTTTTGGAGGACATTAGCATAGACGACGAAGATCTGATCCGTCATTTGAACAACGCAGTCTCAGCGGAGGCCGAATACAAACAGAAGGTGGCTCATGGAAGTCATGCAAAAAGTGCGCGGGTTAGTGAGATTATTACCAGTCGAGAGCAATATGAAATGGACGAGCCCAGCTCATCTTCTTGTGGCACAGGTAAACGTGAACCCAAACAGCCTAAGGGAGGAACATTTCCTGCTGAAGTCCATCTACTACGAGCAGATATGGCACAAATAGTGGAGAGGCTCGGGCAGATTGAGGAACGATTACCTGGGAAGCTCTCTCCTGAAATGAACCCCCATCATGGTGATGGCCAATCAGACATAAGTACACCACGTGGAAAAAGGGTTGCTCAGCGTGCCGCAGATCGGGAACTGGCAACAAATGTGGATATTGTTACAAATGTGGGTCTTCCGAACATTGTCAAAAGGGGTGCATAAACGGCTTTACCAACAGGGGACAGACCGGACAGTCGGAAAACTAGAATCGGTTGCCTCCACGGGGCCCGAGGTAACCGAAGAGTGCAAAAGGTCCCCCTCTCAAGATGAACTTAATGTGAATGTGACACTTGATGCGAGCGATGTGAGACACCACCAAGCTAATCCAAAACGTAGGTGGGCAGTGACAAAGTTAGTTGGCCGAAGGTGTATGGTGACTTGTTCCTTGGACAAGGTATTTACCGAGGCATTGTGGGATACAGGGTCTCAAGTCAGTTTATTGCCTCTACAATGGGTTCAGGAAAACTTGCCTAATAAGGACGTGAGAGAGCTAAAAGAATTAGTTCCAGGAGAGTTGAATTTTCGAGCAGCAAATGGTACACACGTGAAGTACGCTGGTTGGGTGGAAATTGACTTTCGACTCACGGATGATTCTGAGGAAGTACCTGTATTGCCAGTGCCTATGCTGATTTGTTCCGATGGTCTGAACACCCCATCATTGGATATAACGCAATTGAGGAATACATCGGACGATGTGCAATAAGGACAGATCGTCCTGAAGAAACTGGAGTTATGGTTAACATGTTGTCCGCCGCCCTACCTGGAAAGGGCAAGAAACAAGCGGAGAAGATTGTGAATTTGGTTCGACAGGAACAGGATGATGAAGTGTTATATTCTGTGAAAGCTGAAAATTTCTTCTGGAAAAACGGAGAAAGTTCGATGTAATGTGCATCCCGGGCCGGTGGTGGATGATCTGACAGTCCTATTTGAACCTCATGCTGATAATTCATTACCAGATGGACTGGAAATTGATGAAGCAGTAGTGTGTGTTGGTAAAGCCAGAAAAGTTACCATTTGTGTCCACAATGTAACCAAACACGACATCGAATTACCAGGTCGAGCAGAGGACTTGGAACATTGCAAATGGTAGAAGTCATTGACCAACAGGCAACTGCAGCGAACATACAAGTCGATGAAGCAGTCAACACAAACAGCAGTACGTCTGTTCCGGACTTTGACCTGTCAATGCCTAATCTCGATGAGCATCAGAAACGTATCGTGAGAGACATGCATGAGGAAGAGTCCTCAGTGTTTTCGAAGGATGACAACGACATAGGGCTGATCCCAGATCTGGAAATGGAGATTAATCTTCAAGACAGCACCCCAGTGCAAAAGACTTACTCTTCTGTCCCGCGTCCTCTATATCGGGAGGTTAAGGAACATCTGCAAACACTTCTCGACAAAGGTTGGATTTCCAAAAGCAAATCGCCATACTCGTCTCCTATGGTGTGTGTCCGCAAAAAATGTGGGTCTTTACGACTGAACTCTAAAACTGTGCCTGATCGACAACCATTGCCACGGATTCAGGAAGCCCTGGAGTGTCTTGGTGGGAATGGCTGGTTCACAGTTTTGGACCAGGGTAAGGCCTACCATCAAGGCTTATCAAACCAGAATGTCGCCACCTGACTGCCTTCATTGCCCCATGACACATGCATACAACTGCACTCCTAATAGCACTACTGGTTTCTCCCCTTACTTGCTGCTTTTTGGACGAGAGCCTCGTCTACCGATCGACTTGCTGTTTGGTCTCGCAGAGGAAGAACAGAGACGTGATCCTAAATATGTTGAGGAATGGTTGCAGGGCATGAAGGAGGCATATAACCAAGCTTCAAAGCGGTCTGAAACATCTGGTGCCCGTGCAAAGAAACTCTACGACAAGAAAGCGAGGAGCAACGTCTTGTCACCTGGGGATCGTGTCTTAGTACGGAATCTTTCAGAGCGTGGTGGACCGGGTAAGCTCAGACGATACTGGGAGGACAAAATCTACAAAGTGGAGAAGCAGCTTGGTGTGAACGCTCCAGTCTATCGCGTCAAACCCGAAGATGGAGTTGGATCAGCCCGCGTGATTCATCGTAATTTGCTGATGCCATGTAATGACTTAATTCCGCTTAACCCGGGGCTAGGGGCCGTATGAGCCCATGTACTTCAAGATCCTCATGGTACTCATATGAACAGTCACAATCAAAGCGTGACTGAGGTACATTATTTTTAGATGACGAATCTATAACGAATATTATGGATTAAGAATACTGATCAGCGATACGGATTTGATATTTTGGAACATCATGATGTCTTGCCGGCATCATTGAAAACTGTTGACCGCTTCTCTCTTGCAGGAAACAAGCCTATGTTTATGTATACTTTTGTCTTTTTGAATTTGGTGCTAATACTGTTATATGGAAATGGAATAGGTCTTTGGATTATGGACGCGGATATTCTCTAATGGACGACGGCTGGATTATGAATGACGGACTAGACGCTTGTAATTACCTGTGCGACAGACTCTTCCTGCTGATGAGCAAGTCCCGAAGAAGGCACCACCACCAAAGCGTGCAACCACACCGAGTCAAACCATACCAGGACCTGACAGCTCAGATGAAGAAGACTATGGCTTCATGCCCCGGGAACGACGTTGTGGACCTAGATTTGACCCTCGTCTGAATGTCGATGCTCCTGCATTCCAGGCACAGAATCTTCTCCCTTGTGCGCCTGTTAGTCCTCCACATGAAACAGCTGGTGAACCACATGCAGCTGTGAGTCCTGGTAGAACAGATCCTCCAGAATTTGGAATTTTCACCGAAGATGAGCCAGTTCTACGACGTTCTCACCGGGATCGCCGTGCTCCAAGGAGACTAACATATGATGAGGGCGGAAATATGAGCGAATACTCGCATACCACAGTTCATGGACTTTATCCTCAGACCGTAGTCAGCCCACTTTTAGCTGGTGTGTAATGATAACTAGCTCTATGCATCATGGTATTAAATTTGACAGGTTGTATGATCTGAACATTGTAAACTCACAACCTTTTATTCTTGTATCTGTAAAAGTTATGCACTGGATGTCATTTCTTAGTGTGGTACCTTATTATCAACCTACCTATCGATGCTCAAGCAAAGCAACATTGATACACATACGAGAAAGGTTAGAATTATGTGTGCATAGATGCCATATTCATGTCTCCGTCATTGACTGGCCAGCAATTTCGGCAGTGCAGTAAGATGGTTCTCCCTGATTCGATGTATAGACTCATTGTAGTTATTGTTGCAAATGTCGCGGACGACATTTATTGTAGGAGGGGCGAGTGTAATGCCCATAGGAATAGGTCACGATAATAGGGGTATATCTTTTCTTTTTATTTGTAATGTCTTCAATCCTAATGAAATGTTGTACCATCGATCGGTTTCCGGGTTTTATTGTCATGCATAGCGGTTAATGATTTTGGGTTGCTGTCGCGCCTAACACTACACAGCTGATCGTCCTGAAAGCACGTTGTGCGCTGTTTGTTGCGGTCAGGCCGTTAATGCTGGAATAAACCCGTTTTTCAGGTAAAACCAGTCCTTTGTTGTGTGGTTTCTGGGACCCCGCCTAGCGCACCTTTCCATCCGAATTAGACGTGTAACATTTTGGGGGCCTGTCCGGGACCTTACCTTACCTTATCGTGACCTATTCCCATGGGCATTACAATGGCCATTACACGGATATTTGGTACAGGCATAGTATTTGGGTCTCCGGTCTGCCTGCTCCCTCCCTTCAGGCCCCTTCATCAATTCACATGTAACTTGTACTGTCCATAATGTTCTCGCTTGCTTTTATATACATACTAATGAGTCTTCTATTTTTACAGATGAGAAATGATTTAACAACATCAGATTGAAGGATCAAGCAGATGAAGTTGGTGTGATTGTACGTTCTTCTTACCAGTCCGTTGCATTACATGTGTCATTTTGGGTAAATTATAGAAACGAAGCTTAGGTCAAATGCTTGCCTGGTCATTAATCCTTCAAATCAATAGTACATGCAGGAATACTTTTTTTATCTCAGCCAGTTAGCTATCCCCTTAGAGGGTCAAAATTGGTCATGTTTTTTATTTCTTCATTCAAATATTCACTATTTCCTCTAACATTTGGTGAAAAAAATGAAATAAAAATTATAAATAGAAGTGCTTCAATATTAGGATTAAAAATTTAGTTTCCGAGGCACTGGAACAATTAAACAGATTGCCTTAGCTTGGGCTTGGCTACCATTATTTTTGTCTGTTAAATTTCCCTTTCCAAAACTCATTTCCGCAGTATTATGGTAAGCTAATTATCTATTAGTCTTACTTATTTACATTAATGTACCCCCTTCTGATCAAAACCATGCAAACATCCTTATTTTTGTTTCTAACTATGACAGTGACACTTTACTCAGACACCAGCCGTGAAGTATTCTACACCGGTGTGAACAAGTTTTAGCAGGTTTTTAAGTTTAAATTGTACTTTTAACAGACTTGATGAAAAAACCTTAGTGTAATAGTTATCCAGAATAAACAGGAATTCGAGTAGGTCCCATTAGACAGATCAAAAATATATTTGACAATAGAGTTCAAGCAAAAGATAGGGATTAATTCATCAGATGTATAGCTGGACACATTTTGCCCGATTTCTAGCCTTTCATTTTTGTACAAAATCCGAGATTTAAACGTTTATTTCTCGAAAAGTATCCATGCTACGCTTTTGAAATTTGGCATGCTTGTTACTTATAAGGTGATCTAATAAACTTTATCTCACTTTTTGTAAGTTCGGATTAGTTTTTTAATTATTCAACTTTTAAGACAAACGATCGTAAAAAAGTACATTTTTTCAATTTATTTTGGTAAAATAGCTATAAAAACAAAACCAGACAAAAATTAAAAACAATGAGATAAAGTTTACTAGTTCGAATTGTCTCTTACCAAGGTATACCACCAAAGTTGAAACAAGACCAACAGTTTTCATGAAATTTCAATTGAAAAATGGACGCTATTGTTTTCATTTTAATTTTTTTAAATTGGAATATTTTCTACACAGTAGCAGCGTCAGTTATACAAATCATATAGTTGGAATCCCTACGATGTATGCTTTCATAAAATATACTATTATTATGGTTATCTTGTATATTTATTGATACAGACGACAAATTGTCATCGGGGTGCAAAAACTGCCTCTCAGGGGATAGCTATCCTTAAGTTTTTATATCAATACTTTTTTGTTTTCATTATTATCAGTAATCTACATGTACATTAGGTTCACAGACTGTAAATGCCACTATTATAAATATTTAAATATTCAACTACATCATGTAATTGATGGTGATTGATAGATCATGTTTTTCTCAATACAAGCAATTCTCAATTTGCCCTTGTTCCAAATTTCACATGGGTAGACACACTAAGGAGGACAAACGATAACGGAGGAGAAAAAGGAAAGAGCAGCAAGTTCATCGGGATTACATGTAGATGAGTGCATGGCGTCCGAAACATCAGGAATGAATGTAGAACATACTATGGTGTCAGATGAAAATGAAAAAGATTCATCAGTTGAATAGGACTCTGATGTGAGTCTGCCTCCCTTTGTGAATACAATTACACTGTCACCGGTTCCACTACTAGCCCATCACGCTATGGAGGACAGTGAACATTGTTTCTCTGCTGGTTCTGAAATTTTATCAAAAATCCAAACAGATTTGAAATCACAGAGGAAAGTGGGGCCAGAGATGACTAGAAATAAAAAAACAGCTGCGTGCTTTTCAGACTTGCTTCCTCCTGCTACATTTAGTCTAGTACAGGCACTTAAACAGTTACAAGACTGTCGTGCAAAACAGAAAAAGGAATATGCAGAAACATGCTTGGAAATAGCGAAGCTGTACAAGAGCAAAATGCAAGATGCAAAGAGTCGATTGGGCGCCGCATGTAGGAGAGAGAGAATTAAGGTTTAACGTCGTGTTCAGCAATATTTCAGCTATATAGCGACGAGCGCCGCATGTAGCTTACTGGACTGCTGATTCCTGTACTTGTGTGTGAGTGGGTGAATATTATGTAACGTCGCTTTCAACTATATTTCAGTCATATCACGACTCTGGGTCCTATTTCTTTTCACACACGGGAACCACATGGGTGAGGTCCTATTCCTTTTCACACCCGGGAATCCCACAGGTACCTCAGTTAGACGCCTCTTACGACAAGCTCTCTGGGGAGCTGAGGCTTATTCTTACCATGACCAGCGGTGTGCACAACAACATCCCAGGTCAATCCCCGGTCTTCATACTATAATATCTATCATAATAGTAATATTCCTTCATTTGTTGCTGTGGTAGGCCGCTTCCTTATTATTCACATGTTCTTTTTGTACACCCATCAGTTTTGATGGGACATTTTGGCGTTGTCCATTCATCTGCACATTCGTTAGCTTTTCTGGAACTTGTCCAGAGTTTTCGCATAATTCTTTTTATTTGGTATATATTATTGTTACAGTGTGAATGTGACTTATTTTAAACTCCCTTGACGGTGTGGCTCCAGCATGAAATGGTCTTGTTTTGTGTATTTTCTCATCCCTGAATCTTCTCCAGTGATCTTGAAAGAGGGTGTACTGAATTAAGTTAAACGAGAGAGAGAGAGAGAGAGTTTGTATACGGTACTTGCCTAATTGCTTGTTGGCAAGGCATTTAGGATAGTATTGATTCCTGGTAAAATTTTTGATTATTGAGCGACATTGAAGGGGTTACCCATTTTGGGTATTTAATCTACCGTATTATCTCAGACTTAAGTGTAATTACGAATTGTGACGTAAAGAGTATATTTTTAAACTGAAAAAGCAGTGAATCAACATGTCTAGCGGAAAAAAATCTCACAGAGATTACTCTGCATTACATATTGGATATCGGAAGAAACAATCTAGGGTATCATGCCCAGGTTGTAATAGTAACTTTTCATCCCGCTATTTCAGAGAGCACAAGGAAGAACACTTTAGAGGTGATGCATGGGCATGTAGTTCATCTGAATCAAACAGAATTGATCATGACGACCCTTCCGTAGAAGTGGGAAATGCTGACGCCGGCTTGGAGGATTCAGATGGGGAGGATATAGCTTTAGTTAGGAAGAAGCTGAGGGCTATAATAAAGAAGAGATTATTGAGAAATGTTCCAGTGGCAGATTATGCTGCTGATGTGTCAGATAAATTGAGCGATGAAGAGGTAGAAATTTGGGATAATGTATCCATTGAACATCTTGATTTGGATTTGGCTCCCCAGGACAGGAATGTGACCCCAGATATGCCTGAGCAAGGCAGGGCTGGACCATCCAACGTTGCCACTGTCATTGTCATATGGCTATGTTTGTTCTTTGCAATGCTCCAAACATCATACCAACTGACAGACGGAGTAATAGGCATCCTTTTTAGCTTTTTGAAAGAAGTATTCAATATCCTTTCTCAATATTCCGAATTGTGTGCGGTCATATTTACTATGGAAGATACAAGCAAGATCATTTTCTGAAATATGTGATTTGTAGAAAATGCTTCAGCATTTATCATTACAAGGACTGCATAATAAAAGTTGAAGGGCAAGAAATTTCTGCCAAATGTCCATTTGTTGCATATCCAAATCATTCACAGGCTGCCAGAAGGCGAGCTTGTGGTGAAATTTTGATGAAGTCTGTGACACTGTCTGGAGGAAATACCAAACTGTGTCCATTCAAGGTATTACTTACAAACCTGTTCGTGAGAGCTTGAGACAATTGGTCAGGAGACCAGACTTTGAAGAAATGTGTGAACAGTGGAGGAATAGAAATGTTCCTCAAGGCACTTTTGCTGATATGATGGTCGCATTTGGCAGAAATTCCTAACTTTCGAAAAGGCAAACTTCTTCTGTACTCCAGGCAATTATGCTCTTATGATCAATCTTGATTGGTTCCAACCATTCGCACATGTTAGTTACTCAGCGGGTGCACTGTATGGCGTGGTTTTGAATCTTCCACGCTCTGAAAGATTTCAGTTGAGAAATGTAATGTTGATAGGCATTGCAGACATGTCTGGAGAACACCCCATTGATCCCTTCATCCGTCCTCTTGTACAGGAATTGAAGATGGCTTGGGGTGAGGGTATTCCTTGTATTTCCCATACTAGTCCAAATAATGAACGAGTCTTCAAGCTTGCTATTTGTTGTGTGGGTTGTGATGTTCCAGCTACAAGAAAATTGTGTGGCTTTTTCGAAGATGCCGCAACAATAGGATGTTCTCGATGCAAAAAATCTTTTCCAGGAGGTGTAGGGGATAAAGATTATTCAGGTTTTGAGAGACATCTTTGGCCCCCTTATACAAAACAACAACTAACTGGGGAGATGGCATTGGTTAGTAATGTGAACGACATCATATGAACTTTGCTGTGTTAGGTTGAATTATTTGTATAACGCCGTAAGTGTGGCAGAGTCTATGGTGGCCGATTGGTCACGGAAGCTCCCGAGCGTCGTCACGTAGACGAGCAGGAAAGCCGCCATTTTATGCGAATTTGGTGCGGCTTCGTCTCTGAAGAAATTGGACATTTGAATTGTTCTGAAGTCAGTAGACACCTAAAAATTGTTGGAGGATTTGTTATAGATGGTTCCGCCACATGTTGATTTAAATGCCGGCCTTTTCTAGTCAGTAAATGTACTATATTTTTGAGATTGAAGAACGGCTGCACAGGAAAGCATGCTGGTTGCTATAGTGATGATTGTTCTGCACCATCGATTCACAGACTTGAACCATATGGATTTGAACATCAATTTTGTGCAACCTGTATGCTTTGATTTTGTGCGAGAATTAGGTTTTGTAACCTTCCATCTGTAAATTGTAATTTTGCCAGACCGATTACATGTCACGATGGCACAAGTGAAGAATTATTGACTGCCATGGTTTATTTTCTATGAATTTATAAACGAATCAAGTACATTCCACGTGTAGAAAGTATTTTATTTTATTAATATTACTTCTATGCAGAGTAAACATGATTTTGAGTGCATAACATGAACAAGGATAAATTTAGCATTAGTAGTATATAAAGGGCATTTCTGTTACAGTTTGTCCACTATGGGTTTGATGTGGAGGATGAAGCTCTCGTGCCTGGGATGTTATTCTGATGTCTTTATGTTATTATGTTGTGTACCCAGGGGGTACGTTTTCCCATGTATTATGTAACCAAATCTTGTAAATTTTCATTATGATTAGCAGCAGATAATTGACTACATAAATATAATGATATGATTCAGCTTGAAGTATGTAATTTCAGTAATTGGAAATATTTGCAAAGTTAAATCAAATTGTTCTAAATTTTAATTCAATTTACTGTTATTGATTAAAGAGCAACTTGTGATTTATGTCACTTGGCTGGGGCTTAACCCTTGGTAATAGTAGCCAGGAAGTAGCTAATGGAGTTACAGCATATTGCAAGGATAACCAGATAAATTGAATGAACTATTATGATTAATAGTAATGCTTTTACACTCACAATTGTTTGAGAAACAAATTGTCGGATATAATGATGTAATATGTTTAAAGTAGTAAATAACCGACTGGTAAAGATAACAAAACTACATTGTTTGCAGAAATATAACTTTATTATGCAATAATGTCGGAAGTTGAAGGACAATTGACAAATGTATTGTATTGTTCTTACAGGATTACTTACGCCATATAAAAAAACCCTTTCAGTAGAAGCTCAACAAAGGACTTGACTTGGTTTCTTTATGTTATCCTTACTACTGGTTTACATGGTTGCAGCGGTGGGATGGCGTTTACAGCGTTCCCCCTGGATTATGCTGGCCGAGATGTTTGGTTGTTACTCCATGTAAGGGAGCACGAGAATTCTCTGTGTTATTATATACAGTGGATTTTCGTGACTGGTGGCTCCAGGTCTCCCTGCGTGGGATCATACATTATATTGAAACATGTACATGTAACAGCTATGGTTGGAAATATTATCAGGTCCATTGTCCCTTGTAAGACGACAGTGTTAAAACGACACTTCATAAGATATGTATATTTTCTACAGCGACACACTAAAAACGAGAGAGAGAGAGAGAGAGAATTAGGGTTTAACGTCGCATTCAGCAATATTTCAGCTATATAGCGACGATAGTACTCAATTCAAAAACTCGGTAAACTAATGCGTTAAAACAGGTACAAACATCAATAAAACACAAACTGCTCAAGCCAAGATATATAAGGTTAGCTTAGCCATCATGTACGTTTTATTTTGGGTAATCTTTTTTGACCTTTCCTATCTTGTTTCATTTGTTCTCTCCTGTCTTTTATTTTCCTGCTTATAAACTCCTTTCTGTCTTGTACCAACAAGTCTTTCGACCTTTGGTTCAAGGAAGTCTCGCCTTTTAACGGACGATCAGTACACACCTGAGACTCCGGATGATTACTACACTCCAGATACTCATCGGAAAGCATGTGACCAGTATCCGGTAAGTTGTCAACCTTCAATTCCGGACTTACTACTAAATCAACACTTTCAATTTGATCAGAAACCGACTTCTGATCACCTGGCTTCTGATCACCTGCTTTGACTTTTACATCATCGCAAACTTCACTTTCACTAACATCTTCATCATCGACATCTTCATTCTCTGAATTACAACCTTCATCCATCGCGTCCTCGAGACACTCGTAGCGGTTTGGGGTTTTCTCATTGCTCTCGGCGGCAGCTATCTTCTGATGACGTTTGATAGGTTTGCCGTCAGGGCCTACAATCTTCCACAGGTCTAGGTCTACAGCGCTAAGTCCTCTTCGGACGTCTGCGGGTGGAGCAGAGCGAGGACCAGAGGAACTACGCTTTCTGGCGTTGGTTACGGTATCTCCAGAAACCTGTTTGGCTTTTGGACAGGTTTTTTTAAAGTGTCCTTCTTGATGACAGATCAGGCATTTATTTTTATAGGGACACTTCCAGTTCATGTGATCTTCTGATCCACAAGTATAACATCTTTTTACTTGACCGTTATACCATACAGGAAGTCTCAAACCTCCAATCAAAATAGAAGAAGGAAGATCACGTTTGAATTTCGTCATCCAAATTCTCCTAACTCCAGATTCAAACTGTCTATCAAACGAATAGGACTCCCTTTGTAAAGAGAGAACATCTCCATAAAACTCAAAAGCACGTTTGATCTCAGAATCTGTGAAATCGCATGGTCCTTTCATTTTTACCAGCAATTTCCCTGGATCAATTTCCTCAAAATAGCCAAATTGATCTCCAACGTGAATACCTTCCAGCACTAGGCGAGCTTTGGTATTCTCATTTGCTACTGTGAGGTTCCACAAGGTATTGGATACCTGTACTAGACCTTTAAGAATTTTCGGCCCTGATCCAACAGTGTCTTTCAATGCGTTATATATATCTTCCGGATCTGCTCTCTCTAGACCGTGAAGTTCTAGGCTCAGTGACCTATTAAACTTGCTAAATGCCATAGTGAAAAAAAACCCACAAGGGAATCTTAATACAAACCACAAATAGTGACACACACAAGCCTCAGTAGTGTGCCTCCCCACAGAGTAAACATCGTCTACCCCCCTGAGGGAGCCCCACTCTAAAGGTGAATGTGAAAACTATACAAGCAATACAATAATACACTGTCTCTGAACCTTGTCTCGGCCGGACAATAGCCCAGTTCTAAACCGGGTCCGTTGCTAGGTGATACCGACGAACAAAAGAACAGAGAACAAAAGACTCGCTCAAACGTGTACTCTGAGAGCTGGCTAGCGTACAGCTGTACACTTAGGGCTCAGCCTATAATGCCTAGCAATATAACTTCAGTATGTTACATGTATCCAACCTACCTCGATTGACATAAATATTATGTGCAAATCGACCAACGGCAAGTCGAACGAAAAACGAACCAACTTCAGACTAGATCCAATCAACAAGGAGAAATATATATACAACAGCAAAATACGAAATATTTACAGACAGCGAACAAACAGAGAAGAGGGAGACAGAGAGAAAACACACCAACCCTCTCGGTCACAAAGACCGAGCGGCAGTAATGGCAGCTCTCTGCCTTCCCAAACCAAGCCAAACTGACTAAGTCAGAAAAACGCCCTGAACAGCAAAAAACTGAGAAATAATTCTAAACTTTCACCACAGGTATTTGCCAAAAGTATTCACAAAATATATTACACAAAAATCAGAGCTAATATCAGCTGAAATACGCAGAAATAGACAAATTTCACGGAGCGAAGTGAAAACACGTCCGACTCCCAATCTCTCTACCCCAACAACTAGAAGTCGATTTGGCGCTGGCTACAAGTTAATTTCCGATTCCACTAAAAACGACACTTTCATTGAGTTATATATTGTACGCATGGTTGAAAATATTACCAGGGGCATTGTCACTTGTACGACGACAGTGTTAAAACGACACTTCATAAGATATGTATATTTCCTACAGCGACACACTAAAAACGACACTTTCATTGAATTATATATTGTAAGCATGTTTGAAAATATTACCAGGGGCATTGTTACTTGTATGACGACAGTGTTAAACGACACTTCATAAGATATGTATATTTTCTACAGCGACACTCTGAAAACGACACTTTGATTAAATCATGTGACAGCAATGGTCTGTGTTATTATATACAGTTGATCAAACTTTCTACAGCGACACTGTAAAAACGACAGTTTCATTGAATCGTTAACAGTGAGGGTTGAAAATGTTATCGGTCTATTCTCAGTTCCAAGACGACAGTGTTAAAATGACACTTCATAAGATATGTATATTTTCTACAGCGACACTCTGAAAACGACATTTTGATTAAATCATGTGACAGCAATGCTCTGTGTTGTTATATACCTGTGTTGTTATATACCGATCTTCCTGATTGGTGGAGGTCTCCCTGTGTGAAATCATACATGTACATGTACATGTATGTGGGTTTTTCTAAAGACGAGACTTTTCATTGAAACATGTACATGTAACAGCTGTGGTTGGAAATATTAATTGCACCATTCTCCCTATTAAGACGACAGTGTTAAAACGACACATATGGGTGAGCAGAACTATTCTCCTGCCAAAGCGACAGTCTGGGAAATGACATTTCATACGATATGTATATTTTCTACAGCGACACACTAAAAACGACACTTTCATTGAATTAGATATTGTAAGCATGGTTGAAAATATTACCAGGGGCACTGTTACTTGTATGACGACAGTGTTAAAACGACACTTCATAAGATATGTATATTTTCTACAGCGACATACTAAAAACGACACTTTCATGGAATTATATGTTGTAAGCATGGTTGAAAATATTACCAGGGGCATTGTCACTTGTATGACGACAGTGTTAAAATGACACTTCATAAGATATGTATATTTTCTACAGCGAGACACTGGAAACAACAGTTTGATTAAATCATGTGACAGCAATGCTCTGTGTTGTTATATACTGATCTTCCTGACTGGTGGAGGTCTCCCTGTGGGAATGATACTAAAGATGACACTTTTCATTGAAACATGTACATGCAACAGCTATGATTGGAAATATTATGTGGACCATTGTCCCTTGTAAGACGACAGTGTTAAAACGGCACATGTCTGGGAGCAGGACTATTGTCCTGCCAGAGCGACAGTCTGGGAAACGACACTTCATAAGATATATATATTTTCTACAGCGACACTATGAAAACAACACTTTCATTGAATTAAATATTGTAAGTATGGTTGAAAATATTACCAGGTCTATTCTCACTTCCAAGACGACAGTGTTAAAACGACATATATGAGGGAGCAGGAATATTCTCCTGCCAGAGCGACAGTCTGGGAAACGACACTTCATAAGATATGTATATTTTCTACAGTGACACACTAAAAACGACACTTTCATTGAATTATATATTGTAAGCATGGTTGAAAATATTACCAGGGGCATTGTCACTTGTATGACGACAGTGTTAAAACGACACTTCATAAGATAAGTATTTTTTCTACAGCGACACACTAAAATGACACTTTCATTGAATTATATATTGTAAGCATGGTTGAAAATATTACCAGGGGCATTTGTCACTTGTATGACGACAGTGTTAAAACGACACTTCATAAGATATGTATATTTTCTACAGCGACACTCTGAAAACGACACTTTGATTAAATCATGTGACAGCAATGGTCTGTGTTATTATATACAGTTGATCAAACTTTCTACAGCGACACTGTAAAAACGACAGTTTCATTGAACTGTTAAAAGTGAGGGTTGGAAATGTTATCAGGTCTATTCTCACTTCCAAGATGACAGTGTTAAAAACGACACTTCATAAGATATGTATATTTTCTACAGCGACACTCTGAAAACGACAATTTGATTAAATCATGTGACAGCAATGTTTAGTGTTGTTATATACCGATCTTCCTGATTGGTGGAGGTCTCCCTGTGGGAAATCATGCATGTACTTGTATATGAATTTTTCTAAAGAAGACACTTTTCATTGAAACATGTACATGTAACAGCTATTGTTGAAAATATTATGCGGACCATCTTTCCTTGTAAGACGACAGTGTTAAAACGACACATGTGGGGGAGCAAGACTATTCTCCTGCCAGGGTGTCAGTCTGTCAAACTATTTGCCCTCCCTAACCCTGCATTGACACTCGACTTCACGTACATTCCTCCCTAACACCACTTTGACACTCCAACTCCGCTTTGACACTCGAATTCACATACATACCTCCCTAACCCCGACTAGACAAACTACAGACTTTGGTGGAGAAATATATTTTTTATAGCTGAAACGAACCTGAACTTGATAGTATGAAAGTTACCTAACCCGAAGTCCTAAACCCGCTTTGACACTCGACTTCACGTACATCTGTCCCTAACACCGCTTTGACATTCAACTTCCCATACATTCATCCCTAACACGAATTTGACAGTCAACTTCATATACATTCCTCCCTAACACCGCTTTGACAAACTACAGAGTTCGGTCGAGAAATAAGTTTTTTATAGCTGAAACGAACCTGAACTTGATAGTATGAAAGTTACCTAACCCTAAGTCCTAAACCCGCTTTGACACTCGACTTCATGTACAGTCCTCCCTAACACCACTTTGACACTCGGCTATTCGTACATTCCTCCCTAATACCACTTTGACACTCGTCTTCACATACAAGCCTCCCTAACCCTGCTTTGACACTCGACTTCACGTACATTCCTCCCTAACACCACTTTGACACTCAACTTCAAGTACATTTGTCCCTAACTCCGCTTTGACACTCGAATTCACATACATTCCTCCCTAACCCCGACTAGAGAAACTCCACTTTGGTGGAGAAATAATTTTTTTTATAGCTGAAACGAACCTGAACTTGATAGTATGAAAGTTACCTAACCCTAAGTCCTAAACCCGCTTTGACACTCGACTTCAGGTACAATCCTCCCTAACACCGCTTTGACACTCGGCTACACGTACATTCCTTCCTAACACCGCTTTGACACTCGGCTATTCGTACATTCCTCCCTAATACCACTTTGACACTCGTCTTCACATACAAGCCTCCCTAACCCTGCTTTGACACTCGACTTCACGTACATTCCTCCCTAACACCGCTTTGACACTCAACTTCAGATACATTTGTCCCTAACACCGCTTTGACACTCAAATTCATGTATATTCCTCCCTAACCCCGATTTGACAAACTACAGACTTTGGTGGAGATATAATTTTTTTCATAGCTGAAACGAACCTGAACTTGATAGTTATGAAAGTTACCTAACCCTAAGTCCTAAACCCGCTTTGACACTCGACTTCAGGTACAGTCGTCCCTAACACCGCTTTGACTCTAGGCTACACGTACATTCCTCCCTAACACCGCTTTGACACTCGTCTTCACGTACATTCCTCCCTAACACCGCTTTGACACTCGACTTCACGTACATTTGTCCCTGACACCGCTTCCACAGTCAACTTCCCATACATTCATCCCTAACACGACTTTGACAGTCAACTTCATATACATTCCTTCCTAACACCGCTTTGACACTCGGCCACACGTACATTCCTCCCTAACACCGCTTTGACACTCGTCTTCACATACAACCCTCCCTAACCCTGTTTTGATACCCGACTTCACGTACATTCCTCCATAACACCGCTTTGACACTCAACTTCACGTACATTTGTCCCTAGCACCGCTTTGACACTCGAATTCATGTATATTCCTCCCTAACCCCGATTTAACAAACTACAGACTTTGGTGGAGAAATAATTTTGTTCATAGCTGAAACAAACCTGAACTTGATAGTTATGAAAGTTACCTAACCCTAAGTCCTTAACCTGCTTTGACACTCGATTTCACGTACAGTCCTCCCTAACACCGCTTTGACACTCGGCTACACGTACATTCCTCCCTAACACCGATTTGACATTCGTCTTCACATACAACCCTCCCTAACCCTGCTTTGACACTCGACTTCACGTACATTCCTCCCTAACACCACTTTGACACTCAACTTCACGTACATTCCTTCCTAACTCCGCTTTGACTCTTGACTTCACGTACCTTTCTCAACATTATAGTTACGAAACGTACCTAACCCGAAGTGTCATCCTGATTCCTCCCTAACCCCACTTTGACAGCGGACTTCACATACATTCCTCCCTAACACTGCTTTGACACTCGACTTGATGTACATTGACTTGATGCACATTGCTCCCTAACACCAGTTTGACTCCTGACTTCACATACCTTCTTCCCTAACAGCGCTTTCACACTTTTCACATACATTTTTCCCCAACACCGCTTTGACACTTCAGTTGAAGTACATTCCCTTCTAACACCGCTTGACTAACACCACTCTGACACTTTACATGTACATTCCTCCTTAACACTGATTTAACTGTCAACTTGATGTACATTCCTCCATACACTGGCTTTGACACTGAAGTTGAAGCACATCATTCTCCCAGTATGTTTCAACATTTCATCTGAGGTACACTTTGGTGGAGAAATTATTTGATTTCGATTGCTGAAATGACCATGAATGTAAAAGTTACTAATGATACATAACCCTAAGTCCTATCCCAATTTGACACTAGACTTCACGTTCACTGCTCTCCAACACTGCTTTGACAGTTGACTTCACATACATTTCTGCCTGACACCGCTTTGACACACGACTTGAGGAACATGTGTAATGTTCCTGTTTGTTGGATTTCTACATATAGTTAAGTTGATGTGATATATGTAAGCCATTCAGGTTCTGTAAGTTAGTAATAAGTTGAAACTTCATTTACAGTTGAAAAGCGCAAAGCTGAAATTGTGTACATATGTTTTATTGCTTCTTTTCAGAAGACATTGGTGATGGTGATGTGCAATACCTCTGTTTTTACCGGTCCATCATTTTGAAAGGGTTGGAAGAAATATGGCATATTGAAGTTCACATGTGCAAACACAACGTGAATAGACACATCATTTACACATACAAGTTGATAGGCAGACAAGATGGCTAAATTGAAGATTTTTGTCCTCCTCCTTTTGACTGCATCCTTGATTAAAAATTTTACATCTGTGGAGGATCTTGGAAAAGAAATATGGGATTATATTTCTGAAAGAATAAATGCAGACGGCATGAAAGTGCCATGCATAATTTTGACTGGCAGCAATGTTTGGAGAGGTGAAATGCAGCCCAGAGTTTGGCAATATTTGACACCTCGATTATTGCTCTGGGATCCTTTGACTCAGTATTCTTGGATACAGGAGAAGATATACTGCCCACATGATGGAAGCGAACTCCATATTATAACCCTTTTTGATGTTGAAGTACAGGTACATTACTGCCTTAACGTTACTTTATTAATGGAATAGACCTGCATGCAGGTTTGAAAGCATACAAAAATGTTTAGTGTTAAAAAAAATATGGCAGTGGAGTATTCCATGAAGTAAGAGGGTTGCAGCCAGCAATGAGCACTGCCTCAGGGGATATTGTATGGGTGCTCCAATGTTAAAATGTAAGAATAGAGTTTTTGGTTTAGCTGAAATGCACATGGACATGTTTACATACAAAGTTTCCTTAAGTTGTCAGTGGATGATTATGAAAGCCGCTACACATGTTTTTTTTTATCACTGGAGGATGAACGTGTGTTATTTGTGAGATTAAATATTAATACTGGAATAAAACTGCTTTGACAGTCCATTTGACAGTATGTTATTTCATTTAGTGTAAAAGTGGGTGGAATGTACATGTATCGTCATCTGGGATATAAATTAAGCCTGACAAAATATTTGAGAGTATAGCTGCTATATTCCATTTAATGTGAGTGCCCATACACTGTGCCATCATGGAAAGCATAGAGAAATAATGTCGTTTATAGACTGTCGCTTTATGAAACATACATATCTGATGAAGTGTCGCTTTAAAAAATATACATCGCTTTCAAAGTGTCATTTTTAGACTGTCGTCATCTTACAAGTAAGAATGGCCCTGACCATATTTCTAAGCATGGCTGTATGATTCAGTGAAAGTGTCGTTATACAGTGTCGTTGTGGGAGGAGAATAGTCCTGGTACCTCACATGTGTCGTTTTAACACTGTCGTCTTATGGAGCATCCATACACTGTGCCATCATGGAAAGCATAGAGAAATAATGTCATTTATAGACTGCCGCTTTATGAAACATACATATCTGATGAAGTGTCGCTTTTAGACTGTCGCTTTAAAAAATATACATCGCTTTTAAAGTGTCATTTTTAGACTGTCGTCGTCTTACAAGTAAGAATGGCCCTGACCATATTTCTAAGCATGGCTGTTCTTAGATGATTCAGTGAAAGTGTCGTTTTACAGTGTCGTTCTAGAAAATCGTTGTGGAAGGAGAATAGTCCTGGTACCTCACATGTGTCGTTTTAACACTGTCGTCTTATGGAAGGGGGTAATTCCCCTGTCGAGAGAAACTACATAACATATCTTTCAAACTGTCATCTTTCAAGGTGAGTGTCCACACACTGTGCCATCATGGAAAGTATACAGAAATAATATCATTTTTAGACTTGCTTTATGAAATATAAATATCTGATGAAGTGTCGTTTATAGACTCGCTTTATGAAATAAACATATCTGATGAAGTGTCGCTTTTAGACTGTCGCTTTAAAAATATACATCGCCTTCAAAGTGTCGTTTTTAGACTATGGTTCTTCTCTTACAAGTAAGAATGGCCCTGACAATATTTGTAAGCCTGGCTAGATGATTCAGTGAATGTGTCGTTTTACAGTGTCGTTCTGGGAGGAGAATAGTCCTGGTACATGTACCTTACATGACCTGTACCTTACAATGTGTCGTTTTAACACTGTCGTCTTATGGAAGGGGGTAATGCCCCTATCGAGACAAACTACATAATATACATATCTTTCAAAGTGTCGTTTTTACACTGTCGCCTTACAAAGAGGGGTAATTAATAGCCCAATCTCGTGCTCTCTTACATGGAGTATGGACCAGATGTTTTGATGAACTTACCTGAGAGCTTACCCGAGAGACTGAATGTCACAGACCTGCTACCCTGCACATGTGTAATTGTGCTGAAGATTTTCCAATGCCACAGAAGAGGTTCAAGAGACAATGTGATATTAGATATCAGTCAAACTCGGACAATGTGAGAACTGTGATTATGGTAAATGAACTGAAACGAATGTTGCAGGTATTCAAATGCTGTTGATTATTGATATGTATTAATTGTTGATTGATGTATTGATTTCTGATGTATTTGGGCTAGTTCAGAAATTTGAAAAGTAGTCATGTCTAATGAGGAGGTAACTAGATTACCGCTGGTGAACTAGAAGTCTTGAGAGTTAGACTAAAAGAGCAGGATGAATAATTGAAAAAAGAATTAGATAAGGCTGTCAAGGGCCAGGCGGCAGAACATAGGCCCATGATGATGGTGTCGAGCCAGAAATTGGACAAGTTCCGAGGCAAGCCGGAAAAACCAACAGATTTGACTGCGCGGAGAGTGGGTGTCTGACGTGAGGAGCCACGTTAAATCTAGGAAACTCTCACGTCCCGATTTTGCTGCATTCATCATAGATCACTTAGCTGGTAACGCCAGGATAGAAATCCAGGCGCGTGGTGATGATGTCCGAGAGGAACCTGACAAAATACTCCAAATCCTGGAAAGAGTATTTGGTGATGGAGACGAACTTTCAGTGTTGCAGCAACGATTTTACTCTTACTCCCAGAATGGAGAAGATCTGCTTACATGTTCCCTCACATTGGTCGAACTGTACGCCCGTATTGTAGAACTTGACCCCTCTTTCAAAGCGTGTCGTGAGTCAGCTATGAAAGGACGTTTTGCGGAATGTGTGCAGGACGAGTTTCTATCAGGAGAGAGCTCCGTAGGCTGAATGTGGAGTTGCCGAAACTGAAATTCTTCGAACTTCGTGATCGCGCTGTAAGCTGGCTGGGAATTGGAAATTCTCAGAAGTCCCAACAGAAATCAACAGCAAAAGTGGCATCGACAAATGAGACGTCAGTGGAACATAATTCATTCATCCAACGACAGGAGCAGGCCATTAAAAGGCAACAGAAACAGATTGACCGAAAAACTGCAGGAGTCCAATCGCACTGTATCGTACGGGAAACGACAATATGAGAATACAGCACGACAGCTTGGAGCCATTTCAGACGAAACTGTCCCAAACCACCACGATTCAAGCCGAAAAAGGCAAGAAGCCTGCATCGACCAAGCCGTTAAACTTCTGAGACCGGTTGTGGAGAGCCACATGATCGGTCTAGGGAATCGAGGCTCACTGCTACACAGAGCTACGTCGAATTGGATCTGGATGCATTTGATCAGAATTTTGGACCTATATGGGTTTTTTGGTGGTGAAGGATAGTGAAGATGCAGAGATGCGGCGAAGAAAGGAAATGGTTCCGGGAGTTATAGGGTCAAATATCTTCCGCGATATGAAATCTAGTTGGAGTGGTGATCTGACCGGTGAAATCAAGCAATTGCTGACAATGTATGAGGAATCTAGGGTTGGGGAAACCAGTCAGTCTACCCCATCCATCGCCAGGGTAGGTGGTAGAAAGCCAGTTCTACTACCGGCAAACACTATTGTGACAGTTGAATGTAATGTGAAACCAGCTGTTGTACCGCGTCCTGTGGTTGTGGAACAAAACCGAGGACTTGTTCTGCCAAATGGAGTATGTTTAGGACCAACATGTGTGCTGCATGACAATAGTGTTAGGGTGAACGTGCAGGTGGCAAATTTTTCTAACACCGATGCCTATATTCGACCCAGGACCCCCATCGGTTACCTCAGTGCTGCAGAGCCTGAACCAAATGTAGATGTTGTTCAGGTTGGTGTTTCCGAAGTGGAAGTTCGGTTAAACGACGAACACGTTGTAATGTCTAAGTGCGTAGAAAACCTGATGTCTCGTATGGATAGAAACGGAGATCTGACCAAGCAACAGCGGGACCAGGTGGAACAGATAATTCAAAAGCATCAACAAGCCTTTAGCAAGTCCGAACATGATATTGGTGAATGTGATCTGATTGAACACCAAATCAGCACAGTTGATGATACACCAATAAGGATACCTCACCGGAGAATGCCGCCTCATATGTGGTCAGAAGTCAAGAGAATACCTTAGGAAGTCCTTGGACACTGGCGTTATTCAGAATCGAGCAGCCCTTTTGCATCCCCGGTAGTATTAGTCAAAAAGAAGGATGGTTCCTTGAGGATGTGTTGTGACTACAGAGCGCTCAACGCCAACGCCTACGATGCTTATCCGCGAGGCATTGGATGTCCTAAAAGATGCAAAGTACTTTTGCAGTTTAGATTTAGTACATAGTTTTAACCAGATTCCGATGGCGCCTAAGGATGTTGAAAAGACCGCGTCTAGAGTCGGGACGGGTGGACTCTAGGAATACCGTCGCATGCCATTTTGATTAAGTGGAGCACCAGCCAATTTTATGCGGCTAATGGACAAGTTGCTGGGCGACCAAAACTTACAGACGATACTTATTTACCTGGACGATATTCTCATTTTCGGTAGAACATTCGAGGAAACCATGGATAGGTTGGAGATGGTGCTAACCAGGCTAGGGAATGCGAAGCTCAAGGTAAAACCTGAGAAATGTCAGCTTTTCGAAGTTAAACTCCTGGGACACACAGTCTCGGAAAGTGGCATTCAACCGGACGCTGAGAAGGTAGTGGCTGTAAGGAAGTGGCCAACACCCAACACAGAGACGGAATTAAGAGGATTCGTCGGCTTGGCCGGATATTATCGGAGGTTCATCCGTGACTTCGCCAAAACAGCTTCCCCCTTACATGCCTTGTTAAAGGGACCAGAGAAGAAGAGCAAACACCAAAACCCACATAGTCCACTAGGGATTAAAGGATGGGATACAACCTGTGACCGTGCTTTCGCAGAACTGAAAGTTAAGCTGACAGAGTCCCCATTGTTTTTACCCAACCCTATATCTTAGAGATCGATGCAAGCAATCTTGGACTGGGAGCAGTTCTTTCTCAAGACCGAGAACATGGACGCGTTGTTCTAGGTTATGCCAGCCGAGCCTTGCGTGAGAATGAGAAAAACATGACCAACTACAGTAGTCGCAAATTAGAGTTGTTAGCCTTAAAGTGAGCCGTCACTGAGAAATACGGAGATCTTCTCCTAGGTACCGAATGTCTGGTTTACACTGACAACGACCCATTAACGTACATACCGTCAACAACTGCGAAACTTGGAGCCACTGAACTACGATGGGTTGCGGAGCTCGCAAATTATAACTTGGTCATCAAACATCGCTCGGGACGAGTAAACAGAAACGCCGACTCGTTGAGTCGAAAGACGTCACACACACCGGAAACGGCTTATTTGGAAGAGGTAAACTCAGTTGCTTTCCCTCTGTCAGCGGAATTGACTCCGTTACCAAGGAAGTTAAGATGTCAACTGAACAGCATTGTTCTTGCAGCCTGGAATGAGGAAATGCAGACCCCACCTCAGCGGTTACCTCCAGTAGTGTCATCGTCCACTGAATGCCGAGGTGCATAAAATCATGAGCATGGAGGACAGACTTTACCTTTGACGATGGTGTTCTATATCGTTTGGTGAAAGATGGTGGTAAAACAAGTGCTTCTCCCAGCAGTGTTGAAGGAGGAAATGATCAAAGCTGTACATGATGACATGGGACATCAGGGTCCCGATCGTTGCCTTAGTCTACTCCAGGGAAGATGTTACTGGATTGGAATGGTCAGAGACATAAGTACTTACTGTGGATCTTGTACTAGGTGCATGCTCGCGAAGGAAGGAAAATCCGTTCGCACAACCATTGGATCTGTCATTGCCAAAAGACCTTTGGAAATCCTCGCAATTGACTTTAGCGTTTTAGAACCTGGAACCAACAACGTTGAAAATGTCTTAGTTGTCACCGACGTGTACATAAAATTCACCCATGCGTTCCCAACAAAAGATCAGACTGCGGTGACTGTAGCCAAAATTCTGTTTAAGGAGTGGTTCTTGAAGTATGGTATTCCGCAGAGGTTGCATAGCGACCAGGGTCGCAACTTCGAAGGCAAAGTGATTGAAGCTCTGTGCAGGTTGTACAGCGTGGCTAAGACAAGTACCGCCCTTACCACCCCCAGGGAAACGGTAATTACGAACGTTTTAACAGGACAATGCACAACCTTCTCAGAACCTTGCCAGCTTAAAATAAACGCAAATGGCCAGAACTTCTGACGGAACTCACACCACACACCACTATAGGTTATGCTCCATTCTACCTTTTCTTTGGGCGCAAGCCAAGGCTTCCCGCCGATGCATTACTCGCGAAACCAGATGAGAACCTCGAGGAACAATGGATAACTGACCACCACAGACGCATGGCTAATGCATTCCGACAGTGAAAGGACAGAGAAAGCGGCATTGAAGAGGCAACAGCGAGTCAACGTGAAATCTGATGACAAACAGCTGCAAGTAGGATCCAGGGTTTTCGTTAGGAACCATTTCCAAACCCGTCACAAGATTAAGGATATTTGGAATCCCGAGCCCTATAAGGTCGTCGAGAAACGTGACAATAATGTATATATTATCGAACCGTTGGGAGCTGGCGCGAAGAAGAGAGTTCATCGCTCTGAATTACTGGATTCTCGGACAATTGTGGGCGATATACAGCCAGTTGCAGAGGAGAGAGAGAATTAAGGTTTAACGTCGCATTCAGCAATATTTCAGCTATATAGCGACGACCAAACAAAATTCTAAGTGATCAATTCAAAAACTCGGTAAACTAATGCGTTAAAACAGGTACAAACATTACAATTTGTAAACAAACCAATCTCTGTCAAATAATTTAAAATACAATATTCTTTCACTCTGCTAAAAAGATCTTCCAGCGTATCTGCTCGATAAAAAGTATCTTTTACAATCTTAAAATCTATGCAGTCTATGAGAATATGTTTCACCGTGAGATCTTCATGGCAAGGTATACACCTTGCAATCGGTTCCTGTTTTAGTAAATATTCATGAGTTAAAGGAGTGTGACCAATCCTACATCGTCTGATCATGGCCTGGTCGAAACGCTTATGACTGTTCAGATGAGTATAACCAACCGTTTTTTGCACTCGTGAAGTTTGTTATTATCCATATTATCCCATAAAGATTGAAACAGCTTTCTAACATAAGCGCAGATAGATGGTCTGAAATCGCTGTACGGAATTCCAACAGGATCGATTTCTTCATCTAGAGCTGCCTTAGCCAATCTATCAGCTTCAGTGTTGCCTTTGATGTCAACGTGACTAGGAACCAAACAAAACACAATATCTATCTGTTGATCAAATCTGGTGTCATATAATTGTAGAATTTTCAAGATGGTGGGATGAGTTGAATTTCCACTTTTAATTGCTTTAAGGCATGACAGTGAATCTGAGAATATGACATTTTTTTCTTCTCGTGGAGCCAATACCTTCTAAAGCTGATAATAGAGCTTTCGCTTCTGCAGTAAAAATGAAACTTTTACCTGGCAGACGATACATTTTAGTTTTGGAACTAAACACAGTAGCACATGCTACTCTCTCGCCATCTTTAGAACCATCTGTATAAATAGCCTGATGTGAACTGTATTTCTCTCTCAGTAGACCAAATTCTGGCTCGTGTCTGCCTTTTTATATTTAGTCAGTGAAATATCTACTTCTGGCGTGGCTAACTGCCATGGTGGAGTTGGCTAAAGCTCGTTAGGTAAAACTTTAATACCAGCTGGTTTCAGAAAGGTGTGGTTTCATACGAATTCCAAGAGGTGGAATAATCGAGGGTTTTTTTTAATAGAAATCTGTATACTGAGGGTTGAAAACACAGTTATATGCAGGATTTGAGTGGTACGAACGCAGTTTGGTGATATGTTGCAGCGATAATTTAATTCTCCTTAGTTCTTAAGGAAATTCATCCGCTTCGACATATAAGCTTTCTTTGGGTGATATTCTGAACGCACCGAGGCAAAGTCTTAGTCCTTAATGGAGAATAGGATCTAGCTCTGCCAAGTTTGACTTGCTTGCACCATTGTAAACAATAGAACCATAATCGAGTTTGGAACGAACAAGTGATCGATATGAATGAAGGAGAGACCATACACACGAGTTTAAGATGGGCCTTTATTTCTTTGAAACAGACATCCCACCATATAAGAAAGGGATGCATACACTGTCAAGGTACGGTACCATACTAAGTTGGCAGTTTTAAAATGGCTGTGAAATCTAATTGCGATATTATTTGAACATTGCTCTATAAATGACGTTATTGTAACTGTAAATCAATTAAAAATGAATTGAAAAGCTTTCCAATGTTCTGTAAAAATGTCATAAAAAACAACTTCTATAGTAGTTACAGATATGTGTACATAGTCATAGTTTTGTGGGTTATTGTTTTATTTTGCGTATATATAAAGGATAAGGCCTAAACCAACCACGAGCAAACGACAGCGAGAATCTCAAAACAAGAGACATGCGGTCATGTCGTTGTTCTATGGTATGAACGATCTCATGAGGATAAATGAACCATGGGCGTGAATGAGAACACGTTTGTATAATAATTAATAGATTGAAGATGACAAATAAAATTTTGAAGACATTTTGAGACTGTCACCATATGTTTATCTGCAGTTACTTTGCTTAAAATTGCATAGTAATTTGTATTGCAATGTTTAATGTAATACTAAAGCATTGTAACGTGTATTCTATTTCACAAATTACCATAAGTTACCCATTCGATAATTGAAGTTAAAACTGTCCTACTTTTGTAAGTTTAAGTCAAATCTAAGTTAATTTCCCAAATCATAAAATTTATAGATTTTTACACACACGTCAAAACGCAGATATATTATATGATGGCTGTTTCCATCCGTCTGAACATCGTGAACATCCAAATCCGCATGATGTGTTACTTTGTCCAAGGTTCAACGGTACCGTTTGAGGAAGACCATACACACGAGTTTAAGATGGGCCTTTATTTCTTTGAAACAGACATCCCACCATATAAGAAAGGGATGCATACACTGTCAAGGTACGGTACCATACTAAGTTGGCAGTTTTAAAATGGCTGTGAAATCTAATTGCGATATTATTTGAACATTGCTCTATAAATGACGTTATTGTAACTGTAAATCAATTAAAAATGAATTGAAAAGCTTTCCAATGTTCTGTAAAAATGTCATAAAAAACAACTTCTATAGTAGTTACAGATATGTGTACATAGTCATAGTTTTGTGGGTTATTGTTTTATTTTGCGTATATATAAAGGATAAGGCCTAAACCAACCACGAGCAAACGACAGCGAGAATCTCAAAACAAGAGACATGCGGTCATGTCGTTGTTCTATGGTATGAACGATCTCATGAGGATAAATGAACCATGGGCGTGAATGAGAACACGTTTGTATAATAATTAATAGATTGAAGATGACAAATAAAATTTTGAAGACATTTTGAGACTGTCACCATATGTTTATCTGCAGTTACTTTGCTTAAAATTGCATAGTAATTTGTATTGCAATGTTTAATGTAATACTAAAGCATTGTAACGTGTATTCTATTTCACAAATTACCATAAGTTACCCATTCGATAATTGAAGTTAAAACTGTCCTACTTTTGTAAGTTTAAGTCAAATCTAAGTTAATTTCCCAAATCATAAAATTTATAGATTTTTACACACACGTCAAAACGCAGATATATTATATGATGGCTGTTTCCATCCGTCTGAACATCGTGAACATCCAAATCCGCATGATGTGTTACTTTGTCCAAGGTTCAACGGTACCGTTTGAGGAAGACCATACACACGAGTTTAAGATGGGCCTTTATTTCTTTGAAACAGACATCCCACCATATAAGAAAGGGATGCATACACTGTCAAGGTACGGTACCATACTAAGTTGGCAGTTTTAAAATGGCTGTGAAATCTAATTGCGATATTATTTGAACATTGCTCTATAAATGACGTTATTGTAACTGTAAATCAATTAAAAATGAATTGAAAAGCTTTCCAATGTTCTGTAAAAATGTCATAAAAAACAACTTCTATAGTAGTTACAGATATGTGTACATAGTCATAGTTTTGTGGGTTATTGTTTTATTTTGCGTATATATAAAGGATAAGGCCTAAACCAACCACGAGCAAACGACAGCGAGAATCTCAAAACAAGAGACATGCGGTCATGTCGTTGTTCTATGGTATGAACGATCTCATGAGGATAAATGAACCATGGGCGTGAATGAGAACACGTTTGTATAATAATTAATAGATTGAAGATGACAAATAAAATTTTGAAGACATTTTGAGACTGTCACCATATGTTTATCTGCAGTTACTTTGCTTAAAATTGCATAGTAATTTGTATTGCAATGTTTAATGTAATACTAAAGCATTGTAACGTGTATTCTATTTCACAAATTACCATAAGTTACCCATTCGATAATTGAAGTTAAAACTGTCCTACTTTTGTAAGTTTAAGTCAAATCTAAGTTAATTTCCCAAATCATAAAATTTATAGATTTTTACACACACGTCAAAACGCAGATATATTATATGATGGCTGTTTCCATCAGTCTGAACATCGTGAACATCCAAATCCGCATGATGTGTTACTTTGTCCAAGGTTCAACGGTACCGTTTGAGGAAGACCATACACACGTGTTTAAGATGGGCCTTTATTTCTTTGAAACAGACATCCCACCATATAAGAAAGGGATGCATACACTGTCAAGGTACGGTACCATACTAAGTTGGCAGTTTTAAAATGGCTGTGAAATCTAATTGCGATATTATTTGAACATTGCTCTATAAATGACGTTATTGTAACTGTAAATCAATTAAAAATGAATTGAAAAGCTTTCCAATGTTCTGTAAAAATGTCATAAAAAACAACTTCTATAGTAGTTACAGATATGTGTACATAGTCATAGTTTTGTGGGTTATTGTTTTATTTTGCGTATATATAAAGGATAAGGCCTAAACCAACCACGAGCAAACGACAGCGAGAATCTCAAAACAAGAGACATGCGGTCATGTCGTTGTTCTATGGTATGAACGATCTCATGAGGATAAATGAACCATGGGCGTGAATGAGAACACGTTTGTATAATAATTAATAGATTGAAGATGACAAATAAAATTTTGAAGACATTTTGAGACTGTCACCATATGTTTATCTGCAGTTACTTTGCTTAAAATTGCATAGTAATTTGTATTGCAATGTTTAATGTAATACTAAAGCATTGTAACGTGTATTCTATTTCACAAATTACCATAAGTTACCCATTCGATAATTGAAGTTAAAACTGTCCTACTTTTGTAAGTTTAAGTCAAATCTAAGTTAATTTCCCAAATCATAAAATTTATAGATTTTTACACACACGTCAAAACGCAGATATATTATATGATGGCTGTTTCCATCCGTCTGAACATCGTGAACATCCAAATCCGCATGATGTGTTACTTTGTCCAAGGTTCAACGGTACCGTTTGAGGAAGACCATACACACGAGTTTAAGATGGGCCTTTATTTCTTTGAAACAGACATCCCACCATATAAGAAAGGGATGCATACACTGTCAAGGTACGGTACCATACTAAGTTGGCAGTTTTAAAATGGCTGTGAAATCTAATTGCGATATTATTTGAACATTGCTCTATAAATGACGTTATTGTAACTGTAAATCAATTAAAAATGAATTGAAAAGTTTTCCAATGTTCTGTAAAAATGTCATAAAAAACAACTTCTATAGTAGTTACAGATATGTGTACATAGTCATAGTTTTGTGGGTTATTGTTTTATTTTGCGTATATATAAAGAATAAGGCCTAAACCAACCACGAGCAAACGACAGCGAGAATCTCAAAACAAGAGACATGCGGTCATGTCGTTGTTCTATGGTATGAACGATCTCATGAGGATAAATGAACCATGGGCGTGAATGAGAACACGTTTGTATAATAATTAATAGATTGAAGATGACAAATAAAATTTTGAAGACATTTTGAGACTGTCACCATATGTTTATCTGCAGTTACTTTGCTTAAAATTGCATAGTAATTTGTATTGCAATGTTTAATGTAATACTAAAGCATTGTAACGTGTATTCTATTTCACAAATTACCATAAGTTACCCATTCGATAATTGAAGTTAAAACTGTCCTACTTTTGTAAGTTTAAGTCAAATCTAAGTTAATTTCCCAAATCATAAAATTTATAGATTTTTACACACACGTCAAAACGCAGATATATTATATGATGGCTGTTTCCATCCGTCTGAACATCGTGAACATCCAAATCCGCATGATGTGTTACTTTGTCCAAGGTTCAACGGTACCGTTTGAGGAAGACCATACACACGAGTTTAAGATGGGCCTTTATTTCTTTGAAACAGACATCCCACCATATAAGAAAGGGATGCATACACTGTCAAGGTACGGTACCATACTAAGTTGGCAGTTTTAAAATGGCTGTGAAATCTAATTGCGATATTATTTGAACATTATCATAAAATTTATAGATTTTTACACACACGTCAAAACGCAGATATATTATATGATGGCTGTTTCCATCCGTCTGAACATCGTGAACATCCAAATCCGCATGATGTGTTACTTTGTCCAAGGTTCAACGGTACCGTTTGAGGAAGACCATACACACGAGTTTAAGATGGGCCTTTATTTCTTTGAAACAGACATCCCACCATATAAGAAAGGGATGCATACACTGTCAAGGTACGGTACCATACTAAGTTGGCAGTTTTAAAATGGCTGTGAAATCTAATTGCGATATTATTTGAACATTGCTCTATAAATGACGTTATTGTAACTGTAAATCAATTAAAAATGAATTGAAAAGCTTTCCAATGTTCTGTAAAAATGTCATAAAAAACAACTTCTATAGTAGTTACAGATATGTGTACATAGTCATAGTTTTGTGGGTTATTGTTTTATTTTGCGTATATATAAAGGATAAGGCCTAAACCAACCACGAGCAAACGACAGCGAGAATCTCAAAACAAGAGACATGCGGTCATGTCGTTGTTCTATGGTATGAACGATCTCATGAGGATAAATGAACCATGGGCGTGAATGAGAACACGTTTGTATAATAATTAATAGATTGAAGATGACAAATAAAATTTTGAAGACATTTTGAGACTGTCACCATATGTTTATCTGCAGTTACTTTGCTTAAAATTGCATAGTAATTTGTATTGCAATGTTTAATGTAATACTAAAGCATTGTAACGTGTATTCTATTTCACAAATTACCATAAGTTACCCATTCGATAATTGAAGTTAAAACTGTCCTACTTTTGTAAGTTTAAGTCAAATCTAAGTTAATTTCCCAAATCATAAAATTTATAGATTTTTACACACACGTCAAAACGCAGATATATTATATGATGGCTGTTTCCATCCGTCTGAACATCGTGAACATCCAAATCCGCATGATGTGTTACTTTGTCCAAGGTTCAACGGTACCGTTTGAGGAAGACCATACACACGAGTTTAAGATGGGCCTTTATTTCTTTGAAACAGACATCCCACCATATAAGAAAGGGATGCATACACTGTCAAGGTACGGTACCATACTAAGTTGGCAGTTTTAAAATGGCTGTGAAATCTAATTGCGATATTATTTGAACATTGCTCTATAAATGACGTTATTGTAACTGTAAATCAATTAAAAATGAATTGAAAAGTTTTCAATGTTCTGTAAAAATGTCATAAAAAACAACTTCTAAGTAGTAGTTACAGATATGTGTACATAGTCATAGTTTTGTGGGTTATTGTTTTATTTTGCGTATATATAAAGGATAGCGCCCAAACCAACCACGAGCAAACGACAGCGAGAATCTCAAAACAAGAGACATGCGGTCATGTCGTTGTTCTATGGTATGAACGATCTCATGAGGATAAATGAACCATGGGCGTGAATGAGAACACGTTTGTATAATAATTAATAGATTGAAGATGACAAATAAAATTTTGAAGACATTTTGAGACTGTCACCATATGTTTATCTGCAGTTACTTTGCTTAAAATTGCATAGTAATTTGTATTGCAATGTTTAATGTAATACTAAAGCATTGTAACGTGTATTCTATTTCACAAATTACCATAAGTTACCCATTCGATAATTGAAGTTAAAACTGTCCTACTTTTGTAAATTCAAGTCAAATCTAAGTTAATTTCCCAAATCATAAAATTTATAGATTTTTACACACACGTCAAAACGCAGATATATTATATGATGGCTGTTTCCATCCGTCTGAACATCGTGAACATCCAAATCCGCATGATGTTACTTTGTCCAAGGTTCAACGGTACCGTTTGAGGAAGACCATACACACGAGTTTAAGATGGGCCTTTATTTCTTTGAAACAGACATCCCACCATATAAGAAAGGGATGCATACACTGTCAAGGTACGGTACCATACTAAGTTGGCAGTTTTAAAATGGCTGTGAAATCTAATTGCGATATTATTTGAACATTGCTCTATAAATGACGTTATTGTAACTGTAAATCAATTAAAAATGAATTGAAAAGCTTTCCAATGTTCTGTAAAAATGTCATAAAAAACAACTTCTATAGTAGTTACAGATATGTGTACATAGTCATAGTTTTGTGGGTTATTGTTTTATTTTGCGTATATATAAAGGATAAGGCCTAAACCAACCACGAGCAAACGACAGCGAGAATCTCAAAACAAGAGACATGCGGTCATGTCGTTGTTCTATGGTATGAACGATCTCATGAGGATAAATGAACCATGGGCGTGAATGAGAACACGTTTGTATAATAATTAATAGATTGAAGATGACAAATAAAATTTTGAAGACATTTTGAGACTGTCACCATATGTTTATCTGCAGTTACTTTGCTTAAAATTGCATAGTAATTTGTATTGCAATGTTTAATGTAATACTAAAGCATTGTAACGTGTATTCTATTTCACAAATTACCATAAGTTACCCATTCGATAATTGAAGTTAAAACTGTCCTACTTTTGTAAGTTTAAGTCAAATCTAAGTTAATTTCCCAAATCATAAAATTTATAGATTTTTACACACACGTCAAAACGCAGATATATTATATGATGGCTGTTTCCATCCGTCTGAACATCGTGAACATCCAAATCCGCATGATGTGTTACTTTGTCCAAGGTTCAACGGTACCGTTTGAGGAAGACCATACACACGAGTTTAAGATGGGCCTTTATTTCTTTGAAACAGACATCCCACCATATAAGAAAGGGATGCATACACTGTCAAGGTACGGTACCATACTAAGTTGGCAGTTTTAAAATGGCTGTGAAATCTAATTGCGATATTATTTGAACATTATCATAAAATTTATAGATTTTTACACACACGTCAAAACGCAGATATATTATATGATGGCTGTTTCCATCCGTCTGAACATCGTGAACATCCAAATCCGCATGATGTGTTACTTTGTCCAAGGTTCAACGGTACCGTTTGAGGAAGACCATACACACGAGTTTAAGATGGGCCTTTATTTCTTTGAAACAGACATCCCACCATATAAGAAAGGGATGCATACACTGTCAAGGTACGGTACCATACTAAGTTGGCAGTTTTAAAATGGCTGTGAAATCTAATTGCGATATTATTTGAACATTGCTCTATAAATGACGTTATTGTAACTGTAAATCAATTAAAAATGAATTGAAAAGCTTTCCAATGTTCTGTAAAAATGTCATAAAAAACAACTTCTATAGTAGTTACAGATATGTGTACATAGTCATAGTTTTGTGGGTTATTGTTTTATTTTGCGTATATATAAAGGATAAGGCCTAAACCAACCACGAGCAAACGACAGCGAGAATCTCAAAACAAGAGACATGCGGTCATGTCGTTGTTCTATGGTATGAACGATCTCATGAGGATAAATGAACCATGGGCGTGAATGAGAACACGTTTGTATAATAATTAATAGATTGAAGATGACAAATAAAATTTTGAAGACATTTTGAGACTGTCACCATATGTTTATCTGCAGTTACTTTGCTTAAAATTGCATAGTAATTTGTATTGCAATGTTTAATGTAATACTAAAGCATTGTAACGTGTATTCTATTTCACAAATTACCATAAGTTACCCATTCGATAATTGAAGTTAAAACTGTCCTACTTTTGTAAGTTTAAGTCAAATCTAAGTTAATTTCCCAAATCATAAAATTTATAGATTTTTACACACACGTCAAAACGCAGATATATTATATGATGGCTGTTTCCATCCGTCTGAACATCGTGAACATCCAAATCCGCATGATGTGTTACTTTGTCCAAGGTTCAACGGTACCGTTTGAGGAAGACCATACACACGAGTTTAAGATGGGCCTTTATTTCTTTGAAACAGACATCCCACCATATAAGAAAGGGATGCATACACTGTCAAGGTACGGTACCATACTAAGTTGGCAGTTTTAAAATGGCTGTGAAATCTAATTGCGATATTATTTGAACATTGCTCTATAAATGACGTTATTGTAACTGTAAATCAATTAAAAATGAATTGAAAAGCTTTCCAATGTTCTGTAAAAATGTCATAAAAAACAACTTCTATAGTAGTTACAGATATGTGTACATAGTCATAGTTTTGTGGGTTATTGTTTTATTTTGCGTATATATAAAGGATAAGGCCTAAACCAACCACGAGCAAACGACAGCGAGAATCTCAAAACAAGAGACATGCGGTCATGTCGTTGTTCTATGGTATGAACGATCTCATGAGGATAAATGAACCATGGGCGTGAATGAGAACACGTTTGTATAATAATTAATAGATTGAAGATGACAAATAAAATTTTGAAGACATTTTGAGACTGTCACCATATGTTTATCTGCAGTTACTTTGCTTAAAATTGCATAGTAATTTGTATTGCAATGTTTAATGTAATACTAAAGCATTGTAACGTGCATTCTATTTCACAAATTACCATAAGTTACCCATTCGATAATTGAAGTTAAAACTGTCCTACTTTTGTAAGTTTAAGTCAAATCTAAGTTAATTTCCCAAATCATAAAATTTATAGATTTTTACACACACGTCAAAACGCAGATATATTATATGATGGCTGTTTCCATCCGTCTGAACATCGTGAACATCCAAATCCGCATGATGTGTTACTTTGTCCAAGGTTCAACGGTACCGTTTGAGGAAGACCATACACACGAGTTTAAGATGGGCCTTTATTTCTTTGAAACAGACATCCCACCATATAAGAAAGGGATGCATACACTGTCAAGGTACGGTACCATACTAAGTTGGCAGTTTTAAAATGGCTGTGAAATCTAATTGCGATATTATTTGAACATTGCTCTATAAATGACGTTATTGTAACTGTAAATCAATTAAAAATGAATTGAAAAGCTTTCCAATGTTCTGTAAAAATGTCATAAAAAACAACTTCTATAGTAGTTACAGATATGTGTACATAGTCATAGTTTTGTGGGTTATTGTTTTATTTTGCGTATATATAAAGGACAAGGCCTAAACCAACCACGAGCAAACGACAGCGAGAATCTCAAAAAAAGAGACATGCGGTCATGTCGTTGTTCTATGGTATGAACGATCTCATGAGGATAAATGAACCATGGGCGTGAATGAGAATACGTTTGTATAATAATTAATAGATTGAAGATGACAAATAAAATTTTGAAGACATTTTGAGACTGTCACCATATGTTTATCTGCAGTTACTTTGCTTAAAATTGCATAGTAATTTGTATTGCAATGTTTAATGTAATACTAAAGCATTGTAACGTGTATTCTATTTCACAAATTACCATAAGTTACCCATTCGATAATTGAAGTTAAAACTGTCCTACTTTTGTAAGTTTAAGTCAAATCTAAGTTAATTTCCCAAATCATAAAATTTATAGATTTTTACACACACGTCAAAACGCAGATATATTATATGATGGCTGTTTCCATCCGTCTGTCCGACTTTTCGTCCGTCCGCGCCTCGTGTCCGGTCTATATCTGGGACAGTTTTTACAGAAGGGTATTGTCGTCGTCAGCAAACCACATCACAACACAACACAACACTGTTACAAAACAATTGCACTCTATGCACTGCTGTGATGTAATGCTCGAACTATGATGTCGTTAATGTCATCTATGACATCAAAAGATGCCATGCGAATTACTCTCTTACTGTAAATATGTACTTTTGAATACTCTGACATAGAATATGAGTGAAATGTTTGGGGAAAACTTCAGTATGTTTTGTCATGGCATGAACATACACATACACAATTTCCATGGTTACACTTTAACTATAACAAAATATTACAATACAAACCTCATTCTCCCAATGTCCTATATTTGAAATTTAATGCAAATATCTTTATGCATATACATATATACTTTTGCCTTATTTTTTAGAACAATTAATGCATTCGCTAATAGTGATGGCGGAATTCTGTATATTGGCATCTCTGATGATGGTGAGGTGAGAGGTGTATCATTAAGCGAGAATGAAGTAAGTACCATAACCCTAATTTCTACAGTAAACAGTAAATTATCTTTTTATAGTTCATGACTTAAAACTTTGTCCAGTGAGATGCCATAAAATTTTAACTGTTGATACAGTACCTGGGCTGTTGCCAAGCAAAATAATGTTGAACAAGCTGCCAGAGGATGATAGGTCGCGCACCAAATTCGCTGCAATATTTTTTAGCATTATTTGTCTCGGGGGATATACATAAGAGAAGCACATGCTACTTCATACGTGATGGATGCAAAAGGGTTTTTCTGCCTACAAGTTTTAAGATCAACTTTGAATTGCCGACTAAATGTTAATTGCTGCATATAGTTTCCATTCAGTGAAACATGGAAATTATGTAACTGAAATGCAACACCAAGCGACATATTTTCTGAAATGCAACACCAAAAGGCATATTTTCTGCAAACTAAATTTAACGCGAATGTGAAGGCATCCTCAAACTATTGGATGGAGAGTAAATTTTACATTTGCCACCAGGTGTCGCCACCTGTATGCAAGTGGACGAAATGCAATCTCGGGCACAGTATAATGGCATGGTATCAGCGTACTAACTTTGGGAAGAATCTGAAGTAGAGTCTTCAAGTTATTGTCTGGAGATCAAATTTAGAATTGCCAGCAGGTGTTGCCATCTGCAGGCGCAAGTGTGCAAGACAAAACCCAAGCGACATTATCGCATATGAATACCGAATTTGAGAAGAATATGATGAGCAGTTGTCAAATTATTGTCTGCAAACAAATTTCTACTTTTTCCAATCCGATGAGCATTTCTTAAATTATTACTCAAAACAAATATGGTATTTTGCCACCATGTGGCACAACCTGTGAATATACTGAGCGAAAGGTAATCAAACAAAACATCTCCTGACATAGCACATGCATGATAAATTTGAGAAGATTCCGTGGAGCAGTTCTCAAGTTAATGGCTGAAAATTTTGATTTTAAGACTAGGTGACACCACCTGCTAGCGCAAGTGGGCAAAACGCAATATCAATTGACATCTTGTGTCATGATATTACACAGAAACAAATTTAACATTTTTTCTACCAAATAATGCTATCTGTAAGTGCAAGTAACTGAAAGACAATCCCATGCCACATTTTCTGGCATGATAACATGCATGCTGAATTTCATAAGAATACACATAACGTGATAATGCAGTCAAGTTATTGACCAAAAAAAATTTTCAAATTTTGCCACCACGTGATGTCATCTAAATTCAGTCAGCAGAACTGGATGACACGCAATCCAAAGCAACATGTCATGGCAATGTACAATGTATATGCATGCCTATTTTGACAAGAATTTGATTAGCAGTTCTCAAGCTATTGCACAGAGACCATATCACTTGTGAAGAATTTGAACTGACATCCATGAAGTGGAAGACATGAAGAAGCAAAATTCATCTGGTGTATACAACAGCAAATGTTATTCTGTGTACAATATTAAGTATCTTGACTCACTCATTGTCCTCCGCCACAAAGTGGTGGAAGAAATTGGAAATGCTAGCCGTCTGTCGGTCCCTCTGTTCATCCGTCCCCCATCCTTTTTCACCCTACTGAATCAACAAATATGATTATAGGTGAAAACCGCCGTTCACATGTCAAATTACAGTCAATGGTAGGTTTTCCAGTGCTTCCGTTATCAAGCGTGGGCGTGTGTCTGACAAGACGACAGTGACCACAGCCGAAAATGAACGATTTTCAGCATATCAATGACAGGTATGGTTACTGGTGTCCAGTCATATTTGGAAGGAGAAATATCGTACTATATTGTCACCAAACGTAGGGTTATTACTATTTCAATTTATCAAAAATTTTAAACATTTTTGCGGCGAGAGGTGTTTTTAGGTGATGGTAGACAGTCCATCGTAGGTATTAGCATCGAATTATAGTGTGAGGAAATGAGCACTAAATGAACACGTGGGAACTTACTACCTGCCTCATGTATCACTGACTCATTCATCTCTCGATTCCTTCCACTTGTGTGTGTTTAAGAGGAATATGAACCATTAATAGTATATTCTCTGTCTGTCTGATATTACGACAGTCAATAATTGTATCATCATCGGACCGATTGACAGTCCATTGTAGGTCAACATGCACTTGTGAATGATGCACAGACAGCACATCGTCTGATATAAAGATTCCCCAAATGGACTGTTGCCAAGACAAATGGTAGCTACAATGGACTGTCGACATATGATATATAATGATATGTTGCCTCATTATAACATTGCAGCTGTTATGCAGCTTCAATGTGAAGTGACTCGACCTACAGTTCATGGTCGCATGACAAATGGACTGTTGCATTCATCTATAATCACACTTGTCGATTAAGTAGGGTGTTCTTTCATGCGTACATCCGTCCTACATCTTGCGAACACGATATATTATTCAACGAATCAACTTCAAACTTGAGAAGGTGTTTCACATCAGTTAGACGGCCATTGATATTGATTTTCACTGAGGTACATAATCCAAGACGGCCGCCATCAAGCATATTGGATTCTGTCCGTCCGACATCTTGTGAACGTGATACATCAAGAACAATTCTACCAATCGACTTCAAACTTGGGAAAGTTCTTCACATCAGACGGCCATTAGTATTGATTTTCATCAAGGTACATAATACAAGACAGCGGCCATCGACATATTGTATTCTGTCCGTCCCATATCTTGTGATCGCAATATCGAGAACAATTCAACTAATCGACTTCAACTTGAGGATGGGGCTTTACATCAGTTCGATAGCCATTGGTATTGATTTTCACTCGGGTACGTAATCCAAGATGGCTGTCATGGACCATATTGTATTGAATCCGTCCCATATCTTGTGAACATGATATCTCGAGAACAAAATCAACCAATCAACTTCAAAATTGGGAAGATTTTACACATCAGTTAGACAGCCATTGTTATTAATTTTCACTGAGATACATACTCCAAAATGGCTGCCATTAACCATAATTGATTCTGTCCATACCACATCTTGCGAAGGTGATATTACCGCTCGGCAACTTTGGCCTAGGAATATTGTCGTCATCATGTACGGCGGTCTGTACGTCCGTCCGTCCGTTACCGCAATATCTACAGAAACATTTCATGTTTGGCAACAAAACTTGTTACATCTATTTATCTTCACAGAAGTAAGAAGCCTATCGAAAATGAGTCATCTCGGACAATATTTTGCAGAGTTTTACAAATAAAAATCCATTGATGATTTGTTATTGTGATAATTTCAGAACTGTTCCATATACAACATCTTAACGTGATACAGTTGCACTAGATGCTTATCGAAAATGAGTCGTGTCAAAAAGTATTTTGCAGAGTTATGCCCTTTGTCTAATAAAATCCGTTACCGCGATATCTACAGAATCGTTTCATGCATGCCAACCAAACTTGTTCCATATATTTATCTTCACGTAAACCAGAAGCCCATCGAAAGGCCAGAAACGTGTTTTCCACGTGCTGCTGACCAAGAAAAAGTGTTTTACTTGGTGCAGGACCTGCTAGCTACTCAGCTTGTTATACATATAATTTGCAAAATGTTTATTGATTAGGTTTCTTGTTAACTTGCCTACTTGAATACACTTTTGTCAAATAAAAATAATGCTCATCTATTTATAATGAGTATGCTAAATAGCATTCAATAGCCACAAACAAATTGTAATTTTGTCATCTTATCATTGTTGCAGAAGAAGCATGTAATTTCTTCACTGAACATTATTTCAAGAAACTTCAGACCAAGCATGAAATGTGAATGTTGTGAAGTCGAATTCATTCCAGTTTTAAGATCAAGGTAAGATACAAAAGTGTATCAGTTAAATGATGGCCAAGGAAATTGTGATGATAGAAATTATTTTGTTAGGTGCCTGTTAATTGGCGTATATTTGCCATAACTGAAGAACAAAGGTTTACTTCATCACTTTCTTCTTCCGTCATTAAAAATTCTCTCGTCCGAAAGAAATCCATTTGCAGGAAAAATACTATTTTCTTGTGTTTCACTATTGTCGATTTCATTGGGGGACAATTGAGCTCTTGCCTCTTGCTCCAAAATCATCTAGTTACCAGCAGTTAAACTCATTTAAGTTTATCATTCAACATATGACATGATATATGTTACATTCTCAGAAGCACAAAATTGTAAACCTTTCTCTCAATTAATAGTAATCAATTGGTATGAAAGCTAATAAACAAACTTGAAATTTGAACCAGTGTAATTCCAGATTCGATCATACCTTATCCACAGATTATGTAATCACAGGCATACAACTTTGACCAAACACCCATTCTATCTACATGTACATGTACCATTTTCTGATCATCTGTATTATTTTACAGGAAATATAAAAAAATCCATGTATTGGAACCAATCAAAAAAATTCGTCGAATGGAAAAACAATGCTGTGTGAGTATTTAATGAAAATGTACATTTGATAATTAGTATGTCATAGTGAATATAGCATGTATTCCTATAACAGCGAAAGTAAATTCAAAAAGGCGAAACCACTTTCCCCAAAGCACCAGCACAAGGGAAACAGATTTCTGGCCCTTGTTTGCACCCTAAACGGCTCCTGCAACAAAATTAGAATGTTAGTGTGCTGAAATAGTCAAACTAGTTTGCAAGAAATACAGTGAAGATATAATGCGAGTGCTACTGTACCAATCATACTTCCCTATACAGATGGACAACCGAACTACTGGACTACATACACCTCTGTTCAGTCGTCCAGTGTGGCACAATTCATCCTACTTCACCTGGACCTGTTTCAAGCTGTTCGTAGCCACCTATGGGAAGCTGGGCTAATTCGGTCAAGATGCTCAATTCTCTGTTGAATTTGTCTACAGCATGTATCTCCAGTCACGGAGAATATGGGTCAAGGCTTAGAAAGTTCAATATGTAGAGTGAAATTCGTCAAAGATGTCCGGAGGATAGGAGACAAAAATTCTTCCTTCAAAGCTAGTGTGCATACATCCATCTCACACGTGTTGCAAACCACAGCAGGTCAATTCTTCAACCTCAAGTTTAAAGACGAGATCCAGATTCTCTCTGAAAGTACTCATGAAAAGATGGATGATTTCTTCAAAACAATACATATCCTGGATGACAAATTAGAACAAACCAAAGTTGAGAAGACAGATATCGACAAGTGCGAGCATTTAGTTGCATTTTTTCAGAGATGCTACCACACCAGACATTATGTTTCAGGTGAAGAAATGCCCAATGAAGATCATTGATAGCTGCTGATAGTGTTCATTGAACACACCCAAACTTTTCTTGGACAAATACAGTGACCTTCATCTTGCCCCATATCCAGTTTGTAATGGCCAAAACCAACAGGAGTACTTGACGTTCACGAGTGTGTATGGAACGGCAACAGATGACACAGATCCACCATTCAGGAAAAATGCCACAGTAACATCAGTCGTGGACATCAAGCACAAGTCATTGATTGTAGGTAAAAAACTTCACAGCCGAATTGTGTGTGGAGAATGTCAGGAAGCACAGGTAATATACTCAGAAAAGAAACTGGGTTTTGTGAAATCAACCAGAGCTCAGCACAGAAAACAGGGCAATACATACACGTATGGAGCCCCTGTTTTCGTGAAAACGTCTAAATTCTACAAAAGCAGACACAACTAGCAAGTGGAGGTTGTGTACAACAGTGGTGAAACGTGTATTAGAGCATACTAGGAACTGGCATAAGACATTCAAAACAGAGTGGCATGGTGCGTTAAGTTGAAATTCCTAGGAACTCCATGCCATATAGTTTGCAAGTCAGCAAACAAAGGATGGCTTATGTCATGCTGCAGAATGGAGGCAATTTTAATCCTGCAAGTCTTATCCATCCAGAAAAGAACACCAAACTGGGCATGGTGTATCCCATTTGAATAACCAGCATATGGCATCTCTACAAGGGAATTTAATTCCTAATTTCAAGAAGGTCCCTTTAAATTTCCAGAAGTTTGCATTTATTGTTGTGTCCAACATCATTTCGCGATTGACAGTGATATTCAATATTCGAAAAGGTTCTTCAGCACTGTCGATCAATCGGTCACATGTAAATCCAAGGGGAATGAACCTGTCTGTAGATGCCCCAAAAATGTTACAAAGAAGCAAATAAAAAGCTGCGCATATGAAAACTACTCGGTTCTGGGCGCCAGCCATTCATAATGTATTTAATTTGAACCAAGATTTCATGAACACCAAGCAGTCAGGTGACAAATATAGAGATATGAAAAATTTGCCATTAGAAATGGCCTCTAAGGTTTCCGTCCAATCCGACAACTGGTATTTATGGAAGTCTCTTGATGTATTGATGATATATACAAAATTTTACATCGAGCTTCTGAACCTTATCAGAGATTATTGATGATTTTGCATAAATTAAAGATGGCTGCCCATCCTTCCCGCCACTCAGTGGAATTCATGTGGTATTCATTGCAAGTCTCTTGATACATTAATGCTGTATACCAAGTTTCATACAGAACACTGAAATGATATCAAACATATACATCATAAACATTTTCCATAAATTAAAGATGGCCACCAAGAATTCCACCCAATCAGAAACACCAAAATTGTCATTTATCGTAACTTTATTGATGCATCAATGATATATATCGAATTTTATATCGAGCACTTGAACGGTATCAGAAATAGTGATCATTAAATATTTCACATAAATTAAAGATGACCACCCATCCTTCCCGCCACTCAAAAGGAATTGATGTGGTTACATTGCACGTCTCTTGATACATCCCTGCTGTATACCAAGTTTCATTTAGAACACTTAAATGGTATCAAAGATATATATCATTAAACATTTTGCAAAAATTAAAGATGCCCACCGAAGTTTCCACCCGATCAGGAAAACTGGTTTGGTCATTTCTTTGAAGTTTCTTAATGCATCGATGATCTATACCAAATTTCACACTGAACAGTGAAATGATACTGGCAAAACACAATATTAATGGTTTCACATAAACTGAATATGGCTACCAAAGCTTCCAACGAATCGAGTCCAAATTCAATATGGTTCTGGGTCACGAGCATATGGATATGCAGTGCAAGTTTGGTGTGCCTAAGCTCTTTGCCCCATAGAGGCTTACTTCCATTGCCCCATGGTGATGCCTTTTGATTCCCTTCATAGTCGATGACGCCATTTGACGTCTTATGTATTAAGTTAATTAATTAACCTCATTCATTAATATTTTATTTCAGAATATCATAAACATGCTAAATTATTGGTCACTGTAAAAGTAATAAAAATAAATAAAAAAATTTGACCCCAGCCCTGTGATAGATTTCTGCGTGAAAATTTATGAGTGATCACCAATAAGGTATATGGGGCATGTACAGTTTACAAAGGGGGGTCAAATGGCGTCATCATCGGGCAAAGAGCTGGACGAAGTTATTCCAAAGACATCTTGGTAACAAGAAAGCTGTGATAGTTTCGCATAAATTACACAAGACTGCCAAAGTTTACAACCAATCGGGTTCACATTCGACAGGATTCTGGGTAATGAGCATATGGATGTCCACTGCAAGTTTGGTGAGCCTGGAGTAAGTCGTTCTAAAGATTTCTTGGTAACGAGAAAGATGTGACAGATAGAAGGATGGACGTACATGACGATGACTACAAATTTTGACAATGGGGTAAAAACTAAATGACCAATATGACAGTTACAAAACACTGCCAATTAGGTTTTCATAAAGACTGTAGTCTTTGCTGGGCTGTCTAAAAAACACTTGCATTTACTTGTACGTGCAAGTTGATCTCAATTTTGTACATTCCATTCTATGAAGACTTTGCGCTATATGAATACCGGTTTCGGCCGCAAGGTGGTGCTAGCGTTCACGGCATGTTGGTTTGTTCCTGTTGTCTGCTAAAGATGCGCAGAAGGGAAAATGGGTATCGTATTTCGCCTCATTTTTCTCACTAATGGGGACGTCCTTGGTAGTTTACGTATATATAGTCATAAAGTCTAATTTTCAATCATTGTACAAGCATAATAAAAGCCGCTTTGTCAACAAATTGGGCAATCAAAGCTCGTCGTTGTTGTTGTTATAAAACATGGTGGGTGGCCGGCAGTTCAGCCGGATTAAACCACACTCTATTGAAAATAATCAACAGGGGCCAGTTTGTTTGATCAAGTACTGTGAAAAATAATCCAATTATTAGTTAACCCGACTACCATGTAGCTGTTAATGTACCTGTACGATTACAATTTGATAAAAAAGAACCCAACCCGCCTCAGTTGGGACTGCTGGTAGTGTTTCATAATTTTATTGTGAAAAGACAAACTGATGAGGAAATTAATGTGCCATATGTCTTCTAACATCTCATAAATACTGAGGAAGTAGTTTCTGCACTAATAGCTACTTATTTTTAATTTTTTAATTATCTGATTATTATACCATGTATTTTTTCTGCAAAAAAAAACCTTTATCCTTGAGTCGATGACACGCAAGTCTCTACTATAACTAAACAAATGTTTTTATAGCAACAACAATGACAAACTTAAATTGCCCAATTTGTTGACAAAGCGGCTTTTATTATGTTCGTACAAGTAAGTAAAACTTAGACTTGATGACTATACTTACGTAAACTACCAAGGACATCTCCATCAGTGAGAAAATCTGACGGAACGAGGCGAAATACAATACCCATTTTCCCTCCTGCACATCTTTAGCAGACAACCGAAACAGACCAACGTGCCATGAGCACTAGCGCCACCTTGGGGCCAAAACCAGCATTACGAATAGCGCAAAAGATGAATTAATTAACCACATCAAGTTCAAGTAAATTTTATTTAAAGACAAGGGAGTGTTTAACATAAAACATTAGCTCTGGAGAACAATTGGTCGTCTATAAAACATATTAATAATAACAGGACATGACATGGACATATATGTACACAAACAACAATAGATGAAGCAGAACAAATTGCAGCACATGCCTGCGATTAGATAAAAGTGGTATACTTCGTTAAGACATTTACTTGAATATTCACTGGAAGTGTATCTAAATTGATAAACAGATCATGTGGACTTCAGAATACATATACATATATGTACATATGTTGAACACTACATTTGCTGCTTTAATTTTAATCAGTTCTTTTTTATGAATACTCATATTCGAATACAATATCAGCATTTGAATGTACGTTTTACTTTGATAAATTCAATTTAACACTGCAGTATACTGCCCAGATATATAATTGGAATATGTGCATCTATTGAATTAAGAAAACACCCAATATCTCTTGATCAGTAAAACTTTGTGATTCATGATATTGGTCTAAATGCTTTATTACCCTATTTCTCTACTTCAACTAATCAATAAACAAACCCAGTGCCACCAGTATTTTCAATGGAAAAAAATGGCTGTGGCTTTCGTGACAAGACACGACAAAAATTTCATGCTAAGCACACTCAGTCTGTCGATATCTCATGTATAAAAGACCAAGTACATATACACACCCCATTGTTATGGTAAAACAAAAATGAAGTTGTAAATAGACACACTCTCCTAATTGTAACATGAATACACTCCCCTCATGGTAACATGAGTGAGTTTGTAAATATATAAAGACATCAATGCATATATATCAACTAGACACACCTCTACAAATCCTTATGGTAACAGTAATCCTCAAAAGTCTGTCTCATTAATGGTTCAGATGGTAACATATTAGCACACACATGACATGCCTTTACCATTATAATTCTGCCACATTAAATTTTATGCATTCCCTTAGTGTCCATCGAGTCTTGCAACATATATTCATGTATCAAGGATACATCAGTAAGCCACAATAAAGATTAAACTTCAAACAATATCACACTTACCAAGAGCAATCAGATAGCCATCACTGTTCTAAGAGTCCAACAAGATCAGGTGCAGGGTAGGTTAACAATTGGGGTGGGATTAGAAATATCTGGAGAAAGCCTGACATTCGCGGGTGAAACATAATGGTAACAGCGACACGAAGGGGCAAACCGCACTTCTGCTCCACATGTACTAAGAGGTGGAATGTGCATGTCCAGTATGCCGATATTCCATATTTGGATTGCCTGTCCAGATCAGCCAGCTACAGACAAAGGGAAATAATTCTCATTAGACAAAATCTTAATTATCTCCCCTCGATCACCCAGAATTATTCCAAACCAGTCTATAATACAATTCTAGCCTTGTCAAGGTTAGTAACGTGAATTAACGGTGTTAAGGTGTTAATTGCTTTATTACACTATTTCTCTGCTATAACTAATCAATAAACAAACACTAATGCCAGTATTTTCAATGGAAAAGACTTGGCCGTGAATTTATTGACAAAACGGGACAAAAATTTCATACAAAACACACTTAGTCTGTCAGTACTTCATGTATATATGACAAGACCAAGTACATATACACACGGTCACCCCCTTTTTTATGGTAACATAAAACAAGGCTGTAAATAGACACACTCCCATTATGGTAACATGAATCAGTTTGTAAATATATAATGGCCACAATGCATATCTAGCAACTAGACACACCTCTACAAATCCTTATGGTAACATAAGTAAGAAACTTATGTAATGAACCAGTTTCTCTGATTCTCTGATTGAAAATCTTTGATAATCTGTATATTTATGACTTCACTGCTTGGTGTTTCTGACATGTTGATTCAAATTGAATACATTATAAATATACCCAGAGCCGAGGGGTTTTCAGATGCGCAGCTTCGTATTAACAATGCAGCTAACTCAATGTATTCTCCCGTCCATATTTTTGTTTCGATGCACTGATCAAGGGCAGGGGTTGAATCTCTAGATCACTGGGGCTAGCCCCCATGCCTCTATTTCCACAGGGGTTATATAGGGACTTCGGACATCTGTCTTCCCGTTACCGGCAGTGAGCACGCTACCATGTGCTGCAGCTATATTTGAGATGGTTGCACTAACTGATGGGAACCTGGGAGGGTCAATGCCTACAGCCGCATTCTGATTGGATGAAATCCAGAGTGGGTAAAATGACTTCCCATGTGCTGCACCCGTGTTAACCCCTACCAAGGGCTGCGTGGTATTGCCAAAATAATTCCGAATTGGCATTTCCCTCATAAAATTACTTGTATTCTGGGGATAAATACTACCGAGAACCCTTCCCTGTGGGATGGAAGCAAAATTATATTGACCATAAGAACTACATGAGGTTAGAAGGGGTAAATAAGTCCTATTCATAACAATATTACCAGTCTTGTTTTCTCCATCCTGGCTAGCTGGCCCGTTCTCCGTGGCTGCTCGTTGAATCCCTGGCTGTATTACTGCATGAGGCACCTCCAGATTGCCATCGGGACTCATACCTGCAAGCAAAGCAGACCTTGGAGGCTTTGAGTTGCACCATTGTTTCGGTTTCCCACTCACAGTCTTCCTAAATTTAGGTGCTTGCGCTCCATCCTCAGAGCCACGGGTCTGCTCGCCGCACGTCCAGCAGCAAGAGACTCCTGCAAAATTGCCTTCGCCCTCGGCATCGTAAACATACCAATCCTGTAGAAATATTACAAATACCTGTAGAAAGCATGGCATTCGCTGGTACATGTAACACGTCATGGTAACAGTTACATGAAAGGGTGAACTGCACTTCTGCTGCACATGTATTCCATATTTGGATTGCCTGTCCAGATTAGCTAGCTATACAGACAAAGGGAAATAGTTCTCATTAGACAAAATCTTAATTATCTCCCCTTGATCATCTAGAATTATTCCTAACCAGTCTGTAATACAATTCTAGCCTCGCCAAGGCTGATAATGTGAATCAGCCATGTTAAAGCATTAATTGCATTTGTTTCGGAAATGCTACATCATACATGTATATATGGCAAAATTCCATAATTTCAAATGTAGCGAATAAATCAATGTCATCAATCATTCCCTAAAAGTGAGCTTGTGTCCACCTCTTTCATAATATGTTTACCAAAGACGGATGTATTATGTGACGGCAATATCTGTTCGTGTGTTCGTCTGTCTGTCCATCCCTAGTGTTCGTTCTATATCTGGGACAGTTTTCTATCTACAGTTCTAATTTTTGGTGATTGGATACCCTACGAGGAGACGGTGTCGCATAGCAAAATAAAGGTCAAGTTCACAGGTTGAAAGTCAGTGGCCTGAAAAACAGGAAACCACTGAAGTGTTCGTGTCCAGTCTATATCTGTGAATGTTTTCTATCAACAGTTGCAATTTTTTGTGAGTCAATATGCTAGGTGGAGACAATGATCGAAGTCAGAGGTCAAAGGTCAGTGTTGCCTAAATAAGGAAATCATTGATCATTGACAATTTTCTATCTACAGTTCTAATTTTGTCAAGCGGATACCCCAGGGGGGGAACGATGTGTTGCATACCAAATGTAGATCGAGATGAAAGTTCAATGTGAACGAAAAATCAGGAAATCATTACTAATTTCTTATTCTTTTTAGTGAATTCAATAGGGAAAATGAAGTGTCGCATCCCAAGAAAATAGGTCAAGGTCAAAGGTCTCTGTGACCTCAAAATTATGAAATTATTAAAAATAACACTTTTTTTGTGTCAGTGAATAGGGGGACACGATTTGTCAACTACCAAAATGTGAGTCCCAAATCATAATTTTTTTTTAAATCATGATATTCTCGATAGCATAAGCTCCATTTGTCACGTCTGGTCATTCCATAGGACTTCTCTTCCATTTGAATGAAGAATGATAATCTTACCTCTTCTCTGTATTCAAGTAACAGAGTTGAAAACTGAACTTCATGTGATCGAATTATTATGGAAATTCCTACATCTAGTACCCAGTATATCTAAAATCACCATAAATTGGTATTTACAAGTTCTATTATTTCTTTTATTATCATTTCAGCACATGTATGTAGTACAAATTTCCGTGATGAAGTCCACTTCACCAGTTACGACAATCCACAAAGATGTGGATGGTTACACTTACTTTCGGGGGCAGGCAAGTGTAATGAAAGTAAGTTCTATCCAGCTATGAACAATATCCTTTCATATTTTCAATCTCCTTGATAATACTCATAAAATTTAAGACAATCTTGGTTATTTAGCTTGAAATCATAAAACTGAGTGAACAACATGGAAAGCAATATTAAGCGATAGCTTGTAGCAACATACTCACAATTACTAAATTGGCCATGAGAGGAAAAGGTAGAACAAGCTACATGTACAGGAAAATATGGTATGTTGAGGCAAGGTACCCACCTATCAAATTTGAAAACAATCCATTTTTACCCATTGGCCATCTTGGCCTCGGGGTATTGTCACCATATACATCCATCCGTTACTGCATAATACAGTGACAAAATTTTGAAACATAACTATCTAGGCATAAGTCAGACACCTATTGAAAATAGCTCCACTCATACATATTTTAAAGAGTTCTGCCCCTTTACACATTATCAATATGCTTGAATGTAACTGGTAATATCTCATTAACTGTGTTTTGTACAGCTGGCAAATTATGATGAAATTTTTTATCTATTTCTTGTTGGTATATTTCTATTCTAAATGCCCACAACAAATTTGTCATCTGAGCCAAAAAATATTTTGTTTTTTGACAAATTGGTTATTCGTGTATTGCTGCCAGTGATACAGTGCACTTAAAACTATATTAAATTTGTCTATCTGTCAATCTTATACCCTATACTTAAGTTTTTATTATGAATCCTAAATGAATGTGTCCTGTAACACCAACATCAATGTCTAATGACATCTCCCTATAGCCCAAATGAAATATTCAACTGATCCCGGCTGCAGTTGAAATGTTTGGGGCACATTATGCAGGTCTCCAATCTCACGTTCGGCTATTTCCGTATTGGCGGAACGAGCCTCTCACATAGAACGCACAAATCCCCACCGGTGGGGAGCGTATGCCGATCACGTAGTGAGCCGGCTACGAAATAGTGCCTTTGATAATCAAGAGATCCGGGCGCATTTTATTGTGAAATTCAGTTAATTTTAACCAAACGAACATAATTCATTCAAATTATACAAAACTATTTCTATGTTTAGTTGAATAATAGCAATCTATCAGAACTCAGCAACTGGGCTAATTTTCGTCAATACGGAAATAGACGAATGCGAGATTGTTTCCGCCGAAAATTAATTGTGCGCATGATAAAATAAGATTCTTTATTGTACTGAGCATCCCATTTAGGACAGAGTACAAAAACACATATAAAGCAGAATAAATAAGAAAGTAAGCAAACAGGTGCGATGTTTCCGTTTTCGCTCCCAGAAATCCACTAGGCCAGAGGTCAGTTTTCGCAGCTAAAATGAGTTCTGGGGCTAGATTGGCAGGTCTCCAGAAATGGAATGATGGCTCCCTCAACAAAGCAGTTGTGTACATACTAACTATTATGCCAAAGCCCTGACAAGGACAAACAGAGGGAAACATTTAAATCTTTGTCCGACCATGTCATCTGTTCATTAAAGAAAATGAGACATAACAACAAGAGCCCAAGGGGCTTCAATATATGCCCGAAAATCTGGAATTACACTGGTCTGAATTTCTAGATTGTTAATGGCCTTGATCCGAATTGGTAGCTAGCAATCCAGAGAAAGGTCTACGATTTTATGCTTCTGAGAATGTTACACACATCACATCTTATATTGAATGATAAACTAAAATGGGCTGAACTCTTGGTAACTAGGTGACCTTGAAACAAGAGTCGAGAGCTCACATATCCCACACTGAAATCGACAATAATCAAACACAAGAAAATAGTAGTTTTCTTTCAAATGGATTCCTTTCAGGAATTTTCCATGAAGGTAGAAGGATGTGAAGTAAACCTTTGTTCTTCAGTTAATAAACAGGTATAAAGTTCATAGAGGACCCCTCTCCCCATTAAATTAGTAAATGTATGGTTTTTATTTCACAACAATTTAAGCAAATGTAGCCATTTCTTATATGTATCAAACATGAGAGATAACTCCACAGGACAAATGCCATATACATGTAGGAGAGACAAGTCTGAATATTTCAACCTAACACATATAGGCAGCTAAACTTGACAAATTGATCTCTCTTTGCAATGCGAGTAAGCTGTACCCGAAGTTTGGTATCAATCCATACCTTGAAACTAGAGATATCGCATGGACAACTAATGTTAATGGGTGAATGGACAGAATGCAACATCGCATTACATGATCTCGGTTTCGACAGGTATATGAAAATGTGACTTTTAATGATTTCTTGAGTTAGGGGTCACAGTGACCTTGATCTTTGACTCACATTTTGGTATGTAACACATCATGTCCCTCTAATGTATCTACTGGCACAAAAAAGGCTATTTTTAATGATTTCAAATTTTTGGGTCACAGTTTACCTTGGCATTTTTGGTCTTTCGAATGAGTTCTTGAGTCGACGCCTCCATTATACAATCTCGTACATTTCATCCACTGCGCTTGTTTTGAATAAGCATATCTGTATCCCAAGCTTGCGGTTTTTGCTTCGACTTCCAATGTTGATTGGAACTGTAAATAGAAAAGTGTTCCAGATATAGACCGGACACGGGGGACGGACGGACACACGGACAGACGGACGGAAACCGCCATCACATAATACGTCCGCCTTTTTGGCGGGCGTATAAAAATAAGAAAAAAATTCACTTGACTTTCAGTGAATGAACTCCACGACGAAAACAGGAGTGTTCGAATTTATTGTTTCACGGGGATATTAAAAATGCTCCCGTTTCGTTTTATTTAGAAAATCACAACAGTGGAAAAATCGGCCGTTTTCGAATTGAATTTGGAAGGTGAATTATTAGGGAAATTACCGTATGTTCAGTACACCTGCCAATTTATTCTTCTACATGTGTTATACTAAAATACCACAAAAAATTATTCACTTTGACCTATATTTTACCGAGTTATGCCTCTTTCGTTATATTTGCTTGAATGTATCTTTTAAATCTACAGAATTATGATGTAATAAGGACAATTGTCAACGATTTGTAAATATAGCCGTATGTTGCACATTGTGAACATATAAATTTGTCTCTTGTTTGAGGAAAGCCGAGGGATTTTGTTAAGTCTTACCCTCATGTCCATGAAAGCATCCAAGGCTGCTAAAAAGAGTGATAAATTGGTCCTATTAAATATCGTATGCTTCTGATGTGTGTTTTCAACCATACATAGTATAAATTTGCGAAGTGTAGCTCTAATTATTGAAGTCTTCATTAATATTGTGAAGAAAATATAGGCAAACAAGAGGACGATGGAAACAAATTTGTTGGCGTGTTCAAACAGGTCATCTGCTATCACAATTGTTTGATGATATTATGGTTTTTACCTTCACTGATAGAAAAACACTGTATGTTTTCTGAACTAGAGAAGATAACATTTTGACAGTGAACTTACAATACTACTGGAGTGTTCAAATCGTGGTAAACATAGTGGCCCAGAAATTCATAATCCATAGAGGCATTCATTCGTGTTTCATGCACACTGCAAGTTGCAGTGAAACATACAAAATATTGTATTGTATGTACAAAAATTCTTGTCTCATACTCAAGTTGTCTAGTATTCTGTCCTCCTTTTCTTGTTTCATATTCCTTTACAAGCTCACAATTTCTTATAAAGTAATATTTATCAGAACCCAAATGTCTTCCAACAGATATCCAATTATATTAGAAGCATGTCTACGGGTGTCCGACCAGTTATCGGACAATTTTCGCGGCTTATTTGGAATATATAAAAAAGTACTTCTTGAAATGACATGAAAACTGACACGATGATTGCTGAGCCTGTTGGCTATCTTCCGTTATGAATTCAGTCCATGACGTTGCTCCCTCAAGTTCTGCACGTGCGAGAGCTATTTTTAACTAGACTTTTCAGCTCAGTTCCCGCTGTGGACAATACCAGTTATCGGACACCCATCGTGAACAAGAATTTGCAAGGCTGCATTTGTAGTCCCATTTTATTTAATATCTATCTTAATGATCTTCATAACTGCATGAGCAGTGATAATGCACCAAGTCTTAATAACGAGAATGTTCCCCATTTACTATTTGCGGATGACCTGGTTTTACTTTCGACCAACCATATAGGGCTGCAAAGAAACCTTGATAACCTACATACATTTTGTTCACACTGGAAATTATCTGTAAACTCGCAAAAAACTAGTCATTATTTTCAACGGTACCCTCAAGAGCAGCCAGAAAAATTATCAATTTGTTTATGATAACAAGCTCCTCGACATTGTCCCTTCTTATTCATACCTTGGGATATTATTCACCTGTAATGGAAACTTCTCTCAGGCTATCAACACTTTAAAAAACAAATCCCTCCGTGCTTGGTTCAAACTCCACTGCAAACTAGCTACAAATGACAATACACCTACCTGTACATTAGTTAACATGTATAGTATGGTAATAAAACCCATTCTTACGTACTCATCTGAGGTATGGGGTAGCCAAGTTATCACCAGTAAATCAAATCTTTTGATACTTGGGATACTATTGTCCCGAACAAAACAAGTTAAAATATGCAAATCTATTTTAAACTTGCCCAAGGAAGCTGTCAATCTTGGGGCGCTCACTGAACTAGGTGTATATCCAGCTTCTCTTTATGTCATCATTCGTATGCTGAACTACTGGCTTAGGCTTGAAAACCTTCCTTCTTCTCGATTGCTTTACCAGGCCTATGTAACAGACCAGTCTCTTGGCAAGGCAAGTTGGACTTCCAAGATTTGTCATGTATTGCAGTCATTGAACTTTTCACAGTTTATTGACCAAATTCGCTCATCCAATGAAGTTATACGCCGCAATATTGAAACTAAATTAATTACTTCTTTCTCAGAGATGTTCAATTCTTATACGTCAAGAACCGATTGCAAACTCAGAACATACAGACTTATAAAGCATATTCCAGATTTCTCTCCATATCTTACTAGCTTGAACAATCCTAAACTACTAAAAGCTATTACTTCTCTTAGACTCAGTAAAGCGGACCTAGAAATCAGTCCACAGAAAATACACGGCACATTCTTGTACTCCCAGCCTTATCACATTTGATGGCATGTTTAGCGGGCTGTTTAATGTCTAAGCTAGGAAATGTTCCAGGGTAGTTGACAGGCATGCAATAAGATACTATAGTATCTGCTATACAGGAGGGTTGTGATGGGGGCGAATTAATAGTGGGTGATTTGACTTCAATAAAAAACAGCATTGAAACACATCAGTAAAATACATCAAACGTGCACATGTATACATGGCTGTTTTGGGAGTTCAACTCAACAGTTTGTTTATGTGTATATTAATATTTCTACATTGCCTAGAAATAACTACAGACTTGTACTACCTGTACTGGAAGGAAATATTAAAAAACAATGAGGAAATTATTAAAGACTTATGTTCACCTGTGACACCCTCATTCCTTTTACTTTCCACTCTGAACATTCGTTAGACAGTCATTTCTCTGATGGCTTTGTTTGGTTTGGTCTTGCCAGTGTAAAAATATGTAAGGATGGTAAATTCTGTGAAATGGCTGATCACATTGGATCCATAAACAGTGTTGATGTTGGCGAAGTACGGCTCTTTAAAGCGAACAGTTTTATTGAAAAAATCCGAGCAAGAAGGAAAGAAGTTGATAGCAATATTAAGATTAGTAACTTTATGAGAGAAGTTGGACATCACAAGGAGGGCCTGCAGAAACATGATGGAAATGTGTATATCTCTTTAAGATCTGTGCTACGTTATGCCTTTCACCACTGTGAGGATTACACTTTCTGTGGTAATATCTGTGATGATATAGAGAATATTCTTTCAAGACAATCATCACAAAATCCAAGAAATCGACGTGAAGATCCCGAAACGACAAGCCTATGGCAGCTGTATAACCAAATTTCCATCTCGGACAAACTTGTAAAATTTAGTGCGATTTGCAGCTCGGGGCTCTCAGACGAGTACTTTGCATTCCAGGAATATAAAGGCCACTTTTCTAGTGAAGAGTGGCAAAGAATATGTTCCTTTGAAAAGAATTTCTCTTTATTTAACAAGATTTCAAAAGTTGCTACACCAACAACTCGAACAAAGCAGAAATGGGAGTACTACAACTGGTGTATTTCTGCTACTGATCTTGGAAAACATCTGCACAAATTGTCTGTAAATTGTATTCCAAGGAACATCCAACGAAAAGACACAGCGGAGGCCCTCGGCAGTATATTGTTGAATACCAACTCTGGTACCCATCGTCCAGAGGTTATTGAAAAACTGGTTGGAGAGCTCATAAAACCACACCTTTCTACAAGCTCCACTGACAACACTGTCGCCGTTTCATGTCCAGAATATTGCCATACAGAATCAGACCTGAACATATTGATTGAGTGTGATGAAGTAGAGCCTCGTGTTCTGCATGACGTTGCCTGTTTGATTCGGTCTGATGTTAAACAACTACACGATTCTGGGATTTGTAAAATTGTGTACCTAGAGAAAGGTTCAGTATTGCTAAGCAAAGACCATAGCAAACAACGTTTTCAAACACAGGATTTATTCTTCGAGAAGAAAATTACTGACAAAGTAATATTTGTGTCTTCTTGTCCTGAAGATGCTACTCATCCGACCACAAATGACAAGGTCACTGGTCCATGTGACACCTGTTTTGAAGAACACAAGGAATTTCTGGAATGCCCACTAGATGTTACCACAGGTGATGTCAGCAAGGAGTGGTGTGATGATGTCCCTCTTCCTATCCAGCTCTTGTTGGAGAATATGTTTATAAACAAAGAAAATCTCCGACATGCAGGCAGACGCTTTATGGAAGGGAAAATTTCTCGTTTGTTTTGTTTGCACGATTCCGGATTGAATACAATCAACAAGAACTACAGCGGCTTGATCCAGGACATGAACACAGACGAACTGGCCATCAACAACAACAGTTTGTCTACAGTATTCTCAGTGACATCGCAATCAAGGATCAATCTATCACTAAAAACTGCAGAAAACCGCCTGAGGAAGAGAGAGAGAGAGAGAGAGAATTAGGGTTTAACGTCGCATTCAGCAATATTTCAGCTATATAGCGACGATCAAACAAAATTCTAAGTAATCAATTAAAAAACTCGGTAAACTAATGCGTTAAAACAGGTACAAACATTAAAATTTGTACAACAAACCAATCTCTCAAATAACCTAAAATACAATCTTCTTTCACTCTGCTAAAAAGATCTTCCAGCGTATCTGCTCGATAAAAAGTATCTCTAACAGTTTTAAAATCTTTGGAGTCCAGGAGAATATGTTTCACCGTCAGATCTTCATGGCAAGGTATACACCTTGGAATCGGCTCCTGTTTTAGTAAATATTCATGAGTTAATCGTGTGTGACCGATCCTACATCGTCTAATCATGGCCTGGTCAAAGCGTTTATGACCGTTCAGGTGAGTATAACCAACCGTTTTTTTGAACTCGTGAAGTTTGTTATTATCCATAGTATCCCATAGCGATTGAAACAGCCCTCTTACATATGCACAGATAGATGGTCTGAAATCGCTGTATGGGAGACCAACAGGGTCAACTTCTCCATCTAAAGCTGCCTTAGCTAGTCTATCAGCTTCAGTGTTGCCTTTGATGTCAACGTTACTAGGCACCCAACAAAACACAATATCTATCTGTTGATCAAATCTGGTGTCATATAATTGTAGAATTTCCAAGATGGTGGGATGAGTGGAATTTCCATTTTTAATTGCTTTAAGGCATGACAGTGAATCTGAGAATATGACATATATTTTCCTTCTAGTGGATCCAATACCTTCCAAAGCAGATAATAGAGCTTTTGCTTCTGCAGTAAATATGGAACTTTTACCTGGCAGTCGATACGTTTTAGTTTTGGAACTAAAGATAGTAGCATGCTACTCTCTCACCATCTTTAGAACCATCTGTATAAATAGCCTGATGTGAACTGTATTTCTCTCTCAGTAGACCGAATTCCTGAGTATACACGAGCTGGCTCGTGTCTGCCTTTTATATTTAGTCAGTGAAACATCCACCTCCGGTGTGGCAAGAGCTCGTTAGGTAAAATCTGACTAACTTTGATACCAGCTGCTACAAGATGTGGTTTCATACGGATTCCAAGAGGTGGAATAATCGAGGGTTTTAGCGAATATAAATCTGCGTACTCAGGGTTGAAAACACAGTTAAATGCAGGATTTGAGTGGTTCGAACGCAGTTTTGTGATATATTGCAGCGATAATTTAATTCTCCGAAGTTCTAAAGGAATTTCATCCGCTTCTACATACAGGCTTTCTTTGGGTGATGTTCTGAACGCACCGAGGCAAAGCCTTAGTCCTTGATGGAGAATAGGATCTAGCTTTGCCGCCTGAGGAAGAGAGCCGATCCTGATTTCTGTTACTACAACACATTCATCAAACCATATCCGCTGGTATACAGATCAAGATTTTCTTCTATCGAAGAACTCCACGAAGTCAGCATTCGTCAGTGTCACATCATTCTGTTCCTTGATAACCTTGTTCGGTTGACAACCCACACTGATCCAATACCTGGGGAAAATCTGACATCTCAAATCTGCACATTGCCAATCACAGTGAAAGGGCTTCCAAAAAACTCTGCCATCACAGATGACTGGCATGGTGATAATTGCGATGGCTCGTCGACTTGCTCCTGTAAAGACCAAGTCAATCTAGAGAGGGATGATTTCAAACCATCACTTCTATTTCTGAAAGATGATGAACAGGACCAGTGGCATTTATTCCAGGAAGAGTCCATCTGGGCGGCTGCATGGTAATTGCCCAAGTTTCAAGAGCATTTGGGCAAGGTCGTTGAAGACAACATATCAAAGACGAGGACACCTGATTTAGGCGTGGAGGAAAGCCTGGAGACCGATGTCGTCATCGAAAACATGCTCCGAGACTTGTTGACTGAAGAAGCGGCCGGTGATGAAGATAATATAAGTCTTTCTTCTAAAGAAGACGAAAGGGAAACATCAGATGAGGAAAGTACCGAAAGCAACCTATCAGATGTTATCAGATTGGAAGATGACACCACAGATAGCGAAGTGGACCTGTCTGATATTGAATACGACAGCCATCTGTCTCCAAGTCAGGAGATATTTTCTCATTCAATGTCGCCATATATAATCGATGACCAAACAACACAGCCATCGGAAACTTGTCATAGTTTTTCCAACGATGGTGGCAGTAACAACCTCTCAGAAGCAGATGTTTTGGATGGACAGACTGACTCAAGTTTTGTGAAGTACACAGCACCCCCTCTTATTTGCAGACACCCTCCACCAGAAATCGGACGAGACGATGACATCATCAAATTGAAGGCGGTGTTAGACAAAATGCGTGTCCAAGCTGGATACAGTCAAGACCCACACAATAAAGACAGGATAGTATTCGCTCCAGACCAAAAGATAGCAAAGAATCTGATTCAACTAATTGCTAGTAACCCAAGGTATGCCACGTTTTTACCGGAATTCCCCTTGTTGCATCTACGGAAATCCAAAATCGGCAATTTCCTACGAGGCTACAAATCAGCGGGCATTCTAACATTAATAAGCTACATGAGAGACGAAGATCATGAGAAGGATGTCAACAAGCTTGTTTCTGTTAATAACATCGACAAGGCAACCAGGTGTATTTTACGACTCGGATTGGCTCTCCACCTCGCCACAATTATCTCGTTCATCGGAAGTCTACCAGAACGTCAAGCCAGGGTCTTCTATGATGATATCAAGTCAGATCCATGGGGTGAGGTGAGAAGGAAGTGGCATTCAGATTATGAAAAATTCGTTTCAGATGGCATCACTGGCAACTCTACATTTGCACTTCACCAAGAGATGATGGTTCATGCAGATGAAATCATTGCGATATCCCTTCCAGAGCGCATAGGTGGACCATGTGGCTATTCCCTTCTGCTAGCTGCAGTCAAGAAATCCCTAGCATTCTCGTTTCTCAATGCATCAACTGGATATGCAAAGTTCTGTGTTGATCTGCTTCATGAACACTACAAGGCCGGCATTTCCACCAGAATCTGAAACGAAATGTCTTCACAACCCCTCACAGAGTTGGCGATAACAACTATGCATTGGACACGCAGCGTGAAATCGATCATAGAGACGCTCTGAAGGCTTTCCATCCTGGATCATCCGACTTCAATTGTGCCTCGTATGTCTGTTGTCGACCACCTCTCGGAGATCCATAAATTGCGTATGTCATTCGGAACCTGCAGCGTGACTCCATCTGAATCCATTGACGACACCAAAGTTGGAGAATTTCACCATTTTGGCAAATTGCTGTCCAAATCTGATGTCCTGTACGTTGCCCGTGGAGCTCGGATTCTCTTGAGACGCGGTGCCTTGTCAGGTTGCACAGATACCGTTCCAAAGAACATTTACTCAAAGGAGACGGTTCTGCTTCCTGATACAATCTTGGACAAGAACACACACGGTGTTGGCGAGTATCTGATAACTCTGTATGCAGCAAAAGCAGAGTTGTTTGGCCTGACTTCATCCTTGGAAAACGTCAAGGGCCCAAAACTCTCATTGCCAAAGCTACAAGAGTACTGGTGTGACAATAAACAGTCACACAAGCACAGCTTAGTACAGTTCTGACCGTGTCTGAAAAAGAAGAGGACAAACGAAAACAGAAGGTGAAACGTGAAAGCAAACGTCTTGATTGTCTAAGCTCAAGACTGAACACCTGTCAGGCAGTAATGAAGCCAGATGGCAGCAAAACATCAACAAACAAGTCAGCTGGGATAAAAAATCCCTAGCCAAGATGCTCATTGCTAGCTCAGGGGAAGATGCAGGGGCGATAGCCACAGTTGCTGAGCATTGGAAGAGGTGGGACAATGAGGGTCTTGTCATGCTGGACAAGGCTCATATGCCTGATGAAGTCTGCCGATCAGCAACAGTTTGTCTGACGGAGTTTGCTGGGGTGAAATTCAAAGGCAAGATTTCGACAGGGAAGGGATATATCAACTTTGTTCAAACAGGAATAATACAACCCCTGCTCCGACAACTTCCAAAGCTGAGACATCTATCATATGTGAAGAGAAGTACTCCTTCACACCCGATGACTTTAAAGCCGCAACACGGAGAAATCGAGCGAAGTCGAAACAACAGTCGTTGACACATCTCCAGGAAGAACACGAAATTCTGAGTGACGGAAATTACAGTCAGATTGCAATCCGAGGTTCAATGAGAGGGAAGAAGCTGATTTCGTCATATTTAGCATCACAGGTGTCACAACTGGATATTCGAAGAAATCTTCTTATTGATGTGGATAGCGAGTTGGCAATGTCAGCTTGCTCGTGTGATGCAAGACCAGCCTGTGCATGCAAGCGTTATTCCATTCCTCTTCGTGCTGAATTTTCACCGAATGGTTTTCTTGCAGAGTCTTTCCTGAATGACATTCATCAACGTAAAGGTGAAGCTGAAATGTCGCAGGTTGACTGGCTAATGGAAATCAAGTCTGAGATGGCAGATGGCGAATGCGTGATTAGTTTGGTAACATCAGGTGACATAGACTCCTTGCCAATTCACCTGGTTGCAGTTTCTCTCCATTGGCCACGAACACCTTCGGGGAGCTTTAGGTGGCCCATCTACATTGTCCTTCAGAAACCTCAAGGAAAAATCGATGTTTTCCTCATCACTGGTTTAATTGAACATTTGGAGGCGAAATGGGGGAATAAATACATTGCCATGAAAACCGCCATTGTCCTTTGCATGGGAGGGAACGACTTTTTGCCGAGCTACCATGGATATAACCATTAGAAGGTGATGGAGATTATGCTACAGCTTCCACAGAGTGGGACTCACTGTTTGGGATAGATGGAAATCCTACTCTTCCATCGGTAGACACATGCACAGTGAATACAGATCACTATATTGCCCAGCACATCTGAGATCATTGGACCTGTCATTCAATGAGGTTAGACAACTCTCTGTTCAACGAGCAGACAGGAAAGGGGACATACGGCACCCCAAAACAATGGCTGCCTCCAAAAACGGCTTTGGACAAGATTGTATGTTTGATTAACAGCCAAATCCAGTATCTCCTCACCGGTTGTTGTCATCATGCAGATTTACCAAACTTCGTTCAGAATGGCGGACTCAGGAAGACGGACGACGGCTCAGTTGCATATGACCTGGGCATTGATAGCCACATAACTGACCCGAAGGAACTTTTGATCATCCCCATAGATGAGCTATTAAAGAAAATCAAACCGGCACAGAAAAGTGCTGGAAGAGGCAAAAACGTTCGAGGTAAACGTCAAATTAAGGTGACTCCACAGAGACTACCATCGGCGAAAAGACGACCAACTACATCTACACCCAGGTATTTACGCTTGTTGTGATCACTTGAATATCCATATCCAACACCAGAAGTTCATAAAATACAGAGAAGTGTGACAGCTTCTACTTAGACCCTTTCCACCTCCGTGTGCTCCGCTGTATACTGATTGGTGTATAGCTTTGCGGGAACAGCCGATCTCAGCTAGTTATTTCTAGATGTTGGCGCTCAAAGCATGCCGGTATAGAGTGATTTTGTAAAGAGCAGCCGACGAAAAATCTCCCACAATCCTGAGAGTGAATCAAAGCTATATTTAGCAACAGCTATCACGTGATAGGCCCAGTCTTCCAGAGCACACAGTTGATGAGTGTCTTATAGTAAGCTGTCACACTTCTCTGTATTTGATGAACTTATGCCTACACTTATTAATTTGGACAATGAAAACGCATGCCAAAATACTCAGTACTATGTACTAATCAATGAATAAGTAAACCTTTAAGCTTTTATAGTCTTGCTCCATGTTCATGGCCATCATTTGTCACACTCTTACATTCACGGAATGCTACAGCACATCTTTGATACGTTTTCTGCAGAAAACTTCATCTGGATGGAGAAGGTGGGCAGGTTCCTGTTGACGAATTAGCCAACATGAGTTTGGATTCCATCAACGAGGATATAGTAGAGTGAGGTTATTTTGCAGGACAGCTGATGATACCTCTCCCAGCTTATGGAGATAATACGTGTGAATATCGAAGGACTGCTATTGGAGAGAAAGGAAAACAGTACATGCATTCTGAATTATGGCCTGTTGTGCCACCAAATATGACAGTTCTGTCATGTGTCTGTTACGAATACTGGGTAATCTTGAAGTTACTGAGAATGAGTACCATACTTCAAAATCAACAGATTATGTGAAGTTGTTCAATGATAACAAATCAAAAATCTGTCCGATGATCCTTGATATGACACCCCTGTAAATATGGTGTGTTTTCCTGGAAGTCGACATGGTTGCAGTGAGATACACTTGAGAATGTACTCATTCCTGGGAATCTTGTTTACTAAAGAGCAGTGAAACTATTCGTAACTATAGGGAATTGAACATCTTGTGGTGTATATCATCATCGATTTGGCCTATCGTCTGGCGCCCAAATGATTTGGATGAAGGATTCCGGTAACAATTGATATAACTTCAGTAGCATAAGATACACGTGTAATGTATTAATTATGTAGATAGGTAAATGTATATGGAGTGTTTGCAGGATTACAGTCATTTCTGCTGGTTATTTTACTGCATAATTTAGACAAGGGACCACGAGATTGGGTACTTGTGCAGAATTTATGCCCATGGTACTGCATATTAGAATTGCAGACAAAGGACTGTGTGATTGGGTATCTATGCATGCCCATGGTACTGCATATTAGAATTGCAGACAAAGGACTGCGTGATTGGGTATTTATGCATGCCCATGGTACTGCATATTAGAAATGCAGACAAAGGACTGTGTGATTGGGTATCTATGCATGCCCATGGTACTGCATATTAGAATTGCAGACAAAGGACTGTGTGATTGGGTATCTATGCATGCCCATGGTACTGCATATTAGAATTGCAGACAAAGGACTGTGTGATTGGGTATTTATGCATGCCCATGGTATTGCATATTAGAAATGCAGACAAAGGACTGTGTGATTGGATATTCATGCATGCCCATGGTACTGCATATTAGAACTGCAGACAAAGGACTGTGTGATTGGGTATCTATGCATGCCCATGGTACTGCATATTAGAATTGCAGACAAAGGACTGTGTGATTGGGTATTTATGCATGCCCATGGTACTGCATATTAGAATTGCAGACAAAGGACTGTGTGATTAGGTTATCTATGCATGCCCATGATACTGCATATTAGAATTGCAGACAAAGGACTGTGGGATGGAGTATTTATGCAGAATTTAGCCCATGTTACCATTGTATAATACTACATATAGAATTGAAAATTTATATTTTTACAATTTGGACGAAGGATTTCAACTCACGGTGTGAATGACTACATGTATGACCGTTATCTGCATATAGCTATAATTAGTGTAAAATTATTATATCATAAACGGACCATCATGAATGTCCATGAATGTAGTTTATGTTCATAATTAGCGAACATCCTGTGATTTATTGTTCAAGGATCATTGTTTATTGAACACAATGCTCGTGTTCCTTAATCATGGTTTCAATCGACAGCAATTCTTTGACTTTTGAGCTTTTCAATCGTATACCAACTAACAGTAGATTTAGGTGCTAATATAAACTATATGAAAATGTGTGAATTACTAGGTAGATATGGATACTAAATAATAAGGCTCAATGCCAACATTCAACCGTTTAAGGCAAGTTGTACTTTCACAGTACATGTATGCACTGATGAAGCCAAATATCTAAACACACACACGGGAGGGGTTAAATGTTCTTGACTTAGCTCTACCAAAAGACACAAGAATACTAGAACATATGTAATAATACCTACTAAAAGTATATTGGATTATATTTAGCTTTATCCACCACCTGCAGCATAAACAAGATATCTGAGGGCAATTATTATGTGTTTCTTCATTGTGCTTGTGCAAAATCTGTATATCTGAGACTGTATGCAGGGTGAAGGGTTACCCTAGAGGACACCGACCACTGTAATTTGATGTGACAAGCAGCACGAGTAGAAACCAGCCTTATCTCAGTGGGCTTGGATATAAATCACTGTTAAAAGCCACAAGGCTCGGATAGAGCCTCTCTCTGTGTTTGTTCCAAGGAGTAAAATAGAACGAGGACGATACTCAAAACTTCTCCAGACTGTAGACTTTGTATACATTGTAACCTCAACAAAGTTGAGGATGAATGACATTTTCTCATGGAGTGTCCTATATATAAAATACAAAGGCAACATGTTATGCGAACAGTTGTCCGAATTCTTCCAAATGTTCTTTCACTTGATGTTCAGGAAATTTTTACTTTATTTCTGGACCCTCCTCCATACTTAGCATCTATCATATCACGATTTATCTACAACTGTTTTCAAATACGCAAAACATTGAAACTGGACAAGAACCCTGTTGGCGCCTTATAAGTCAATATATCACATTCTTCATATACTGTATTATTATAGACTGCCTTCTACACTGTCTAAACTTATATTACGGTTTAGCAGAATAGTATAGAATATGTATTGCGGCCTATAACTATTGGTAATGTTATGCCTTATTTAAGTTGGCTATAAAGTTCTGGTAGGTCTAATTGATGTATTTCTTTATTACACTCAGCATGACACTCACGAGTTGGGTAAACCGCTAAATATTGCTCTGTATCTATTGTTGTATTTGTGATACATGGCAGTGTGACTATGCGCCACAGGACCTACGAAGTAAGGTAGGCATTAGGACAGGCACTGAGCTCTTGGCAATCCCCCCCCCCCCCCAGCCCCAAGTTGAAATCCTGCCTATATTAAGATGGGCACATGCAGCCCAAGTCAGAATCACCAGAGATTTTCATCAAAAATCACCAGAAATTTTCGATTAAAACAGTATTGAATATTTTGTTGAAGATTAAAAGTGATGGGATTGAATGAATAGTTTACCAGTTACTGTGCTGATGTGAATCTGTGACACACCAACACACTCTGTGGCAGTGATTCTGTGACTCCGTATCCCTTATCAAGGAATCAAAATTTGAAATGACAAGAAAAATTTAGACATAATTACACATGTAATGTTTTTGTTTAAATTATATCCCAGTGTGATATATAGTCAATATTCAAGAAGTACAATCAAAGTTACTTTATCTAGTTAAATTCTACCCAAAGAAAATAAATTAAGACCCTTTAAACATGCCGTCAATGCCACATGTTGAGTTTTATACAGCTGTAGATCAGGGCTCTGGGTGCATATATCATGTTTCCATACCCTTAATGCACACAACAGCGGCAAAACAAAGCCTCCTTGAACAACCTATCTTTATACAGGAAATTCTTAACCCAGAAAATACCATTCTCTCTCAAAAGAAAACAATTTACGTCAGGAAGGCCTTTTTTATTAAGCTAATTTTGTTAGGTAGGGGCCTACTTAGATTCAATAATTGTCATGAAATTTCTTTGGTTATATCTTAATTGCAACTATGTTTGTTCTTCAAACCTAACATGCTTGAGCTATACATGTACCCTTCATGTGAACAAATTGTACTAAACATGGAATAATTAAATTCACACTACCCATTTCTACAGTATCAGTACTATGTTACTATCTGTAGCAGTTGAAACCCAGTAAAACTTAAACAATTAAAACCAGTAAAGAAATTTGTCTGTTGAATAACAGAAAATATGGTATGGAGATTTGAATGAGTAAACTACTAAACAACTTACATGATACCAGCAAAATGTCCCAACACAAGCTGATAAATTCCTTGGGTGGCTTGCAGGACAGCTTTGTTTCACCCTCACTAAATTTTATCATTGTTGCTCACAGGCTAATCTGAAGGATGATACCAGATCTTTCTATGTTCTGCTGGGTTATTGCTTCAGGCTGACTCAATTGGTCGATGTAGGATATTTCATCATCAGTGGCAATTTGACCTAAATTTGAAGCCTGCATGATTTGGTCTGTGATGAAATGTTTGGATGTGAAATAGGATACACGTTAAAGGCCACAGTTTACATATATCTATAACAATATACTGAATTGTGTGTATTAAGAATGACAAGTTGCCTGGTAATAGCAGTGTAGATAAATGCACTAACAAATGATGGAAAATTAGCATTTCCTATTTCATTATCCCATCACGTTTTGTACTGTGTTATATATACAGTGAAACATCCAGCCAAGGGTTCCCAATGGGCATGACAGTGCACTCGCTGAGCTATCAATAAATAAAAAAAAATAATTATAAATCAAATTTACATCAGAATTCGGTCAGCTCAGAACTTGCTGGTAACAATGCCCTAATGCACGTTCATGCCAAAAATAAAGATTGTAATGTCAATGGTTCTCCGTATTTTGCCGACGAAAGGATTCGTATGGACTCACTGACTCATTACCGGACAATTTGCGATCTGTAGCCTACTTCGTAGGAATATAGTTGGTTTGTGCCTTTGTTTCTTGTCGGCTTAAATTGAATTGAATTGAATACATGGTTTTCTCCATCTAGGGAGAGATCTGTTTGGATAAATACGGTGCGTAGGATAGCCACTGATCAATAATTGGAACTGTAGATAGAAAACTGTCGAAGATAAAGACCGGAAACGGCGGGGGGGGGGGGGCGAACAGACGGATGAACTGACAGACGGAAGGGGGGGAGGGACAAACGGATGAACAGACAGACGGAAGGAAATACACGCTTAAAACTAAAGTGTTGTAAAGTGTTGAAATAACACTTTAAGTGTGTCCACAGGGACTGCACTTTAAAGTGCTGTCCCTGTGGACACACTTAAAGGGTTATTGCAACACTTTACGAGTAGGTTTCGACACTTAGTTTTAAGCGTGTAGCCACCACATCATAAGTCCGCCTTTTGGGCGGGCGTATAAACCTGACTTCTCAATGTGATAAATTAATATGCGTCTTTTGCGGGGCTATACAGTCTAGTACAGTCACGTCGCCAGTTCCGACCCACCAAAGTGAAATTTGCATCTGTTTCAGAAGGAAATGGTTTGATTGACATATTCATTATCTTGATCGCCGTACAATTGTCCATAGCCTTTATTAACAAACTAACTTAGCCGGGGATAAACTGAACTGCAGGGGAAAATTTTTTACGTTTCTTAATGAGAGGTGTCAGTTCCGACCCACTGTCGCCAGTTCCGATCCAGCCTCGTTTTGACATTGACCTTTGACCCAGATATAAACAAATGTAATCGTCAACATGATAACTTCTCTGCCAAAATAGGGTCCTAGCTGGATATTTCATTTTGAATGTCTTCATCTGATAAGTGAACATATGACGTTAAAGAATGTGGGTTGGGGGCGATAGTGATATGGTCGAGCTGATCATATTGACAAGATATACTGGGCACTGAAATAACTCCGATGGCTAATAAGCGTATACTCACTCGAAAATGATGATAAATCAACGGTACTTTTACTTATTTTACCTCTGAATAGCAGATGAAAGAGAAGATATGCTAATCAGCACTCGAGTTACGATTTACGTAGTGAGCGCTGCGTTCGCAAGACATGTTCAGGCCATGGTACGACCCAGATTGGCCATCCATGGATGATGGTGTTTCGGAACTGGGTCAGTCAGTTGATGTCAACAATGGAGCAAGTAGCCTTTAGAGAGACACCTCTGTAAATAAATTAATGACAGATACATAGTGCCATATGATAATTATATGTGAGAAACAAAACATCAAAACTTTGATAGGAAGCCCTGGCAGACAACACGGTTTTTGACCAACGGCGAGTCATGGTGTTTGTACTTAGACCGATGTAGTCGTGTGTATGGTGTGGGTCTGCAAAGCTGTCTCCTAACAAAACCAGTGAATGCATAATATAATTTAACCATGATTGAGAGGTTGATCAACTTGCTTAAATACACCAAATGTTTTATGATTTCACGTGATCATGGTTATGACAAGAAGCAATATTTTGGGAAGTGGGTCGGAACTGACACTGGATCGGAACTGGCGATCTCGCCTCGAAGATAAGCCCGCAGGGCAAGTGAAAATATTTATCTTCTCGACAAAAGGCGGCGAAACCCACTCCAAAAGACAACAGATGTTGGCCGTTCGGACGATTCGGACTAGTTCGTGATATGTTTTATCGGAAAATGCATGGTAAGGAGCAACGAAATCATTGTTTATACGATTCGGGCTTCTACATGACGATGGTGGCTAGGATGTACGTGGGACCTAATGAATGACAGTATCATTAGGTCCCTGGGGCTACTTGTGTACCATGCAAAATAACAACATTATCTATCCCCATCGTACGTCATGGCAAATGAAGTTGTGCGTGCCTCGGGGTATATTTAAAGCCAGAATTCATACCAGTTTACGCCACAGTCGTAACAAATTTCGACAACTCAGTAGTATGCAGACTCTAGTGGATGTTCCTTACACTCTTGCCTCTCATATTTATAAAGGAGTCGATGAACAATCCAAATAAATTACCCCTTTCTCGTGATTTGCTTTCGTCACTTCTCCTTAAAATTGCAAATGGCGGCTCAACATTCTGCTTAACCAGTTCCCCGTATGACACCGCTCTATTTACTGCAGCGCCATCTCTAAATGAATGCAGACAACTTGTACGCTACAACATTTTTTGACATTATTTTCGCCAGGATGTAAGGTCATCTGAATGCGCAGTATCGTACATTTGTGGTGGTAATTATTCTCAGTGGTGTGTCCATGACTAAACAGGAAAAAAGGCCTATTTAAAACAAGAATAAAAAGTAATAATAAAAATATTTTTGATCAAAATTCTCTTCTTATTTGGAAGAATTACTGTATCTTTTTAAGCTTCATGCATGCTATCAATGAAACAATTCCGTTCACACTTCGAATTTGCCTTGATAGGTCGGACCACCTGAAGAATTCAAAATCCGAGGAGGAATCTGCAAACAAGAAATGAGCCAATCAGAACGAATGTGTGTAGGATGAGGTATTCTCACATTAGTTGTGTCATTTCTCCTAATATGGCGGTAGCCGTGGCCAGATACGAAGTACAATCCACTCATACGGCACATTTCGTAATTCAAATGACTTCGGGGTCACCAAAATTTCGTGTGTTGTGCATAAGTTTTAAGGTGTGTATGTTTGAATGTGTTTAATGTTTAATACCAAGTTATTAACATGAATGTAATGCGGAACGCGACGTTAACCCTCAATTCTGTCTCTCGCTCTCTCTGACACTAATTCGAGAGAGAGAGAGAGAGAATTAGGGTTTAACGTCGCATTCAGCAATATTTCAGCTATATAGCGACGATCAAACAAAATTCTAAGCAATCAATTCAAAAACTCGGTAAACTAATGCGTTAAAACAGGTACAAACATTAAAATTTGTACAACAAACCAATCTCTCTCAAATAACCTAAAATACAATCTTCTTTCACTCTGCTAAAAAGATCTTCCAGCGTATCTGCTCGATAAAAAGTATCTCTTACAGTTTTAAAATCTATGCAGTCCAGGAGAATATGTCTCACCGTCAGATCTTCATGGCAAGGTATACACCTTGGAATCGGCTCCTGTTTTAGTAAATATTCATGAGTTAATCGTGTGTGACCGATCCTACATCGTCTAATCATGGCCTGGTCGAAGCGTTTATGACTGTTCAGGTGAGTATAACCAACCGTTTTTTTGAACTCGTGAAGTTTGTTATTATTCATAGTATCCCATAGCGATTGAAACAGCCTTCTTACATATGCGCAGATAGATGGTCTGAAATCGCTGTATGGGAGACCAACAGGGTCAACTTCTCCATCTAAAGCTGCCTTAGCTAGTCTATCAGCTTCAGTGTTGCCTTTGATGTCAACGTGACTAGGCACCCAACAAAACACAATATCTATCTGTTGATCAAATCTGGTGTCATATAATTGTAGAATTTCCAAGATGGTGGGATGAGTGGAATTTCCATTTTTAATTGCTTTAAGGCATGACAGTGAATCTGAGAATATGACATATTTTTTCCTTCTAGTGGATCCAATACCTTCCAAAGCAGATAATAGAGCTTTTGCTTCTGCAGTAAATATGGAACTTTTACCTGGCAGTCGATAAGTTTTAGTTTTGGAACTAAAGATAGTAGCACATGCTACTCTCTCACCATCTTTAGAACCATCTGTATAAATAGCCTGATGTGAACTGTATTTCTCTCTCAGTAGACCGAATTCCTGAGTATACACGAGCTGGCTCGTGTCTGCCTTTTTATATTTAGTCAGTGAAATATCTATTTCTGGTGTGGCTAACTGCCATGGTGGAGTTGGCAAGAGCTCGTTAGGTAAAATCTGACTAACTTTAATACCAGCTGCTACAAGATGTGGTTTCATACGGATTCCAAGAGGTGGGATAATCGAGGGTTTTAGCGAATATAAATCTGCGTACTCAGGGTTGAAAACACAGTTATATGCAGGATTTGAGTGGTTCGAACGCAGTTTTGTGATATATTGCAGCGATAATTTAATTCTCCGAAGTTCTAAAGGAATTTCATCCGCTTCTACGTACAAGCTTTCTTTGGGTGATGTTCTGAACGCACCGAGGCAAAGCCTTAGTCCTTGACGGAGAATAGGATCTAGCTTTGCCAAGTTTGACTTGCTTGCACCATTGTAAACAATAGAACCATAATCGAGTTTGGAACGAACAAGCGATCGATATAAATGAAGGAGAGTTTGCTGATCTCCCCCCACTTATAGCTGGCAACGACTTTCAACAAATCCAGAGCTTTCGTGCATTTGGCTTTTAAGCAATTTATATGTGATTTGAATGTTAGTCGTTGATCAAACCACATGCCTAGAAATTTGACCTCTTTTACTACTTTGATTTCAGTTCCGTCTAATTTTAATTTTGGATCTTCGTGCTGGAAGTATTTTCTGCAAAAGTGTATACAATTTGTCTTAGCTCTGGAGAACTTGAAACCATTTTCTAGACACAATTTCTGAATTCTGTGTAGACAAAGTTGTAATGTTCTCTCAATACTGTGTATACTTTTCCCACTACACGATATATTGAAATCGTCTACAAAAAGTGAGCCATCAATTCATTTATTCAGAACTGCAGGCAGGCTGTTGATCTTAATACTAAACAGAGTAGTAGACAAAATACTGCCCTGTGGGACACCCTGGTCTTGATCAAAATGATCAGACATAGTTGTACCCAAACGAATTTGGAATTGTCTATCATTCAAAAAGTTGGAAATAAAAACTGGTAAACGACCTTTTAATCCCATCTTTTGAAGATCTATGCAGTCTATGGGAATATGTTTCACCGTGAGACCTTCATGGCAAGGTATACACCTTGGAACCGGTTCCTGTTTTAGTAAATATTCATGAGTAAATCGTGTGTGACCGATCCTACATCGTCTAATCATGGCCTGGTCGAAACGTTTATGACTGTTCAGGTGAGTATAACCAACCGTTTTTTTGAAGTCGTGAAGTTTGTTATTATCCATAGTATCCCATAAAGCGGCTCCTGTTTTAGTAAATATTCATGAGTAAATCGTGTGTGACCGATCCTACATCGTCTAATCATGGCCTGGTCGAAACGTTTATGACTGTTCAGGTGAGTATAACCAACCGTTTTTTTGAACTCGTGAAGTTTTTTATTATCCATAGTATCCCATAGCAATTGTCAAGGCCCCTTGATAGCACGTCAAGTTTCGTGACAATCAAAGATTGTATCTATGTCACAAGTTGTGAAAGGTAAGTGCATTTAGTACAGCTCTCGTCTCACTCACCCCTTCCCTCACACCCTGCCTCTCTCCCCTCGCTCTCTCCCCGCCCTATGAGTACCAAATTATGTGTTACAAATTTATCTGAGGAAATGCTCTTCGCCCGTGTTTCACACGAGCTTTCATTTTACGTTTGAATTTTGCTGTAAAAATGTCCAATATTGGCGGACGAGAATTGTCTTCATGTACATCTGTCTGTGTTCGTCCGTCACACTTGTCTCTTTAACAAGATATCTCACGGCTCTAGCTATAGCTAGGGACACCAACCTTTAATAGATCACACATGCATATGGCTATGACCTAGAAGCCTGTTCAATCTGGACCTGATTGAGCGGAAACCCAAGTGACCATTTTTAATTCATGCAAATCTTTAATGATTAATATCTCTTATACTCTTCAACTGAGTCTGTTCATTACGAAACGTATTGAATGATCGCTGTTGATTTCCTGATTGAACGGAAACCTTGGGGACGATTTTTGGTTAATGCAACATTAGTATTGATTGATATCGCCCATGCTTTCCATACAAAAGTTGATGTAGACAATCATTAATTTACATCAACAGACTTTCAATGAATGTCTAATGCTCGGACGACTGAACGGCCTTGCAGCTAAACCTCGCACAGAGAACGAGAGAATTAAGGTTTAACGTCGCATTCAGCAATATTTCAGCTATATAGAGACGATAACTCCGCACAGTAAGCCCCCATCTCATAAACGTGCACTGTGTTTGTCACAAACTGGCCCTGGCATGTACTTCCTTCATAAAACAGGTCGAGGAGACATTGACGTGTCTGTGGAAGTTTTCGAGAACCCTCCAAAACGATTGGGAGTCTTCGCCACACAGTGCTCGTTGATCGGTCAAAGGGTATTTACTGTTGCTCCACATCCACTCGTGGTCGTCAGATACCGACCCATGTTCAGAAAGACACAGGAATACAAATGACCGGAAGCCAGTGCGAGAGTAGAAACTGCACAAATTTAAAATCTTGTGCAAGGACAGGTGGCAATCCTTCATTTGAGTGTGACCACTTAAGGTCAGTCCCGTATGCGATGCCAGGGAATGAAGTTGTCCTCAATGCAAACCACCTTACAGATATGAAAGATCGCAATCTGATCACAGAGGAACGCTTCAATGAGGCATCCACTTAGAAGGCCAGTGCAGACAGGACAACCTCACCATTGTTGGTGCAGATACCTCCACCGAAATTAACTTCTCGGCGCTTTGTATATCTATCCATTTATACTGGCAAGAAAACATATTGGTCATTTTTGACACCAACAAGAACATCATGACCTGCAGATGCACGAAGTTAAGCGCACCTGCGTGCATAAGATTGTTGCAAAGTGGTATCTGCAACAAGAAATGCCCCATCAGTACATGTCAAGCACATCCGAAGATATGAATAGTACATGTACATGTAGTACTGATGAAGAAATTACTGATGAAGACATGCAGCAGACAGAGGGGACTTTGGAGAGCAACACTACCAGAACTGAGCCTACTTCAGCATTTCCAAATTCAAGTTACATTACTCTGGAAAAAGCCATTCCTCCGGAAATATCAGAAGAAGTGCAACATAAATGCACTGCTCTTCAATATTTGTCAGGATCTCCAATTATGCCGCCCGAAAGCTGTTGTTTCGAGTGTCAAGACCCCTTGATAGCAAGTTTCAAGTTTCGCGACGATCAAAGATTGTATCTATGTCGCAAGTTGTGAAAGGTAAGTGCATTTAGTACAGGTCTCGTCTCACTCACCCCTTCTCTCACACCCTGCCTCTCTCCCCTCGCTCTCTCCCCGCCCTATGAGTACCAAATTATGTGTTACAAATTTATCTGAGGAAATGCTCTTCGCCCGTGTTTCACACGAGCTTTCATTTTACGTTTGAATTTTGCTGTTATAATGTCCAATATTGGCGGACGAGAATTGTCTTCATCATGTACATCTGTCTATGTGTTCGTCCGTCACACTTGTCTCTTTACCAAGATATCTCACGGCTCTAGCTACAGCTAGGGACACCAAACTTTAATACATCACACATGCATATGGCTATGACCTAGAAGCCTGTTCAATCTAGACCTGATTGAGCGTTAACCCAGGTGACCATTTTTAATTCATGCAAATCTTTCATGATTAGTATCTCTTATACTCTTCAACTGAGTCTGTTCATTACGAAACGTATTGAATGATCACTGTTGATTTCCTGATTGAACGGAAACCTTGGAGAAGATTTTTGGTTAATGCAACATTAGTATTGATTGTTATCTCTCATGCTTTCCATACAAAAGTTGATGTAGACAATCATTAATTTACATCAACAGACTTTCAATGAATGTCTGTAATGCTCGGACGACTGAACGGCCTTGCAGCTAAACCTCGCACAGAGAGCGAGTGAATTAAGGTTTAACGTCGCATTGAGCAATATTTCAGCTATATGGAGACGATAACTCCGCACAGTAAGCCCCCATCTCATAAACGTGCACTGTGTCACTAACTGGCCCTGGCATGTACCGACTCTTCAAAAAATCTTGCTTACATAAAACAGGTCGAGGAGACATTGAGGTGTCTGTGGAAGTCTTTCGAGAACCCTCCAAAACGATTGGGAGTCTTTTCACCACACAGTGCTCGTTGATCGGTCAAACGGTATTTAATGTTGCTCCACATCCATTCGTGGTCGTCAGATACCGATCCATGTTCAGAAAGACACAGGAATACAAATGGCCGGAAGCCAGTGCGCGAGTAGAAAATGCACAAATTTAAAATCTTGAGCAAGGACAGGTGGCAATCCTTCATTTGAGTGTGACCACTTAAGGTCAGTCCCGTATGCGATGCCAGGGAATGAAGTTGTCCTCAATGCAAACCACCTTTATACAGATATGAAAGATCGCAATCTGATCACAGAGGAACGCTTCAATGAGGCATCCACATTGAAGGCCAATGCAGACAGGACAACCTTACCATTGTTGGTGCAGATACCTCCACCGAAATTAACTTCTCGGCGCTTTGTATATCTATCCATTTATACTGGCAAGAAAACATATTGGTCACGCTTCAATAGAGCATTGGTCATTTTTGACACCAACAAGAACATCATGACCTGCAGATGCACGAAGTCTAAGCGCACCTGCGTACATAAGATTGTTGCAAAGTGGTATCTGCAACAAGAAATGCCCCATCAGTACATGTCAAGCACATCCGAAGATATGAATATTACATGTACATGTAGTACTGGTGAAGAAATTACTGATGAAGACATGCAACAGACAGAGGGGACTCTGGAGAGCAACACTACCAGAACTGAGCCTACTTCAGCATTTCCAAATTCGAGTTACATTACTCTGGAAAAAGCCATTCCTCCTGAAATATCAGAAGAAGTGCAACATAAATGCACTGCTCTTCAATATTTGTCAGGATCTCCAATTATGCCGCCCGAAAGCTGTTGTTTCGAGTGTCAAGACCCCTTGATAGCACGTCAAGTTTCGTGACAATCTCTATGTCGCAAGTTGTGAAAGGTAAGTGCATTTAGTACAGGTCTCGTCTCACTCACCCCTTCCCTCACACCCTGCCTCTCTCCCCTCGCTCTCTCCCCGCCCTACGAGTACCAAATTATGTGTTACAAATTTATTTGAGGAAATGCTCTTCGCCCGTGTTTCACACGAGCTTTCATTTTACGTTTGAATATTGCTGTAAAAATGTCCAATATTGGCGGACGAGAATTGTCTTCATGTACATCTGTCTGTGTTCGTCCGTCACACTTGTCTCTTTAACAAGATATCTCACGGCTCTAGCTATAGCTAGGGACACCAAACTTTAATACATCACACATGCATATGGCTATGACCTAGAAGCCTGTTCAATCTGGACCTGATTGAGCGGAAACCCAAGTGACCATTTTTAATTCATGCAAATCTTTAATGGTTAATATCTCTTATACTCCTCAACTGAGTCTGTTCATTACGAAACGTATTGAATGATCGCTGTTGATTTCCTGATTGAACGGAAACCTTGGGGACGATTTTTGGTTAATGCAACATTAGTATTGATTGATATCTCCCATGCTTTCCATACAAAAGTTGATGTAGACAATCATTAATTTACATCAACAGACTTTCAATGAATGTCTAATGCTCGGACGACTGAACGGCCTTGCAGCTAAACCTCGCACAGAGAACGAGAGAATTAAGGTTTAACGTCGCATTCAGCAATATTTCAGCTATATAGAGACGATAACTCCGCACAGTAAGCCCCCATCTCATAAACGTGCACTGTGTTTGTCACAAACTGGCCCTGGCATGTACTTCCTTACATAAAACAGGTCGAGGAGACATTGACGTGTCTGTGGAAGTTTTTCGAGAACCCTCCAAAACGATTGGGAGTCTTCGCCACACAGTGCTCGTTGATCGGTCAAAGGGTATTTACTGTTGCTCCACATCCACTCGTGGTCGTCAGATACCGATCCATGTTCAGAAAGACACAGGAATACAAATGACCGGAAGCCAGTGCGAGAGTAGAAACTGCACAAATTTAAAATCTTGTGCAAGGACAGGTGGCAATCCTTCATTTGAGTGTGACCACTTAAGGTCAGTCCCGTATGCGATGCCAGGGAATGAAGTTGTCCTCAATGCAAACCACCTTACAGATATGAAAGATCGCAATCTGATCACAGAGGAACGCTTCAATGACGCATCCACTTAGAAGGCCAGTGCAGACAGAACAACCTCACCATTGTTGGTGCAGATACCTCCACCGAAATTAACTTCTCGGCGCTTTGTATATCTATCCATTTATACTGGCAAGAAAACATATTGGTCATTTTTGACACCAACAAGAACATCATGACCTGCAGATGCACGAAGTTAAGCGCACCTGCGTGCATAAGATTGTTGCAAAGTGGTATCTGCAACAAGAAATGCCCCATCAGTACATGTCAAACACATCCGAAGATATGAATATTACATGTACATGTAGTACTGATGAAGAAATTACTGATGAAGACATGCAGCAGACAGAGGGGACTTTGGAGAGCAACACTACCAGAACTGAGCCTACTTCAGCATTTCCAAATTCAAGTTACATTACTCTGGAAAAAGCCATTCCTCCGGAAATATCAGAAGAAGTGCAACATAAATGCACTGCTCTTCAATATTTGTCAGGATCTCCAATTATGCCGCCCGAAAGCTGTTGTTTCGAGTGTCAAGACCCCTTGATAGCAAGTTTCAAGTTTCGCGACGATCAAAGATTGTATCTATGTCGCAAGTTGTGAAAGGTAAGTGCATTTAGTACAGGTCTCGTCTCACTCACCCCTTCCCTCACACCCTGCCTCTCTCCCCTCGCTCTCTCCCCGCCCTATGAGTACCAAATTATGTGTTACAAATTTATTTGAGGAAATGCTCTTCGCCCGTGTTTCACACGAGCTTTCATTTTACGTTTGAATTTTGCTGTTATAATGTCCAATATTGGCGGACGAGAATTGTCTTCATCATGTACATCTGTCTATGTGTTCGTCCGTCACACTTGTCTCTTTACCAAGATATCTCACGGCTCTAGCTATAGCTAGGGACACCAAACTTTAATACATCACACATGCATATGGCTATGACCTAGAAGCCTGTTCAATCTGGATCTGATTGAGCGTTAACCCAGGTGACCATTTTTAATTCATGCAAATCTTTAATGATTAATATCTCTTATACTCTTCAACTCAGTCTGTTCATTACGAAACGTATTGAATGATCACTGTTGATTTCCTGATTGAACGGAAACCTTGGAGACGATTTTTGGTTAATGCAACATTAGTATTGATTGTTATCTCCCATGCTTTCCATACAAAAGTTGATGTAGACAATCATTAATTTACATCAACAGACTTTCAATGAATGTCTGTAATGCTCGGACGACTGAACGGCCTTGCAGCTAAACCTCGCACAGAGAGCGAGTGAATTAAGGTTTAACGTCGCATTGAGCAATATTTCAGCTATATGGAGACGATAACTCCGCACAGTAAGCCCCCATCTCATAAACGTGCACTGTGTCACAAACTGGCCCTGGCATGTACCGACTCTTCAAAAAATCTTGCTTACATAAAACAGGTCGAGGAGACATTGAGGTGTCTGTGGAAGTCTTTCGAGAACCCTCCAAAACGATTGGGTGTCTTTTCACCACACAGTGCTCGTTGATCGGTCAAACGGTATTTAATGTTGCTCCACATCCACTCGTGGTCGTCAGATACCGATCCATGTTCAGAAAGACACAGGAATACAAATGGCCGGAAGCCAGTGCGAGAGTAGAAAATGCACAAATTTAAAATCTTGAGCAAGGACAGGTGGCAATCCTTCATTTGAGTGTGACCACTTAAGGTCAGTCCCGTATGCGATGCCAGGGAATGAAGTTGTCCTCAATGCAAACCACCTTTATACAGATATGAAAGATCGCAATCTGATCACAGAGGAACGCTTCAATGAGGCATCCACATTGAAGGCCAATGCAGACAGGACAACCTTACCATTGTTGGTGCAGATACCTCCACCGAAATTAACTTCTTGGCGCTTTGTATATCTATCCATTTATACTGGCAAGAAAACATATTGGTCACGCTTCAATAGAGCATTGGTCATTTTTGACACCAACAAGAACATCATGACCTGCAGATGCACGAAGTCTAAGCGCACCTGCGCACATAAGATTGTTGCAAAGTGGTATCTGCAACAAGAAATGCCCCATCAGTACATGTCAAGCACATCCGAAGATATGAATATTACATGTACATGTAGTACTGGTGAAGAAATTACTGATGAAGACATGCAACAGACAGAGGGGACTCTGGAGAGCAACACTACCAGAACTGAGCCTAATTCAGCATTTCCAAATTCAAGTTACATTACTCTGGAAAAAGCCATTCCTCCGGAAATATCAGAAGAAGTGCAACGTAAATGCACTGCTCTGCAATATTTGTCAGGATCTCCAATTATGCCGCCCGAAAGCTGTTGTTTCGAGTGTCAAGACCCCTTCATAGCAAGTTTCAAGTTTCGCGACGATCAAAGATTGTATCTATGTCGCAAGTTGTGAAAGGTAAGTGCATTTAGTACAGGTCTCGTCTCACTCACCCCTTCCCTCACACCCTGCCTCTCTCCCCTCGCTCTCTCCCCGCCCTATGAGTACCAAATTATGTGTTACAAATTTATCTGAGGAAATGCTCTTCGCCCGTGTTTCACACGAGCTTTCATTTTACGTTTGAATTTTGCTGTTATAATGTCCAATATTGGCGGACGAGAATTGTCTTCATGTACATCTGTCTATGTGTTCGTCCGTCACACTTGTCTCTTTACCAAGATATCTCACGGCTCTAGCTATAGCTAGGGACACCAAACTTTAATACATCACACATGCATATGGCTATGACCTAGAAGCCTGTTCAATCTGGACCTGATTGAGCGGAAACCCAGGTGACCATTTTTAATTCATGCAAATCTTTAATGATTAATATCTCTTATACTCTTCAACTGAGTCTGTTCATTACGAAACGTATTGAATGATCGCTGTTGATTTCCTGATTGAACGGAAACCTTGGGGACGATTTTTGGTTAATGCAACATTAGTATTGATTGTTCTCTCCCATGCTTTCCATACAAAAGTTGATGTAGACAATCATTAATTTACATCAACAGACTTTCAATGAATGTCTGTAATGCTCGGACGACTGAACGGCCTTGCAGCTAAACCTCGCACAGAGATCGAGTGAATTAAGGTTTAACGTCGCATTGAGCAATATTTCAGCTATATAGAGACGATAACTCCGCACAGTAAGCCCCCATCTCATAAACGTGCACTGTGTCACAAACTGGCCCTGGCATGTACCGACTCTTCAAAAAATCTTGCTTACATAAAACAGGTCGAGGAGACATTGAGGTGTCTGTGGAAGTCTTTCGAGAACCCTCCAAAACGATTGGGAGTCTTTTCACCACACAGTGCTCGTTGATCGGTCAAACGGTATTTACTGTTGCTCCACATCCACTCGTGGGACATACGGCACCCCACAACAATGGCTGCCTCCAAAAACGGCTTTGGACAAGATTGTATGTTTGATTAACAGCCAAATCCAGTATCTCCTCACCGGTTGTTGTCATCATGCAGATTTACCAAACTTCGTTCAGAATGGCGGACTCAGGAAGACGGACGACGGCTCAGTTGCATATGACCTGGGCATTGATAGTCACATAACTGACCCGAAGGAACTTTTGATCATCCCCATAGATGAGCTATTAAAGAAAATCAAACCGGCACAGAAAGGTGCTGGAAGAGGCAGAAACGTTCGAGGTAAACGTCAAATTGAGGTGACTCCACAGAGACTACCATCGGCGAAAAGACGACCAACTACATCTACACCCAGGTATTTACGCTTGTTGTGATCACTTGAATATCCATACCCAACACCAGAAGTTCATAAAATACAGAGAAGTGTGACAGCTTCTACTTAGACCCTTTCCACCTCCGTGTGCTCCGCTGTATACTGATTGGTGTATAGCTTTGCGGGAACAGCCGATCTCAGCTAGTTATTTCTAGATGTTGGCGCTCAAAGCATGCCGGTATAGAGTGATTTTGTAAAGAGCAGCCGACGAAAAATCTCCCACAATCCTGAGAGTGAATCAAAGCTATATTTAGCAACAGCTATCACGTGATAGGCCCAGTCTTCCAGAGCACACAGTTGATGAGTGTCTTATAGTAAGCTGTCACACTTCTCTGTATTTGATGAACTTATGCCTACACTTATTAATTTGGACAATGAAAACGCATGCCAAAATACTCAGTACTATGTACTAATCAATGAATAAGTAAACCTTTAAGCTTTTATAGTATTGCTCCATGTTCATGGCCATCATTTGTCACACTCTTACATTCACGGAATGCTACAGCACATCTTGGATACGTTTTCTGCAGAAAACTTCATCTGGATGGAGAAGGTGGGCAGGTTCCTGTTGACGAATTAGCCAACATGAGTTTGGATTCCATCAACGAGGATATAGTAGAGTGAGGTTATTTTGCAGGACAGCTGATGATACCTCTCCCAGCTTATGGAGATAATACGTGTGAATATAGAAGGACTGCTATTGGAGAGAAAGGAAAACAGTACATGCATTCTGAATTATGGCCTGTTGTGCCACCAAATATGACAGTTCTGTCATGTGTCTGTTACGAATACTGGGTAATCTTGAAGTTACTGAGAATGAGTACCATACTTCAAAATCAACAGATTATGTGAAGTTGTTCAATGATAACAAATCAAAAATCTGTCCGATGATCCTTGAAATGACACCCCTGTGAATATGGTGTGTTTTCCTGGAAGTCGACATGGTTGCAGTGAGATACACTTGAGAATGTACTCATTCCTGGGAATCTTGTTTACTAAAGAGCAGTGAAACTATTCGTAACTATAGGGAATTGAACATCTTGTGGTGTATATCATCATCGATTTGGCCTATCGTCAGGCGCCCAAATGATTTGGATGAAGGATTCCGGTAACAATTGATCTCATAACTTCAGTAGCACAAGATACACGTGTAATGTATTAATTATGTAGATAGGTAAATGTATATGGAGTGTTTGCAGGATTACAGTCATTTCTGCTGATTATTTTACTGCATAATTTAGACAAGGGACCACGAGATTGGGTATTTGTGCAGAATTTATGCCCATGGTACCGCATATTAGAATTGCAGACAAAGGACTGTGTGATTGGGTATCTATGCATGCCCATGGTACTGCATATTAGAATTGCAGACAAAGGACTGCGTGATTGGGTATTTATGCATGCCCATGGTACTGCATATTAGAAATGCAGACAAAGGACTGTGTGATTGGGTATCTATGCATGCCCATGGTACTGCATATTAGAATTGCAGACAAAGGACTGTGTGATTGGGTATCTATGCATGCCCATGGTACTGCATATTAGAATTGCAGACAAAGGACTGTGTGATTGGGTATTTATGCATGCCCATGGTACTGCATATTAGAAATGCAGACAAAGGACTGTGTGATTGGATATTCATGCATGCCCATGGTACTGCATATTAGAATTGCAGACAAAGGACTGTGTGATTGGGTATCTATGCATGCCCATGGTACTGCATATTAGAATTGCAGACAAAGGACTGTGTGATTGGGTATTTATGCATGCCCATGGTACTGCATATTAGAATTGCAGACAAAGGACTGTGTGATTGGGTATCTATGCATGCCCATGATACTGCATATTAGAATTGCAGACAAAGGACTGTGGGATGGAGTATTTATGCAGAATTTAGCCCATGTTACCATTGTATAATACTACATATAGAATTGAAAATTTATATTTTTACAATTTGGACGAAGGATTTCAACTCACGGTGTGAATGACTACATGTATGACCGTTATCTGCATATAGCTATAATTAGTGTAAAATTATTATATCATAAACGGACCATCATGAATGTCCATGAATGTCGTTTATGTTCATAATTAGCGAACATCCTGTGATTTATTGTTCAAGGATCATTGTTTATTGAACACAATGCTCGTGTTCCTTAATCATGGTTTCAATCGACAGCAATTCTTTGACTTTTGAGCTTTTCAATCGTATACCAACTAACAGTAGATTTAGGTGCTAGTATAAACTATATGAAAATGTGTGAATTACTAGGTAGATATGGATACTAAATAATAAGGCTCAATGCCAACATTCAACCGTTTAAGGCAAGTTGTACTTTCACAGTACATGTATGCACTGATGAAGCCAAATATTTAAACACACACACGGGAGGGGTTAAATGTTCTTGATTTAGCTCTACCAAAGGACACAAGAATACTAGAACATATGTAATAATACCTACTAAAAGTATATTGGATCATATTTAGCTTTATCCACCACCTGCAGCATAAACAAGATATCTGAGGGCAATTATTATGTGTTTCTTCATTGTGCTTGTGCAAAATCTGTATATCTGAGACTGTATGCAGGGTGAAGGGTTACCCTAGAGGACACCGACCACTGTAATTTGATGTGACAAGCAGCAAGAGTAGAAACCAGCCTTATCTCAGTGGGCTTGGATATAAATCACTGTTAAAAACCACAAGGCTGTGATAGAGCCTCTCTCTGTGTTTGTTCCAAGGAGTAAAATAGAACGAGGACGATACTCAAAACCTCTCCAGACTGTAGACTTTGTATACATTGTAACCTCAACAAAGTTGAGGATGAATGACATTTTCTCATGGAGTGTCCTATATATAAAATACAAAGGCAACATGTTATGCGAACAGTTGTCCGAATTCTTCCAAACGTTCTTTCACTTGATGTTCAGGAAATTTTTACTTTATTTCTGGACCCTCCTCCATACTTCGCATCTATCATATCACGATTTATCTACAACTGTTTTCAAATACGCAAAACATTGAAACTGGACAAGACCCCTGTTGGCGCCTTATAAGTCAATATATCACATTCTTCATATACTGTATTATTATAGACTGCCTTCTACACTGTCTAAACTTATATTACGGTTTAGCAGAATAGTATAGAATATGTATTGCGGCCTATAACTATTGGTAATGTTATGCCTTATTTAAGTTGGCTATAAAGTTCTGGTAGGTCTAATTGATGTATTTCTTTATTACACTCAGCATGACACTCACGAGTTGGGTAAACCGCTAAATATTGCTCTGTATCTATTGTTGTATTTGTGATACATGGCAGTGTGACTATGCGCCACAGGACCTACGAAGTAAGGTAGGCATTAGGACAGGCACTGAGCTCTTGGCAATCCCCCCCCCCCCCCAGCCCCAAGTTGAAATCCTGCCTATATTAAGATGGGCACATGCAGCCCAAGTCAGAATCACCAGAGATTTTCATCAAAAATCACCAGAAATTTTCGATTAAAACAGTATTGAATATTTTGTTGAAGATTAAAAGTGATGGGATTGAATGAATAGTTTACCAGTTACTGTGCTGATGTGAATCTGTGACACACCAACACACTCCGTGGCAGTGATTCTGTATCCCTTAATCAAGGAATCAAAATTTGAAATGACAAGAAAAATTTAGACATAATTACACATGTAATGTTTTTGTTTAAATTATATCCCAGTGTGATATATAGTCAATATTCAAGAAGTACAATCAAAGTTACTTTATCTAGTTAAATTCTACCCAAAGAAAATAAATTAAGACCCTTTAAACATGCCGTCAATGCCACATGTTGAGTTTTATACAGCTGTAGATCAGGGCTCTGGGTGCATATATCATGTTTCCATACCCTTAATGCACACAACAGCGGCAAAACAAAGCCTCCTTGAACAACCTATCTTTATACAGGAAATTCTTAACCCAGAAAATACCATTCTCTCTCAAAAGAAAACAATTTACGTCAGGAAGGCCTTTTTTATTAAGCTAATTTTGTTAGGTAGGGGCCTACTTAGATTCAATAATTGTCATGAAATTTCTTTGGTTATATCTTAATTGCAACTATGTTTGTTCTCAAACCTAACATGCTTGAGCTATACATGTATAACACACTTTCATTTGAGAGTCCAGACATTCCACCCTTCATGTGAACAAATTGTACTAAACATGGAATAATTAAATTCACACTACCCATTTCTACAGTATCAGTACTATGTTACTATCTGTAGCAGTTGAAACCCAGTAAAACTTAAACAATTAAAACCAGTAAAGAAATTTGTCTGTTGAATAACAGAAAATATGGTATGGAGATTTGAATGAGTAAACTACTAAACAACTTACATGATACCAGCAAAATGTCCCAACACAAGCTGATAAATTCCTTGGGTGGCTTGCAGGACAGCTTTGTTTCACCCTCACTAAATTTTATAATTGTTGCTCACAGGCTAATCTGAAGGATGATACCAGATCTTTCTATGTTCTGCTGGGTTATTGCTTCAGGCTGACTCAATTGGTCGATGTAGGATATTTCATCATCAGTGGCAATTTGACCTAAATTTGAAGCCTGCATGATTTGGTCTGTGATGAAATGTTTGGATGTGAAATAGGATACACGTTAAAGGCCACAGTTTACATATATCTATAACAATATACTGAATTGTGTGTATTAAGAATGACAAGTTGCCTGGTAATAGCAGTGTAGATAAATGCACTAACAAATGATGGAAAATTAGCATTTCCTATTTCATTATCCCATCACGTTTTGTACTGTGTTATATATACAGTGAAACATACAGCCAAGGGTTCCCAATGGGCATGACAGTGCACTCGCTGAGCTATCAATAAATATAAAAAAATAATTATAAATCAAATTTACATCAGAATTCGGTCAGCTCAGAACTTGCTGGTAACAATGCCCTAATGCACGTTCATGCCAAAAATAAAGGTTCTAATGTCAATGGTTCTCCTTATTTTGCCGACGAAAGGATTCGTATGGACTCACTGACTCATTACCGGACAATTTGCGATCTGTAGCCTACTTCGTAGGAATATAGTTGGTTTGTGCCTTTGTTTCTTGTCGGCTTAAATTGAATTGAATTGAATAGATGGTTTTCTCCATCTAAGGAGAGATCTGTTTGGATAAATACGGTGCGTAGGATAGCCAATGATCAATAATTGGAACTGTAGATAGAAAACTGTCGAAGATAAAGACCGGAAACGGCGGGGGGGGGGGGGCGAACAGACGGATGAACTGACAGACGGAAGGGGGGGAGGGACAAACGGATGAACAGACAGACGGAAGGAAATACACGCTTAAAACTAAAGTGTTGTAAAGTGTTGAAATAACACTTTAAGTGTGTCCACAGGGACTGCACTTTAAAGTGCTGTCCCTGTGGACACACTTAAAGGGTTATTGCAACACTTTACGAGTAGGTTTCGACACTTAGTTTTAAGCGTGTAGCCACCACATCATAAGTCCGCCTTTTGGGCGGGCGTATAAACCTGACTTCTCAATGTGGTAAATTAATATGCGTCTTTTGCGGGGCTATACAGTCTAGTACAGTCACGTCGCCAGTTCCGACCCACCAAAGTGAAATTTGCATCTGTTTCAGAAGGAAATGGTTTGATTGACATATTCATTATCTTGATCGCCGTACAATTGTCCATAGCCTTTATTAACAAACTAACTTAGCCGGGGATAAACTGAACTGCAGGGGAAAATTTTTTACGTTTCTTAATGAGAGGTGTCAGTTCCGACCCACTGTCGCCAGTTCCGATCCAGCCTCGTTTTGACATTGACCTTTGACCCAGATATAAACAAATGTAATCGTCAACATGATAACTTCTCTGCCAAAATAGGGTCCTAGCTGGATATTTCATTTTGAATGTCTTCATCTGATAAGTGAACATATGACGTTAAAGAATGTGGGTTGGGGGCGATAGTGATATGGTCGAGCTGATCATATTGACAAGATATACTGGGCACTGAAATAACTCCGATGGCTAATAAGCGTATACTCACTCGAAAATGATGATAAATCAACGGTACTTTTACTTATTTTACCTCTGAATAGCAGATGAAAGAGAAGATATGCTAATCAGCACTCGAGTTACGATTTACGTAGTGAGCGCTGCGTTCGCAAGACATGTTCAGGCCATGGTACGACCCAGATTGGCCATCCATGGATGATGGTGTTTCGGAACTGGGTCAGTCAGTTGATGTCAACAATGGAGCAAGTAGCCTTTAGAGAGACACCTCTGTAAATAAATTAATGACAGATACATAGTGCCATATGATAATTATATGTGAGAAACAAAACATCAAAACTTTGATAGGAAGCCCTGGCAGACAACACGGTTTTTGACCAACGGCGAGTCATGGTGTTTGTACTTAGACCGATGTAGTCGTGTGTATGGTGTGGGTCTGCAAAGCTGTCTCCTAACAAAACCAGTGAATGCATAATATAATTTAACCATGATTGAGAGGTTGATCAACTTGCTTAAATACACCAAATGTTTTATGATTTCACGTGATCATGGTTATGACAAGAAGCAATATTTTGGGAAGTGGGTCGGAACTGACACTGGATCGGAACTGGCGATCTCGCCTCGAAGATAAGCCCGCAGGGCAAGTGAAAATATTTATCTTCTCGACAAAAGGCGGCGAAACCCACTCCAAAAGACAACAGACGTTGGCCGTTCGGACGATTCGGACTAGTTCGTGATATGTTTTATCGGAAAATGCATGGTAAGGAGCAACGAAATCATTGTTTATACGATTCGGGCTTCTACATGACGATGGTGGCTAGGATGTACGTGGGACCTAATGAATGACAGTATCATTAGGTCCCTGGGGCTACTTGTGTACCATGCAAAATAACAACATTATCTATCCCCATCGTACGTCATGGCAAATGAAGTTGTGCGTGCCTCGGGGTATATTTAAAGCCAGAATTCATACCAGTTTACGCCACAGTCGTAACAAATTTCGACAACTCAGTAGTATGCAGACTCTAGTGGATGTTCCTTACACTCTTGCCTCTCATATTTATAAAGGAGTCGATGAACAATCCAAATAAATTACCCCTTTCTCGTGATTTGCTTTCGTCACTTCTCCTTAAAATTGCAAATGGCGGCTCAACATTCTGCTTAACCAGTTCCCCGTATGACACCGCTCTATTTACTGCAGCGCCATCTCTAAATGAATGCAGACAACTTGTACGCTACAACATTTTTTGACATTATTTTCGCCAGGATGTAAGGTCATCTGAATGCGCAGTATCGTACATTTGTGGTGGTAATTATTCTCAGTGGTGTGTCCATGACTAAACAGGAAAAAAGGCCTATTTAAAACAAGAATAAAAAGTAATAATAAAAATATTTTTGATCAAAATTCTCTTCTTATTTGGAAGAATTACTGTATCTTTTTAAGCTTCATGCATGCTATCAATGAAACAATTCCGTTCACACTTCGAATTTGCCTTGATAGGTCGGACCACCTGAAGAATTCAAAATCCGAGGAGGAATCTGCAAACAAGAAATGAGCCAATCAGAACGAATGTGTGTAGGATGAGGTATTCTCACATTAGTTGTGTCATTTCTCCTAATATGGCGGTAGCCGTGGCCAGATACGAAGTACAATCCACTCATACGGCACATTTCGTAATTCAAATGACTTCGGGGTCACCAAAATTTCGTGTGTTGTGCATAAGTTTTAAGGTGTGTATGTTTGAATGTGTTTAATGTTTAATACCAAGTTATTAACATGAATGTAATGCGGAACGCGACGTTAACCCTCAATTCTGTCTCTCGCTCTCTCTGACACTAATTCGAGAGAGAGAGAGAGAGAATTAGGGTTTAACGTCGCATTCAGCAATATTTCAGCTATATAGCGACGATCAAACAAAATTCTAAGCAATCAATTCAAAAACTCGGTAAACTAATGCGTTAAAACAGGTACAAACATTAAAATTTGTACAACAAACCAATCTCTCTCAAATAACCTAAAATACAATCTTCTTTCACTCTGCTAAAAGATCTTCCAGCGTATCTGCTCGATAAAAAGTATCTCTTACAGTTTTAAAATCTATGCAGTCCAGGAGAATATGTCTCACCGTCAGATCTTCATGGCAAGGTATACACCTTGGAATCGGCTCCTGTTTTAGTAAATATTCATGAGTTAATCGTGTGTGACCGATCCTACATCGTCTAATCATGGCCTGGTCGAAGCGTTTATGACTGTTCAGGTGAGTATAACCAACCGTTTTTTTGAACTCGTGAAGTTTGTTATTATTCATAGTATCCCATAGCGATTGAAACAGCCTTCTTACATATGCGCAGATAGATGGTCTGAAATCGCTGTATGGGAGACCAACAGGATCAACTTCTCCATCTAAAGCTGCCTTAGCTAGTCTATCAGCTTCAGAGAGAGAGAGAGAGAATTAGGGTTTAACGTCGCATTCAGCAATATTTCAGCTATATAGCGACGATCAAACAAAATTCTAAGCAATCAATTCAAAAACTCGGTAAACTAATGCGTTAAAACAGGTACAAACATTAAAATTTGTACAACAAACCAATCTCTCTCAAATAACCTAAAATACAATCTTCTTTCACTCTGCTAAAAAGATCTTCCAGCGTATCTGCTCGATAAAAAGTATCTCTTACAGTTTTAAAATCTATGCAGTCCAGGAGAATATGTCTCACCGTCAGATCTTCATGGCAAGGTATACACCTTGGAATCGGCTCCTGTTTTAGTAAATATTCATGAGTTAATCGTGTGTGACCGATCCTACATCGTCTAATCATGGCCTGGTCGAAGCGTTTATGACTGTTCAGGTGAGTATAACCAACCGTTTTTTTGAACTCGTGAAGTTTGTTATTATCCATAGTATCCCATAGCGATTGAAACAGCCTTCTTACATATGCGCAGATAGATGGTCTGAAATCGCTGTATGGGAGACCAACAGGGTCAACTTCTCCATCTAAAGCTGCCTTAGCTAGTCTATCAGCTTCAGTGTTGCCTTTGATGTCAACGTGACTAGGCACCCAACAAAACACAATATCTATCTGTTGATCAAATCTGGTGTCATATAATTGTAGAATTTCCAAGATGGTGGGATGAGTGGAATTTCCATTTTTAATTGCTTTAAGGCATGACAGTGAATCTGAGAATATGACATATTTTTTCCTTCTAGTGGATCCAATACCTTCCAAAGCAGATAATAGAGCTTTTGCTTCTGCAGTAAATATGGAACTTTTACCTGGCAGTCGATAAGTTTTAGTTTTGGAACTAAAGATAGTAGCACATGCTACTCTCTCACCATCTTTAGAACCATCTGTATAAATAGCCTGATGTGAACTGTATTTCTCTCTCAGTAGACCGAATTCCTGAGTATACACGAGCTGGCTCGTGTCTGCCTTTTTATATTTAGTCAGTGAAATATCTATTTCTGGTGTGGCTAACTGCCATGGTGGAGTTGGCAAGAGCTCGTTAGGTAAAATCTGACTAACTTTAATACCAGCTGCTACAAGATGTGGTTTCATACGGATTCCAAGAGGTGGGATAATCGAGGGTTTTAGCGAATATAAATCTGCGTACTCAGGGTTGAAAACACAGTTATATGCAGGATTTGAGTGGTTCGAACGCAGTTTTGTGATATATTGCAGCGATAATTTAATTCTCCGAAGTTCTAAAGGAATTTCATCCGCTTCTACGTACAAGCTTTCTTTGGGTGATGTTCTGAACGCACCGAGGCAAAGCCTTAGTCCTTGACGGAGAATAGGATCTAGCTTTGCCAAGTTTGACTTGCTTGCACCATTGTAAACAATAGAACCATAATCGAGTTTGGAACGAACAAGCGATCGATATAAATGAAGGAGAGTTTGCTGATCTCCCCCCCACTTATAGCTGGCAACGACTTTCAACAAATCCAGAGCTTTCGTGCATTTGGCTTTTAAGCAATTTATATGTGATTTGAATGTTAGTCGTTGATCAAACCACATGCCTAGAAATTTGACCTCTTTTACTACTTTGATTTCAGTTCCGTCTAATTTTAATTTTGGATCTTCGTGCTGGAAGTATTTTCTGCAAAAGTGTATACAATTTGTCTTAGCTCTGGAGAACTTGAAACCATTTTCTAGACACAATTTCTGAATTCTGTGTAGACAAAGTTGTAATGTTCTCTCAATACTGTGTATACTTTTCCCACTACACGATATATTGAAATCGTCTACAAAAAGTGAGCCATCAATTCATTTATTCAGAACTGCAGGCAGGCTGTTGATCTTAATACTAAACAGAGTAGTAGACAAAATACTGCCCTGTGGGACACCCTGGTCTTGATCAAAATGATCAGACATAGTTGTACCCAAACGAATTTGGAATTGTCTATCATTCAAAAAGTTGGAAATAAAAACTGGTAAACGACCTTTTAATCCCATCTTTTGAAGATCTATGCAGTCTATGGGAATATGTTTCACCGTGAGACCTTCATGGCAAGGTATACACCTTGGAACCGGTTCCTGTTTTAGTAAATATTCATGAGTAAATCGTGTGTGACCGATCCTACATCGTCTAATCATGGCCTGGTCGAAACGTTTATGACTGTTCAGGTGAGTATAACCAACCGTTTTTTTGAAGTCGTGAAGTTTGTTATTATCCATAGTATCCCATAAAGCGGCTCCTGTTTTAGTAAATATTCATGAGTAAATCGTGTGTGACCGATCCTACATCGTCTAATCATGGCCTGGTCGAAACGTTTATGACTGTTCAGGTGAGTATAACCAACCGTTTTTTTGAACTCGTGAAGTTTTTTATTATCCATAGTATCCCATAGCAATTGTCAAGGCCCCTTGATAGCACGTCAAGTTTCGTGACAATCAAAGATTGTATCTATGTCACAAGTTGTGAAAGGTAAGTGCATTTAGTACAGCTCTCGTCTCACTCACCCCTTCCCTCACACCCTGCCTCTCTCCCCTCGCTCTCTCCCCGCCCTATGAGTACCAAATTATGTGTTACAAATTTATCTGAGGAAATGCTCTTCGCCCGTGTTTCACACGAGCTTTCATTTTACGTTTGAATTTTGCTGTAAAAATGTCCAATATTGGCGGACGAGAATTGTCTTCATGTACATCTGTCTGTGTTCGTCCGTCACACTTGTCTCTTTAACAAGATATCTCACGGCTCTAGCTATAGCTAGGGACACCAACGTTTAATAGATCACACATGCATATGGCTATGACCTAGAAGCCTGTTCAATCTGGACCTGATTGAGCGGAAACCCAAGTGACCATTTTTAATTCATGCAAATCTTTAATGATTAATATCTCTTATACTCTTCAACTGAGTCTGTTCATTACGAAACGTATTGAATGATCGCTGTTGATTTCCTGATTGAACGGAAACCTTGGGGACGATTTTTGGTTAATGCAACATTAGTATTGATTGATATCGCCCATGCTTTCCATACAAAAGTTGATGTAGACAATCATTAATTTACATCAACAGACTTTCAATGAATGTCTAATGCTCGGACGACTGAACGGCCTTGCAGCTAAACCTCGCACAGAGAACGAGAGAATTAAGGTTTAACGTCGCATTCAGCAATATTTCAGCTATATAGAGACGATAACTCCGCACAGTAAGCCCCCATCTCATAAACGTGCACTGTGTTTGTCACAAACTGGCCCTGGCATGTACTTCCTTACATAAAACAGGTCGAGGAGACATTGACGTGTCTGTGGAAGTTTTCGAGAACCCTCCAAAACGATTGGGAGTCTTCGCCACACAGTGCTCGTTGATCGGTCAAAGGGTATTTACTGTTGCTCCACATCCACTCGTGGTCGTCAGATACCGACCCATGTTCAGAAAGACACAGGAATACAAATGACCGGAAGCCAGTGCGAGAGTAGAAACTGCACAAATTTAAAATCTTGTGCAAGGACAGGTGGCAATCCTTCATTTGAGTGTGACCACTTAAGGTCAGTCCCGTATGCGATGCCAGGGAATGAAGTTGTCCTCAATGCAAACCACCTTACAGATATGAAAGATCGCAATCTGATCACAGAGGAACGCTTCAATGAGGCATCCACTTAGAAGGCCAGTGCAGACAGGACAACCTCACCATTGTTGGTGCAGATACCTCCACCGAAATTAACTTCTCGGCGCTTTGTATATCTATCCATTTATACTGGCAAGAAAACATATTGGTCATTTTTGACACCAACAAGAACATCATGACCTGCAGATGCACGAAGTTAAGCGCACCTGCGTGCATAAGATTGTTGCAAAGTGGTATCTGCAACAAGAAATGCCCCATCAGTACATGTCAAGCACATCCGAAGATATGAATATTACATGTACATGTAGTACTGATGAAGAAATTACTGATGAAGACATGCAGCAGACAGAGGGGACTCTGGAGAGCAACACTACCAGAACTGAGCCTACTTCAGCATTTCCAAATTCAAGTTACATTACTCTGGAAAAAGCCATTCCTCCGGAAATATCAGAAGAAGTGCAACATAAATGCACTGCTCTTCAATATTTGTCAGGATCTCCAATTATGCCGCCCGAAAGCTGTTGTTTCGAGTGTCAAGACCCCTTGATAGCAAGTTTCAAGTTTCGCGACGATCAAAGATTGTATCTATGTCGCAAGTTGTGAAAGGTAAGTGCATTTAGTACAGGTCTCGTCTCACTCACCCCTTCCCTCACACCCTGCCTCTCTCCCCTCGCTCTCTCCCCGCCCTATGAGTACCAAATTATGTGTTACAAATTTATCTGAGGAAATGCTCTTCGCCCGTGTTTCACACGAGCTTTCATTTTACGTTTGAATTTTGCTGTTATAATGTCCAATATTGGCGGACGAGAATTGTCTTCATCATGTACATCTGTCTATGTGTTCGTCCGTCACACTTGTCTCTTTACCAAGATATCTCACGGCTCTAGCTACAGCTAGGGACACCAAACTTTAATACATCACACATGCATATGGCTATGACCTAGAAGCCTGTTCAATCTAGACCTGATTGAGCGTTAACCCAGGTGACCATTTTTAATTCATGCAAATCTTTCATGATTAGTATCTCTTATACTCTTCAACTGAGTCTGTTCATTACGAAACGTATTGAATGATCACTGTTGATTTCCTGATTGAACGGAAACCTTGGAGAAGATTTTTGGTTAATGCAACATTAGTATTGATTGTTATCTCCCATGCTTTCCATACAAAAGTTGATGTAGACAATCATTAATTTACATCAACAGACTTTCAATGAATGTCTGTAATGCTCGGACGACTGAACGGCCTTGCAGCTAAACCTCGCACAGAGAGCGAGTGAATTAAGGTTTAACGTCGCATTGAGCAATATTTCAGCTATATGGAGACGATAACTCCGCACAGTAAGCCCCCATCTCATAAACGTGCACTGTGTCACAAACTGGCCCTGGCATGTACCGACTCTTCAAAAAATCTTGCTTACATAAAACAGGTCGAGGAGACATTGAGGTGTCTGTGGAAGTCTTTCGAGAACCCTCCAAAACGATTGGGAGTCTTTTCACCACACAGTGCTCGTTGATCGGTCAAAGGGTATTTACTGTTGCTCCACATCCACTCGTGGTCGTCAGATACCGATCCATGTTCAGAAAGACACAGGAATACAAATGACCGGAAGCCAGTGCGAGAGTAGAAACTGCACAAATTTAAAATCTTGTGCAAGGACAGGTGGCAATCCTTCATTTGAGTGTGACCACTTAAGGTCAGTCCCGTATGCGATGCCAGGGAATGAAGTTGTCCTCAATGCAAACCACCTTTATACAGATATGAAAGATCGCAATCTGATCACAGAGGAACGCTTCAATGACGCATCCACATTGAAGGCCAATGCAGACAGGACAACCTCACCATTGTTGGTGCAGATACCTCCACCGAAATTAACTTCTCGGCGCTTTGTATATCTATCCATTTATACTGGCAAGAAAACATATTGGTCATTTTTGACACCAACAAGAACATCATGACCTGCAGATGCACGAAGTTAAGCGCACCTGCGTACATAAGATTGTTGCAAAGTGGTATCTGCAACAAGAAATGCCCCATCAGTACATGTCAAGCACATCCGAAGATATGAATATTACATGTACATGTAGTACTGGTGAAGAAATTACTGATGAAGACATGCAGCAGACAGAGGGGACTTTGGAGAGCAACACTACCAGAACTGAGCCTACTTCAGCATTTCCAAATTCAAGTTACATTACTCTGGAAAAAGCCATTCCTCCGGAAATATCAGAAGAAGTGCAACATAAATGCACTGCTCTTCAATATTTGTCAGGATCTCCAATTATGCCGCCCGAAAGCTGTTGTTTCGAGTGTCAAGACCCCTTGATAGCACGTCAAGTTTCGTGACAATCAAAGATTGTATCTATGTCGCAAGTTGTGAAAGGTAAGTGCATTTAGTACAGGTCTCGTCTCACTCACCCCTTCCCTCACACCCTGCCTCTCTCCCCTCGCTCTCTCCCCGCCCTACGAGTACCAAATTATGTGTTACAAATTTATTTGAGGAAATGCTCTTCGCCCGTGTTTCACACGAGCTTTCATTTTACGTTTGAATATTGCTGTAAAAATGTCCAATATTGGCGGACGAGAATTGTCTTCATCATGTACATCTGTCTATGTGTTCGTCCGTCACACTTGTCTCTTTAACAAGATATCTCACGGCTCTAGCTATAGCTAGGGACACCAAAATTTAATACATCACACATGCATATGGCTATGACATAGAAGCCTGTTCAATCTGGGCCTGATTGAGCGGAAACCCAAGTGACCATTTTTAATTCATGCAAATCTTTAATGATTAATATCTCTTATACTCTTCAACTGAGTCTGTTCATTACGAAACGTATTGAATGATCGCTGTTGATTTCCTGATTGAACGGAAACCTTGGGGACGATTTTTGGTTAATGCAACATTAGTATTGATTGATATCTCCCATGCTTTCCATACAAAAGTTGATGTAGACAATCATTAATTTACATCAATAGACTTTCAATGAATGTCTGTAATGCTCGGACGACTGAACGGCCTTGCAGCTAAACCTCGCACAGAGAGCGAGTGAATTAAGGTTTAACGTCGCATTGAGCAATATTTCAGCTATATGGAGACGATAACTCCGCACAGTAAGCCCCCATCTCATAAACGTGCACTGTGTCACAAACTGGCCCTGGCATGTACCGACTCTTCAAAAAATCTTGCTTACATAAAACAGGTCGAGGAGACATTGAGGTGTCTGTGGAAGTCTTTCGAGAACCCTCCAAAACGATTGGGAGTCTTTTCACCACACAATGCTCGGTGATCGGTCAAACGGTATTTAATGTTGCTCCACATCCACTCGTGGTCGTCAGATACCGATCCATGTTCAGAAAGACACAAATTTAAAATCTTGAGCAAGGACAGGTGGCAATCCTTCATTTGAGTGTGACCACTTAAGGTCAGTCCCGTATGCGATGCCAGGGAATGAAGTTGTCCTCAATGCAAACCACCTTTATACAGATATGAAAGATCGCAATCTGATCACAGAGGAACGCTTCAATGAGGCATCCACATTGAAGGCCAATGCAGACAGGACAACCTTACCATTGTTGGTGCAGATACCTCCACCGAAATTAACTTCTTGGCGCTTTGTATATCTATCCATTTATACTGGCAAGAAAACATATTGGTCACGCTTCAATAGAGCATTGGTCATTTTTGACACCAACAAGAACATCATGACCTGCAGATGCACGAAGTCTAAGCGCACCTGCGCACATAAGATTGTTGCAAAGTGGTATCTGCAACAAGAAATGCCCCATCAGTACATGTCAAGCACATCCGAAGATATGAATATTACATGTACATGTAGTACTGGTGAAGAAATTACTGATGAAGACATGCAACAGACAGAGGGGACTCTGGAGAGCAACACTACCAGAACTGAGCCTAATTCAGCATTTCCAAATTCAAGTTACATTACTCTGGAAAAAGCCATTCCTCCGGAAATATCAGAAGAAGTGCAACGTAAATGCACTGCTCTGCAATATTTGTCAGGATCTCCAATTATGCCGCCCGAAAGCTGTTGTTCCGAGTGTCAAGACCCCTTCATAGCAAGTTTCAAGTTTCGCGACGATCAAAGATTGTATCTATGTCGCAAGTTGTGAAAGGTAAGTGCATTTAGTACAGGTCTCGTCTCACTCACCCCTTCCCTCACACCCTGCCTCTCTCCCCTCGCTCTCTCCCCGCCCTATGAGTACCAAATTATGTGTTACAAATTTATCTGAGGAAATGCTCTTCGCCCGTGTTTCACACGAGCTTTCATTTTACGTTTGAATTTTGCTGTTATAATGTCCAATATTGGCGGACGAGAATTGTCTTCATGTACATCTGTCTATGTGTTCGTCCGTCACACTTGTCTCTTTACCAAGATATCTCACGGCTCTAGCTATAGCTAGGGACACCAAACTTTAATACATCACACATGCATATGGCTATGACCTAGAAGCCTGTTCAATCTGGACCTGATTGAGCGGAAACCCAGGTGACCATTTTTAATTCATGCAAATCTTTAATGATTAATATCTCTTATACTCTTCAACTGAGTCTGTTCATTACGAAACGTATTGAATGATCGCTGTTGATTTCCTGATTGAACGGAAACCTTGGGGACGATTTTTGGTTAATGCAACATTAGTATTGATTGTTATCTCCCATGCTTTCCATACAAAGTTGATGTAGACAATCATTAATTTACATCAACAGACTTTCAATGAATGTCTGTAATGCTCGGACGACTGAACGGCCTTGCAGCTAAACCTCGCACAGAGATCGAGTGAATTAAGGTTTAACGTCGCATTGAGCAATATTTCAGCTATATAGAGACGATAACTCCGCACAGTAAGCCCCCATCTCATAAACGTGCACTGTGTCACAAACTGGCCCTGGCATGTACCGACTCTTCAAAAAATCTTGCTTACATAAAACAGGTCGAGGAGACATTGAGGTGTCTGTGGAAGTCTTTCGAGAACCCTCCAAAACGATTGGGAGTCTTTTCACCACACAGTGCTCGTTGATCGGTCAAACGGTATTTACTGTTGCTCCACATCCACTCGTGGGACATACGGCACCCCACAACAATGGCTGCCTCCAAAAACGGCTTTGGACAAGATTGTATGTTTGATTAACAGCCAAATCCAGTATCTCCTCACCGGTTGTTGTCATCATGCAGATTTACCAAACTTCGTTCAGAATGGCGGACTCAGGAAGACGGACGACGGCTCAGTTGCATATGACCTGGGCATTGATAGTCACATAACTGACCCGAAGGAACTTTTGATCATCCCCATAGATGAGCTATTAAAGAAAATCAAACCGGCACAGAAAGGTGCTGGAAGAGGCAGAAACGTTCGAGGTAAACGTCAAATTGAGGTGACTCCACAGAGACTACCATCGGCGAAAAGACGACCAACTACATCTACACCCAGGTATTTACGCTTGTTGTGATCACTTGAATATCCATACCCAACACCAGAAGTTCATAAAATACAGAGAAGTGTGACAGCTTCTACTTAGACCCTTTCCACCTCCGTGTGCTCCGCTGTATACTGATTGGTGTATAGCTTTGCGGGAACAGCCGATCTCAGCTAGTTATTTCTAGATGTTGGCGCTCAAAGCATGCCGGTATAGAGTGATTTTGTAAAGAGCAGCCGACGAAAAATCTCCCACAATCCTGAGAGTGAATCAAAGCTATATTTAGCAACAGCTATCACGTGATAGGCCCAGTCTTCCAGAGCACACAGTTGATGAGTGTCTTATAGTAAGCTGTCACACTTCTCTGTATTTGATGAACTTATGCCTACACTTATTAATTTGGACAATGAAAACGCATGCCAAAATACTCAGTACTATGTACTAATCAATGAATAAGTAAACCTTTAAGCTTTTATAGTATTGCTCCATGTTCATGGCCATCATTTGTCACACTCTTACATTCACGGAATGCTACAGCACATCTTGGATACGTTTTCTGCAGAAAACTTCATCTGGATGGAGAAGGTGGGCAGGTTCCTGTTGACGAATTAGCCAACATGAGTTTGGATTCCATCAACGAGGATATAGTAGAGTGAGGTTATTTTGCAGGACAGCTGATGATACCTCTCCCAGCTTATGGAGATAATACGTGTGAATATAGAAGGACTGCTATTGGAGAGAAAGGAAAACAGTACATGCATTCTGAATTATGGCCTGTTGTGCCACCAAATATGACAGTTCTGTCATGTGTCTGTTACGAATACTGGGTAATCTTGAAGTTACTGAGAATGAGTACCATACTTCAAAATCAACAGATTATGTGAAGTTGTTCAATGATAACAAATCAAAAATCTGTCCGATGATCCTTGATATGACACCCCTGTAAATATGGTGTGTTTTCCTGGAAGTCGACATGGTTGCAGTGAGATACACTTGAGAATGTACTCATTCCTGGGAATCTTGTTTACTAAAGAGCAGTGAAACTATTCGTAACTATAGGGAATTGAACATCTTGTGGTGTATATCATCATCGATTTGGCCTATCGTCTGGCGCCCAAATGATTTGGATGAAGGATTCCGGTAACAATTGATATAACTTCAGTAGCATAAGATACACGTGTAATGTATTAATTATGTAGATAGGTAAATGTATATGGAGTGTTTGCAGGATTACAGTCATTTCTGCTGGTTATTTTACTGCATAATTTAGACAAGGGACCACGAGATTGGGTACTTGTGCAGAATTTATGCCCATGGTACTGCATATTAGAATTGCAGACAAAGGACTGTGTGATTGGGTATCTATGCATGCCCATGGTACTGCATATTAGAATTGCAGACAAAGGACTGCGTGATTGGGTATTTATGCATGCCCATGGTACTGCATATTAGAAATGCAGACAAAGGACTGTGTGATTGGGTATCTATGCATGCCCATGGTACTGCATATTAGAATTGCAGACAAAGGACTGTGTGATTGGGTATCTATGCATGCCCATGGTACTGCATATTAGAATTGCAGACAAAGGACTGTGTGATTGGGTATTTATGCATGCCCATGGTACTGCATATTAGAAATGCAGACAAAGGACTGTGTGATTGGATATTCATGCATGCCCATGGTACTGCATATTAGAATTGCAGACAAAGGACTGTGTGATTGGGTATCTATGCATGCCCATGGTACTGCATATTAGAATTGCAGACAAAGGACTGTGTGATTGGGTATTTATGCATGCCCATGGTACTGCATATTAGAATTGCAGACAAAGGACTGTGTGATTAGGTTATCTATGCATGCCCATGATACTGCATATTAGAATTGCAGACAAAGGACTGTGGGATGGAGTATTTATGCAGAATTTAGCCCATGTTACCATTGTATAATACTACATATAGAATTGAAAATTTATATTTTTACAATTTGGACGAAGGATTTCAACTCACGGTGTGAATGACTACATGTATGACCGTTATCTGCATATAGCTATAATTAGTGTAAAATTATTATATCATAAACGGACCATCATGAATGTCCATGAATGTAGTTTATGTTCATAATTAGCGAACATCCTGTGATTTATTGTTCAAGGATCATTGTTTATTGAACACAATGCTCGTGTTCCTTAATCATGGTTTCAATCGACAGCAATTCTTTGACTTTTGAGCTTTTCAATCGTATACCAACTAACAGTAGATTTAGGTGCTAATATAAACTATATGAAAATGTGTGAATTACTAGGTAGATATGGATACTAAATAATAAGGCTCAATGCCAACATTCAACCGTTTAAGGCAAGTTGTACTTTCACAGTACATGTATGCACTGATGAAGCCAAATATCTAAACACACACACGGGAGGGGTTAAATGTTCTTGACTTAGCTCTACCAAAAGACACAAGAATACTAGAACATATGTAATAATACCTACTAAAAGTATATTGGATCATATTTAGCTTTATCCACCACCTGCAGCATAAACAAGATATCTGAGGGCAATTATTATGTGTTTCTTCATTGTGCTTGTGCAAAATCTGTATATCTGAGACTGTATGCAGGGTGAAGGGTTACCCTAGAGGACACCGACCACTGTAATTTGATGTAACAAGCAGCACGAGTAGAAACCAGCCTTATCTCAGTGGGCTTGGATATAAATCACTGTTAAAAACCACAAGGCTCGGATAGAGCCTCTATCTGTGTTTGTTCCAAGGAGTAAAATAGAACGAGGACGATACTCAAAACTTCTCCAGACTGTAGACTTTGTATACATTGTAACCTCAACAACGTTGAGGATGAATGACATTTTCTCATGGAGTGTCCTATATATAAAATACAAAGGAAACATGTTATGCGAACAGTTGTCCGAATTCTTCCAAACGTTCTTTCACTTGATGTTCAGGAAATTTTTACTTTATTTCTGGACCCTCCTCCATACTTCGCATCTATCATATCACGATTTATCTACAACTGTTTTCAAATACGCAAAACATTGAAACTGGACAAGACCCCTGTTGGCGCCTTATAAGTCAATATATCACATTCTTCATATACTGTATTATTATAGACTGCCTTCTACACTGTCTAAACTTATATTACGGTTTAGCAGAATAGTATAGAATATGTATTGCGGCCTATAACTATTGGTAATGTTATGCCTTATTTAAGTTGGCTATAAAGTTCTGGTAGGTCTAATTGATGTATTTCTTTATTACACTCAGCATGACACTCACGAGTTGGGTAAACCGCTAAATATTGCTCTGTATCTATTGTTGTATTTGTGATACATGGCAGTGTGACTATGCGCCACAGGACCTACGAAGTAAGGTAGGCATTAGGACAGGCACTGAGCTCTTGGCAATCCCCCCCCCCCCCCAGCCCCAAGTTGAAATCCTGCCTATATTAAGATGGGCACATGCAGCCCAAGTCAGAATCACCAGAGATTTTCATCAAAAATCACCAGAAATTTTCGATTAAAACAGTATTGAATATTTTATTGAAGATTAAAAGTGATGGGATTGAATGAATAGTTTACCAGTTACTGTGCTGATGTGAATCTGTGACACACCAACACACTCTGTGGCAGTGATTCTGTGACACACCAACACACTCTGTGGCAGTGATTCTGTATCCCTTAATCAAGGAATCAAAATTTGAAATGACAAGAAAAATTTAGACATAATTACACATGTAATGTTTTTGTTTAAATTATATCCCAGTGTGATATATAGTCAATATTCAAGAAGTACAATCAAAGTTACTTTAGCTAGTTAAATTCTACCCAAAGAAAATAAATTAAGACCCTTTAAACATGCCGTCAATGCCAGATGTTGAGTTTTATACAGCTGTAGATCAGGGCTCTGGGTGCATATATCATGTTTCCATACCCTTAATGCACACAACAGCGGCAAAACAAAGCCTCTTTGAACAACCTATCTTTATACAGGAAATTCTTAACCCAGAAAATACCATTCTCTCTCAAAAGAAAACAATTTACGTCAGGAAGGCCTTTTTATTAAGCTAATTTTGTTAGGTAGGGGCCTACTTAGATTCAATAATTGTCATGAAATTTCTTTGGTTATATCTTAATTGCAACTATGTTTGTTCTTCAAACCTAACATGCTTGAGCTATACATGTATAACACACTTTCATTTGAGAGTCCAGACATTCCACCCTTCATGTGAACAAATTGTACTAAACATGGAATAATTAAATTCACACTACCCATTTCTACAGTATCAGTACTATGTTACTATCTGTAGCAGTTGAAACCCAGTAAAACTGAAACAATTAAAACCAGTAAAGAAATTTGTCTGTTGAATAACAGAAAATATGGTATGGAGATTTGAATGAGTAAACTACTAAACAACTTACATGATACCAGCAAAATGTCCCAACACAAGCTGATAAATTCCTTGGGTGGCTTGCAGGACAGCTTTGTTTCACCCTCACTAAATTTTATCATTGTTGCTCACAGGCTAATCTGAAGGATGATACCAGATCTTTCTATGTTCTGCTGGGTTATTGCTTCAGGCTGACTCAATTGGTCGATGTAGGATATTTCATCATCAGTGGCAATTTGACCTAAATTTGAAGCCTGCATGATTTGGTCTGTGATGAAATGTTTGGATGTGAAATAGGATACACGTTAAAGGCCACAGTTTACATATATCTATAACCATATACTGAATTGTGTGTATTAAGAATGACAAGTTGCCTGGTAATAGCAGTGTAGATAAATGCACTAACAAATGATGGAAAATTAGCATTTCCTATTTCATTATCCCATCACGTTTTGTACTGTGTTATATATACAGTGAAACATCCAGCCAAGGGTTCCCAATGGGCATGACAGTGCACTCGCTGAGCTATCAATAAATAAAAAAAAATAATTATAAATCAAATTTACATCAGAATTCGGTCAGCTCAGAACTTGCTGGTAACAATGCCCTAATGCACGTTCATGCCAAAAATAAAGATTGTAATGTCAATGGTTCTCCGTATTTTGCCGACGAAAGGATTCGTATGGACTCACTGACTCATTACCGGACAATTTGCGATCTGTAGCCTACTTCGTAGGAATATAGTTGGTTTGTGCCTTTGTTTCTTGTCGGCTTAAATTGAATTGAATTGAATAGATGGTTTTCTCCATCTAGGGAGAGATCTGTTTGGATAAATACTGTGCGTAGGATAGCCAATGATCAATAATTGGAACTGTAGATAGAAAACTGTCGAAGATAAAGACCGGAAACGGCGGGGGGGGGGGGGCGAACAGACGGATGAACTGACAGACGGAAGGGGGGGGGAGGGACAAACGGATGAACTGACAGACGGAAGGAAATAGCCACCACATCATAAGTCCGCCTTTTGGGCGGGCGTATAAACCTGACTCCTCAATGTGATAAATTAATATGCGTCTTTTGCGGGGCTATACAGTCTAGTACAGTCACGTCGCCAGTTCCGACCCACCAAAGTGAAATTTGCATCTGTTTCAGAAGGAAATGGTTTGATTGACATATTCATTATCTTGATCGCCGTACAATTGTCCATAGCCTTTATTAACAAACTAACTTAGCCGGGGATAAACTGAACTGCAGGGGAAAATTTTTTACGTTTCTTAATGAGAGGTGTCAGTTCCGACCCACTGTCGCCAGTTCCGATCCAGCCTCGTTTTGACATTGACCTTTGACCCAGATATAAACAAATGTAATCGTCAACATGATAACTTCTCTGCCAAAATAGGGTCCTAGCTGGATATTTCATTTTGAATGTCTTCATCTGATAAGTGAACATATGACGTTAAAGAATGTGGGTTGGGGTAGCTAAATAATATATAGCCCTCATACTCTTGAGGGCTATATATTATTTAGCTAGGGTTGGGGGCGATAGTGATATGGTCGAGCTGATCATATTGACAAGATATACTGGGCACTGAAATAACTCCGATGGCTAATAAGCGTATACTCACTCGAAAATGATGATAAATCAACGGTACTTTTACTTATTTTACCTCTGAATAGCAGATGAAAGAGAAGATATGCTAATCAGCACTCGAGTTACGATTTACGTAGTGAGCGCTGCGTTCGCAAGACATGTTCAGGCCATGGTACGACCCAGATTGGCCATCCATGGATGATGGTGTTTCGGAACTGGGTCAGTCAGTTGATGTCAACAATGGAGCAAGTAGCCTTTAGAGAGACACCTCTGTAAATAAATTAATGACATATACATAGTACCATATACTCACCTGAACAGTCATAAACGCTTCGATCAGGCCATGATTAGACGATGTAGGATCGGTCACACACGATTAACTCATGAATATTTACTAAAACAGGAGCCGATTCCAAGGTGTATACCTTGCCATGAAAATCTGACGGCGAGACATATTCTCCTGGACTGCATAGATTTTAAAACTGTAAGAGATACTTTTTATCGAGCAGATACGCTGGAAGATCTTTTTAGCAGAGTGAAAGAAGATTGTATTTTAGGTTATTTGAGAGAGATTGGTTTGTTGTACAAATTTTAATGTTTGTACCTGTTTTAACGCATTAGTTTACCGAGTTTTTGAATTGATTGCTTAGAATTTTGTTTGATCGTCGCTATATAGCTGAAATATTGCTGAATGCGACGTTAAACCCTAATTCTCTCTCTCCTTATATGTGAGAAACAAAACATCAAAACTTTGATAGGAAGCCCTGGCAGACAACACGGTTTTTGACCAACGGCGAGTCATGGTGTTTGTACTTAGACCGATGTAGTCGTGTGTATGGTGTGGGTCTGCAAAGCTGTCTCCTAACAAAACCAGTGAATGCATAATATAATTTAACCATGATTGAGAGGTTGATCAACTTGCTTAAATACACCAAATGTTTTATGATTTCACGTGATCATGGTTATGACAAGAAGCAATATTTTGGGAAGTGGGTCGGAACTGAAACTAGATCGGAACTGGCGATGTCACTGTATCTCGCCTCGAAGATAAGCCCGCAGGGCAAGTGAAAATATTTATCTGCTCGACAAAATACTAGTCTGTATAATTTACCAGGGGCCCTCAGTGGCCGAGTGGTCTAAGGCGCTTCGCTGGTGACCGCTAGCCTCACACCACTGAACCGGCACGGGTTCGAGCCCAGATATGCAGATGGTCCATGTGTGATAGTTTGTCAGTTACTTGCCGAAGTGCGGTGGTTCTCTCAGGGTATCCCGGCTTCCTCCACCAACCCAACTGACTGCCACCATATGAGTGAAACAAACTTGAGTGTGACATTAAGCCAAATTCCCTCCTTGTGTACCATGCAAAATAACAACATTATCTATCCCCATCGTACGTAGCTAAATAATATATAGCCCTCAAGAGGGCTATATTATTTAGCTACATCGTACGTCATGCCAAATGAAGTTGTGCGTGCCTCGGGGTATATTTAAAGCCATAATTCATACCAGTTTACGCCACAGTCGTAACAAATTTCGACAACTCAGTAGTATGCAGACTCTAGTGGATGTTCCTTACACTCTTGCCTCTCATATTTATAAAGGAGTCGATGAACAATCCAAATAAACTACCCCTTTCTCGTGATTTGCTTTCGTCACTTCTCCTTAAAATTGCAAATGGCGGCTCAACATTCTGCTTAACCAGTTCCCCGTATGACACCGCTCTATTTACTGCAGCGCCATCTCTAAATGAATGCAGACAACTTGTACGTTACAACATTTTTTGACATTATTTTCGCCAGGATGTAAGGTCATCTGAATGCGCAGTATCGTACATTTGTGGTGGTAATTATTCCCAGTGTTGTGTCCATGACTAAACAGGAAAAAAGGCCTATTTAAAACAAGAATAAAAAGTAATAATAAAATATTTTTTATCAAAATTCTCTTCTTATTTGGAAGAATTACTGTATCTTTTTAAGTTTCATGCATGCTATCAATGAAACAATTCCGTTCACACTTCGAATTTGCCTTGATAGGTCGGACCACCTGAAGAATTCAAAATCCGAGGAGGAATCTGCAAACAAGAAATGAGCCAATCAGAACGAATGTGTGTAGGATGACAGTATTCTCACATTAGTTGTGTCATTTCTCCTAATATGGCGGTAGGCGTGGCCAGATACGAAGTACAATCCACTCATACGGCACATTTCGTAATTCAAATGATTTCGGGGTCACTAAAGTTTCGTGTGTTGTGCATAAGTTTTAAGGTGTGTATGTTTGAATGTGTTTAATGTTTAATACCAAGTTATTAACATGAATACTTAGAATTTTGTTTGATCGTCGCTAAAAAAATGTAAATATTGCGGAACGCGACGTTAACCCTCAATTCTGTCTCTCGCTCTCTCTGACGCTAATTCGAACTGTGAACCGATAAGTCGAATTGTGTATGAAGATAAGAATTTGCCCCTCGCCTTATGTTGCCAGGCGACACTCGAGTCGAAAGAACAAAGGAGATAAATAGGTCCAAACCAGTTGCGCTAACAGGTCATACCGAGGGTGTGAACTGATGTGCCTACATGTCATATAATCTCATGCAAACAACTGTCCTTATTGGATAGTGTCTACTTATGAGCTATGCCATTGTAGTTTAATAGCTGCTTCCCATACGGATTTCGCGGTCCATCAATGCAATGATTTATTTAAATTTCATGATACATTTCTTTGTTCATTCAAGATCTTAATAAGCGCTATATTTTAGAATAAATAAATAAGAAAAATAGAGCACTCAATAATTTTATTACTTTCAATTTATTTTTGCTTTTTCTTTATTGTATGTCTTTCCGTTATATTTCTGTAATGTTTCGAATGCCCTGCAAAGATTGAGTTAATCTTATAATCCAACTCCTCAACACTACCACTACCGGTAATCTTATGATCCACGCACTCATCAACACCACCAAAGGATACATTTCAATGGGCAGTATAACGGATTAAGGACATTGGCTGCAAGTGCCAATCCATCGTTTTACTGAGTAGTCATTGACACTCTTTGAGCGAGTGAATTGTAAACATTCTCACCGACTACTAACATTTTCTTCTTTGCTGACTTATAAAATATATTTTATTTTATACCAAAGTGATGCATGAAACGCAGTAAGACAAGCTTATAACGCGTCTCCCACATACAATGAAATACATCAGGCAATTTACAGAAAATTCGTCCCGAACAAAATATAAGGAGAGGGGGTCAACAGGCTTTCGAAAATAAACAGTTAATGATAAGGCATACATGACTGTGTGAAAAAGTCACAGGACCGTAGTAGGGTTTTATATGATTTGAGTGTATACTTGACCTAAGACATGTTTTTGCCAATTTCGAGGTTTATAGTTCACCTAAGTAGGTCTGCCCAACTAATAAAGGGTGGGGAAATCCTCCCGAGGGTAGTGCATAGGTTGAATAAGTGTAGCATCATGTAAGCTCCCAGAATATATGGGAATTGGGAAATTCCATCCAACGATAACCATTCTCAGATGGTCTGAATCTCGAATGGACCAGGCTCCCTGGTATCAGGGAACTTTCAAAAGTCACAACGAAACATACAACCAAGGGTTCCCCATGGTGCACTCGCTGAGCGATCAATAAATAATCAAAAATAATTATAAATAAAATTTTCATCAGAGTTCGGTCAGCTCAGAACTTGCTGGTAACAAACCCCTAATGCACGTTCATGCCAAAAATCAAGGTTCTAATGTCAACGGTTCTCCGTATTTTGCCGACGAAAGACTTCGGATGGACTGACTGACTCACTGACTACCGGACAATTTGCAAATGAGAGCCTACTTCACATGAGCAGTGTGACTAACGTCACAGGACCTACGAAGTAGAGTAGGCATTAGGACTCGAACGCGAACTCAACTCTTGGAAATCCCCACCCCCAGTTGAAATCCTGCCTATATTAAGATGGGCACCGCCCAAGTCAGAATCGCCAGTGATTTTCATCAAAAATCACCAGAAATTTTCATCAAAAGTAGGTCAGCTCAGAACTTGTTGGTAACAGTCTCCTAATGCGCCTTCATTCCAAAATAAATAACGATCGCCGATTTAATTTTACAATTTTTTTAATTAAAGGAAACAGATTGAATAATATAGGTTCAGTAGATTTCAAGCTTTACGTGTGAAAATACATTTACATCTCTTTAATGGTTTTCAGTGCCCTTGTCCAGGATCAAAACAACTTTTTGAATCACATTATTTTCCCAACAATACAACAAATTTTTTATATATAGTACTATAGTAGAAAGGTAGCATTTATGTAGTTTACGGTAATTCAACTCAAGACCAACACCTTCTCTGCACAAGATAATAATGATTCTATGTCATTCTCCTGAGCATAACCGGTACAAAGACGAATAAATAGCGTCTCTACATCACGTTGTTATCTAGATATATGAGACAACACATTTTGGGTATCGGCAATCTGATGAATGTACTATTCCGGTTTTCTTGTTCCACATTATATTCTATGGTGGTTGATCGGTGATTTTCTTCATTGATAAACCTTAGACCACCTCAGCTTCGTTGTGTGAATCGGAATTGCATTGCTGTGACACACCAGCACACTCATCATCCGAACGCATGGCACGATCATACGTAGAAACTTCTGCTCGTAGTATTTAGTTAAACGTGAAATGCCCTTAGCAATCTAAGATGCAGCACACTCAGTGGCAGTGATTCTGTATCCCCTAATCAAGGAATCAAAATGGATCAAGATTTGAAATGACAAGAGAAATTGAGACATATTTTGTTTTTTGTTCAAATTATATCCAAGTGTGATATATAGTCAATATTCAAGAGGTACAAAAAAAACCAAAGTATGTCCTCATATTTTCACATCCATGCCAAGAAATACTGCATTGAAAAGGGTCCATTTAGCCTACCCTGTTTTATCGCTCTAATCAGCAAATGGCGGGGTCATATTTCTGCTGTCAAAATTGTATTTCCCTCCAAAGTCTTAACCCTTGAATCCAAGTCACGCACTCTCTGATGCAAAGTAATGATTGTCCTAACTATGCGATTAGGACATTATGAACATGTCATAGTGTACATATCATAACTCACATCAATGTTTTCTGCTATATTATTTCAATGATATGGTTTAGCAATTTAAGTTATGGAAACAGCGCTGATTGTTTGAGGGTATATGCAGTAGGCCTATGCTGTTGGGCAATTGTGGAATTGTCCCAGATGCACGTTAAGATTAACCTCAATAATAGGGCCATGTGGCATGTGGATCAATGACAGGGTATTTTTAGCCGTGGGTAATTTGACGTGAATTTGAAGCCTGGTGTGGTCAATGATGAAATGTTTGGATGTTAAATAGGATACACGTTAAAGGCTACAGTTTACATATATATATAAGAATATACTGAAGTGTTAATTATAAATTTAATTTTAATCAGAATTATTTCAGATCAGAACTTGCTGGTAATAATGCTCTAATGCACGTTCATGCCAAAAATCAAGGTTCTAATGTCAACGGTTCTGCTTATTTTGCCGACGAAAGGATTCGGATGGACTGACTCACTCATTACCGGACAATTTGCGATCTGTAGCCTACTTCGTAGGAATAGGAAAATAATTAAACATTTAATGATACTGCATAAATAATAATGCATATATTAAATTATTGTATTCCATTTATGTAGTAGTTTGAACGGTCTCTGTGAAATGTTCAGAGAAGCTCAGGATGTCACGATGTTAGAATGCTAGGGTCGCTTAATTTGAAGGTATTTTATAAATAATCATTGAAATATTTTTGTGTTTATAATATAACTCCCAAGATGTTTTTTAATTAATATGTTAGCTGCTTCATCTTTGTCGAAGTCATCAAATAAAAGTGTTCTGGCTGTTGGTAGATTTATAGATGTAGCTGATCGAAAGATTATTTAATAGATCGACTCTTTGAGTTGTACATGACGGACAATGAAATGAAAAATGTGTAATAGTTTCGTTTACAGTGACCGTAATTACATTGTGGATTTTCTGATAAAAATGATCAAACAAGTGCCTTTTCAAGTTGCTAAATATATTTCTAAGTCGACATAGTAGGATATTTTCGTTTCGAAAACCTACATAATACCATGTATCAGGCTTAGCCAGCTGTGACACATTTCGTAGTTCGCGCAGAGCTGGATATCTATATTTTAATCAGGCGACATTGTCATTCAAATAAAACACGACTTCACTATCATTTTATCTTGGTGTTTTTTTCCGAACATGGCAGTATTTGGTAAGATTCGCTGAAAAACATGGCAGTGTGACTAACGTCACAGGACCTACGAAGTAGGGTATGCATTAGGACTCCGAAGAGCACTGGGTGTATAGAAGACCAGATCCCGTGCTGTGGGGTGAAAATGGTTTGCCGTTCTTTGAAACTTATTCGGGGAAGAGATCAGACTTGGTTATACGGCGTGGAAGAAAAAAAAGCGTCTCTACACTGTTATAAATTACACCGTAAAATTCACAGTTAAATGTACTGGCAGAAAAGGTGCCAGTACATTCAACTGTAAAATTATATGCACTGTGTTTTACAACTACCGTTTTTTAACATGCATTCAACTGTAAAAGTATGTTGCACAGTAGTTTACATTTACCGCTTTTTAACGTGCTTTAAACTGTAAAATGGTGTTGCACCGTATGTAATAATTACCGTTTTTTAATGCGCAATCAACCGTAAAATTTCGTTGCACTGTAATTTAGATTTACCGCATTTTAACATGCTTTAAACTGTAAAATGTTGTTGCACCGTATGTAATAATTACCGTTTTTTATTGTGCAATCAACCGTAAAATTTCGTTGCACAGTAGTTTTCATTTACCACTTTTTAACGTGCTTTAAGCTGTAAAATGTTGTTGCACCGTATGTAATAATTACCGGTTTTTAATGTGCAATCAACCGTAAAATTTCGTTGCACTGTAATTTACATTTACCGCTTTTAAACATGCTTTAAACTGTAAAATGTTGTTGCACCATATGTAATAATTACCGTTTTTTAATCTGCAATCAACCGTAAAATTTTGTTGCACTGTAGTTTACATTTACCACTTTTTAACTTGCTTTAAACTGTTTAACCTGCATTCCACTGTAAACTAGGTTGCACTGTAATTTACAATTACCGTTTTCTCAACATACTTTTAAACTGTACAATTACATTACACTGTTTTACAATTACTGGTTTCAAACCTACACTCAAACGTAAAGTTACATTGCACTGTATTGTAAATTTATCGATTTTATAACTTTTTGTAACATGTATTAAACTGGAAAATTTACACTGCACTTAATACAATCACCATGTTTTAACACAAATCCAACTTAAATTTTACAATACTGTTATCATTCATTATAATTACCCCTTTATCAAATTACTGTAAAAAGTATTGTGAAATCAACATTTTGCACCTTACATGAAAACGAAGTTGTGCCTAGCTTCTGCTGTAAACCCAAAACCGATTTGCCCTTTTGTCTTTCTCTACCAGGTCTGCAGTATTGGCCAAGCTTTCTATAATTTTGCTTTACTTTTCTAATGTCGCCCAAGAGATAACATGTTGAGACAGTTGTACTGGATCTCTTGCTGAAGAAGACATGACTGATCATCATTGGTACCCAGCACATTCGAAAACACCATGGACCTTACACTCCATGAAAAACAGAACAATTAAAAATTGATTGAACATACTTGACATTTATTCCATTATAACCAAATAATGTTCACAGTTAAAGCTAGTAACATATTTAGAATATTTGATGCAATATGTAGTTACAATAACGAGCCATTCCACAGGAAAGTTTGTGTGAATGTCTTCCACTTCCAGTAAAGGCTTAATAACCTTATACTTCTGTAGATAATGAAATAGTTACAGGTAACCAGAGAAAACTGTAATATGAAACATTTTTACCCGACCCATTAACATTAACTAAAATGTTAATTCCAGTATCAGGTCATGTCTAAAATCCAATATTCTTTTAAAAACTCAGCATAAATATTATTCATTTTCCAGCTTTGGATTACCCTAACTTGCGCTCATCCCTGTATTGACGTGGCAACATGTTTTTAGGCAGGGAAACGCCCCCAAATTTGTCAAAATATTCAAAATCCTTGAACTCTGGCAAAATAGGTAGTTTTTTTTGGCTAATCTGGGCGCATCCTAATTTGGGCACAACATTGTCGTATCCAGGATGTAATCTAAAGCCAGGTAACAAGAGAAACACGAGAAAGCTTTCCTTTGTGAAAATATGCAACATATTAACCAGACCCATTCTGATCAAATGTTATAAACAAACTGTTATTCTAGTACCATGTCGGTGAGACCTTTGCTTTTCAGATGTCGTGTGATATGCAATATTTAATTATAGTTGCAAGGAACAACCGGGTCAACAAAAAGCTTCAAATCAATGACCTTCGTTTTTCCAGAAAGGGTCCAACAAATCTAAAATTCTGTAGTTGAACAGATAACAAGTCAACCATCACAAAACTTTGTAATATCCAATATCTTGAGCAATTAACAATTTATCAAATAGAGCATCAATAAATTAGTACTCATTCAACACATTCAGAAGAATCTTGTCTTTCCACTTCTAGACAAAGTATGTCAAAATAACCAATATTTGATTGTGGTTACAAGTTACAAACTTTTAATTTTACAGTTACAGGTAAGAAGTGAATCGTGAGCAGACTTTGTAATATGCAACATCTTGACCCAGTACCATTATATCAAAAATGGTTTCAACACATTAATCAAAAATGTTACCAACAAATTGTCATTCTTATACCAGGTCTGGAAAACTTTCGTTTTTCCAGAAAGAACCCAACAAGCCTTAAATTCTGTAGTTAAACAGATAACGAGTCAATCATCACATAACTTTGTAATATCCAATATCTTGAGCAATTAACAATTGATCAAATAGGGCATCAATAAATTTGTATTCTTGTGCAACACATTCAGAAGAATTTTATCTTTCCACTTCTAGACAAAGTATGTCAAATAACAAATATTTAATTCTGGTTACAAGTGACAAACTTTTAATTCTACAGTTACAGGTAAGAAGTGAATCGTGAGCCAACTTTGTAATATGCAACATCTTGACCCAGTACCATTATATCAAAAATGGTTTCAACACCTTGATCAAAAATGTTACCAACAAATTGTCATTCTTTTACCAGGTCTGGTCTGCGAGACCTGTGCTTTACAGATGTCATGTGACATCCAATATTTAATTCTAGTTGTAACAACCGGGTCAAGGGAAAACTTTGAATCAATGACTTTCGTTTTCTCAAGAAAGGGTCCAACAAATCTGAAATTCTGTAGTTAAACAGATAACGAGTTAATCATCACATAACTTTGTAATATCCAATATCTTGAGCAATTAACAATTTATCAAATAGGGCATCAATAAATTTGTACTCTTGTAACACATTCAGAAGAATCTTGTCTTTCCACTTCTAGACAAAGTATGTCAAAATAACCAATATTTAATTGTGGTTACAAGTTACAAACTTTTAATTCTAGTTACAGGAAAGAAGTGAATCGTGAGCAGACTTTGTAATATGCAAGATCTTGACCCAGTACCATTATATCAAAAATGGTTTCAACACATTGATCAAGAATGTTACCAACAAATTGTCATTCTTATACCAGGTCTGCTCTGCCAGACCTGTGCTTTACAGATGTCATGTGACACCCAATATTTAATTCTAGTTGAAAGTAACAACCGGGTCAAGGGAAAACTTTGAATCAATGACTTTCTTTTTTGCAGAAAGGGCCCAACAAACCTTAAATTCTGTAGTTAAACAGATAACGAGTCAATCATCACATAACTTTGTAATATCCAATATCTTGAGCAATTACAAATTTGTATTCTTGTGCAACACATTCAGAAGAATTTTGTCTTTCCACTTCTAGACAAAATATGTCAAAATAACAAATATTTAATTCTGGTTACAAGTGACAAACTTAATTCTACGGTTACAGGTAAAAAGTGAATCGTAAGCAAACTTTGCAATGTGCAACATTTGACCCAGTACCATTATATCAAAAATGGTTTCAACACATTGAAATGTTACCAACAAATTGTCATTCTTATACCAGGTCTGGTCTGCGAGACCTGTGCTTTACAGATGTCATGTGACATCCAATATTTAATTCCACTTGCAAGTAACAACTGGGTCAAGGGAAAACTTGAATCAATGACCTTCGTTTTTCCAGAAAGGGTCAAACAAACCTTCAATTCTGTAGTTAAACAGATAACGAGTCAATCATTACATAACTTTGTAATATCCAATATCTTGAGCAATTAACAATTGATCAAATAGGGCATCAATAATTTTGTATTCTTGAGTAACATTCAGAAGAATTTTGTCCTTCCACTTCAAAACAAAGTATGTCAAAATAACTAGCTTTTAATTCTATAGACACAGGGAAGAAGTGAAACATGAGCAAACTTTGTAATATGCAACATCTTGACCCATTACCATTATATCAAAAATGGTCTCAACACATTGATCAAAAATGTTATCAACAAATTGTCATTCTTATATCAGGTCTGCGAGACTGGTGCTTTACAGATGTCATGTGACATCCAATATTTAATTCTCGTTACAAGTAGCAAGCAAATCAAGTGAAAACTTCGAATTAACGACTTTCTTTTCCCAAGAAAGGCCCAACAAAATTTAAATGTAGTAAGCCAATCACCACAAAACTTCGCAATATCAAACATCTAGACCCATTATCATTTGATCAACTATACCATCAACAAATTTTCATTCTTGTAACACATTCAGAAAGACTTTTGTCTTTCCAATTCCAGACAAAATATGTCATAATATCCAATATTTAATTCTGGTTAAAATAACAAGGAAGTTAAGAGGAAACTTTATTTCTCCAGGAAGGTCTTTCAATTCTCTAGTGAATCATAAATCTTGACCAATCAACATTCGATCAAAATTGTACCGACCAAATTTAATACTACTAACTTGTCCCAAAGACTTTTGTCTGGACAAATTATGCCATGTGTGATATGCAATATAACAAGGCAATATAACAAGGCAATCATGTGATATGCAATATAACAAGGCAATCATGTGAATTGTCTTTGGCCCAACAAACTTTAAATTCTATAGTTAAGTGAATCATGAATCTTGACCAATTAGCATTTGATCAAAATGGCAACGACAAATTTCAAAGCTAGTAACTTGTCCCAAAGACGTTTGCCTTTCCTGACAAATTATGCTATGTGTGATACCATCATAACAACGCAGTCATGAGAATTGTCTTTGGTCCAACAAACTTTTAATTATATTACAGGATGACAACAAGGGATAACTGTGCATAATATGAAACCTTGACACATTAACATTTGACCAATGTCTGCAAATTCTGAGAAATGTTTTTCATTAAGAGCTGTGGAAAACTAGAAGTCCCACTTGTCCTTGAACTCCTTCAACCTGCATACGAGACGGTGCACCTTCGGGTGTATAGGGCAGACTCTTTTCTTCGTTTCTTTCGCAATTTTACTGCCCCTCTCTGGGTTTATTCCAGCGAACATCCTTCAAAGAAATAAATATTTGAGTAATTGTTAATTTGCGGTCAGGACAAAAGATCATACATGAAGACGACAATACCTCACGGCCAATTTGCGCCATGCCCGAAAAATCGGTCCCAGCTGCATTTTACACTTTCTGTAAGCTACCTGCTCTATACAAGCATCCTCCTTTAATCCTAAAAAATGTTTATTCAATCTTTATTGCTCCAATTAACCCTCAATACCTCCAAGGACCCCGCTTATAAAACGTTGTCTAACATCGTTGAGCACATGTTTATTTTCCTGTTTATGATGGATCGAGGTAAATGCTTTGTAAAATATTGATTGGTTGAAAAAAAGTCAGGAGAAATAACTGTATTGTAATATACAATCGTAGTTTCCCTTCAAATGGGTTCCTGACAGCCCAGAAAAATTGTCATGAAGGGGGAAAAATGTGAAGTGATGAAGTTAACCTTTGTTCTTGAGTTAATAAACAGATACAAAGTTCATAAATTAGAACTGTAGATAGAAAACTATCAATGATTTCCTGATTTTTAGGCAACAGTGACCTTTGACCTCTGACTTCGACCTTCATTTTTGCACGCGACACATCGTCTTCCCGTAGGGTATCCACTCACCAAAAATTGAAACTGTAGATAGAGAACTGTCCCAGATAAAGACCGGACACGAGGGACGGACAGACAGACAGAATTACTGCTGGATAGATGAGTTTTCGAAAAATAATAAGAGCCCAGGGGGCTTCAACATCTGGAATTACTCTTCAAAATTTCAAGGTTGTTCAATGGCCTTGGAAACTGGTAGCTAGCAATCCATGGAAAGGTCAGATTTTGTGCTTATGAGAATGTAACATTTATGACATCTTATGTTGAAATGATAAACTAACAAGAGCCCAAGGGGCTTCAATATACGCCCGGATATCTGGAATTACATTGGTTCAAATTTCAAGGTTGTTTAATAGCCTTGATTCCAATTGATCTAGCAATCCAGAAAATAGTAGTTTTCCTGCAAATGAATTCCTTTCAGACGAGAGAATTTTTCATGAAGGAAGAAGAAAGTGATGAAGTAAACCTTTATTCTTGAGTTAATAAACAGGTGTGAAGTTCATAAAGGACTCCTCTCCCCGTTAAATTAGTAAATGTATGGTTTTTATTTCACAGCAGTTTAACTAAATGAAGCGTTTCAAACATGGGAGACAACTCCACAGGACAATACCACATAAATGCAGGGGAAAGAACTTCGAATAGTCCAACAATATTCCAACACATTTAGTCAGCTAAGCTTGATTCAGTTTTGAGGGACTGCGACCTAGAACTTTGACAAATTGATCTCATATGTATGGCTCCACTTTGCCATGCGAGTAAGGTATACTCATTTTAAGTTTAACCCTGGTGTTGTTGTTGTTCACGATCGCTACAGGCATTTGGGAAAGCTGACCATCTCTCTTAGGCACTCGTTGATTGGACCAGTGTTGGTGTCCTATCCAATGAGTTCTACCTTTATGGAAATTTAGTTTGGAACAAAGAATTTGGATAAGATTCCCCCCCACAATTTTTTAGGGACTGTGTGTGTGAATTTTTTTGGGAAGTGAGGGAGGGGGGGCTTAGCATGTCCTTTTGTTGTAATTTCCTCTGTCCAACACTCTAAGGAGTTGCATAATAAAACCTCACTGGTGGTTCCAAAGAATGGAGAAATAATGTACATACAATACAGCAGTTTCAGTATCTATTCTTTAGTTACATGTATCTTAGTGTGCATCATAATTGCAATATCGATGAAAAACTTGAATATAATGTTTGAAATATTGAGTTTCATATCTTTTACTATGAAAAAGTCTGAAATATTGAGTTTCATGTCTTTAACCTAAGAAAAAGTCTGAAATATTGAGTTTATAGAGATAAATTGCGCGCCAGAAAAATTGCGTTTATCTCTTTTCGAAAATTGAGTATATTATAAATTTTGGGCTAGAATAACTCCTGAATTAATTTAATAATTTGAAAGAGACTCAGGGCAAAAATATAGGACATTTTTCAGAAATATAGGAAAATATAGGACAACTAAAAAAATATAGGACATAATTGAAGGCCTGTCACAGTGACCTTGTGGCCTAAATTTTGGTACATGACAAACCGTCTCCCCTCAATTTCTCAATGGACACAAAAAATCATGATTTTTAACAATATCATGATTTTGGGTTCACAGTGACCTTGACCTTTGACCTTGACCTACATTTTGGCATGTGACACATTGTGTCCCCCTAATGTATCTACTGACACAAAAAATGTTATTTTTAATAATTTCCTAATTTTGGTGTCAGTGACCCTTTGACCGTGACCTATTTTTTGGTATGCATCACTTCATTTCCGCCTATTGAATCCACTCACAAAAAAATAGGAATTTTTAACGATTTCCTGATTTTTCGATCACACTGACCTTTGACCTCTGACCTTGATCTACATTTAATATGCAACACATCGTTCCCCCCTAGGGTGTCCACTCGCCAAAAATTAGAACTGTAGATAGAAAACTGTCAACGATCAATGATTTCCTGATTTTTGGCAATAGTGACCTTTGACCTCGACCTCAATTTTGGTACGCGACACATCGTCTCCACCTGGCGTATCCACTCACAAAAAAATCACAGAAAAACGTTCACAGATATAGACCGGACACGAACACTTCAGCGATTTCCTGTTTTTTAGGCAAGTGACCTTTGACCTGTGACCTCGACCTTCATTTTGGTACGCGACATATCGTCTCCCCGTAGGGTATCCACTCATCAAAAATTGGAGCTGTGGATAGGAAAATGTCCCAGATATAGACCGGACACGAGAACCGGACAGACAGACGGAAACCGCCATCACATAATACGTCCGCCTTTTGGGCGGGCGTATAAAAAGGGGTTAACTCTTGGTAAATGGGTGACCTTCAAACAAGGGCCTACAGCTCACATAACCCACACTGAGATCGACAATAATCAAATACAAGACGAGAGATCCTGAGGGATCTTGGCGCCCAACATTGTCCTATGATTGTAAGCTAATGACAAGAGGATCTTCTTGTCCATTGTTACTACGAACAAACGGATTTTCAAATCGGACCAAAAAGGTATCTTGCACAACTGGACCACAAGGAGAACCTGTGTACTAAATTTGAGAAAGATCCATGCAGTACTTCCTGAGAAATCACGATAACAAAGTTTCATGGGGAAATCTAAGATGGCCGCCTGGTGGCCATATTGGATTTTCGAATCGGTCCATAAAGGTATCTTGCACAACAATACCCCAAGGGAAACCGATGTACCAAATTTGAGAAAGATCCATGCCTTACTTCCCGAGAAACCACGACAACAAAGTTCATGGGGAAATCCAAGATGGCTGCCTGGTGGCCATATTGGATTTTCAAATTGGACCAGAAAAGGTATCTTGCACAACTAGACCCCAAGGGGAACCTGTGTATCAAATTTGAGAAAGATCCACGCAGTAGTTCCTGAGAAATTGCGATAAAGTTTCATGGGGAAATCCAAGATGGTGGCCATATTGGATTTTTGAATCGGACCAAAAAAGGTATCTTGCACAACTAGACCCCAAGGGGAACCTGTGTACCAATTTGAGAAAAATCCATGTAGTAGTGCCTGAGAAATCGCGGTAATCGAGGCGAGTGATGGATAGCTCTCCTCCATTTTCCTCACGGCCAGCACTGGATCTGATGATGGTGGGCTAAAAATATTAATTTACCTTCAACTACATTCCTTTCGCGCGATAAAAATTTTCACAAAGAAAGAACAAGCGTTCTGAGAACCCCAACATCTCGCCTTGCGGGGTCATCCGCCAAAGGTGCAGCAGTATTGAAAGCGTACATGTACAGCAAACAATAAGGTCTGGAATAGGTGATGTGGTACAGACAATAATGTCTGGAATAGATTATCTGGTACAGACAATAACATCAGTCTCATGTGGGATTACTGGCAAAAGTTAATCCCATGTAGGATGGATAGGTCAGTGCCGTCGGATTACTGGTACATAGGTCAGTCCAGTGTGAGATTACTGCTGGATAGTTCAGTCCCATGTGGGATTACTGCTGGATAGGCTAAAGCTGTGTGGGATTACAGCGGAATAGGTCAGTCCCATGTAAAATTATGGCTTGATAGGTCAGTGCGATGTGGGATTACTGCTGCAAATTGCAATCCAGTGTCATATTACATCTGGATAGGTCAGTCCCATGAGAGATTACTGCTGCATAAGCCAGTCCCGTGTGGAATTACTGCTGGACAGGCCAGTCCCATGTGGGATTACTGCAGGATAGGCCAGTCCAGTCTGGGATTACTGCTGGATAGGTCAGTCCCGTGTGGCATTACTGCTGGATAAGCCAGTGCCATTGGGATTACTGCTGGATAGGTTAGTCCTGTGCGAGATTACTGCTGAATAGGCCAGTACCAAATGGGATTACTGCTGGATAGACCAGTTCGGTCTGGGATTACTGCTGGATAGTTGAGTTCCGTTTGGGATTACAGCTGGATAGGTCAGTCCCGTATGGCAATACTGCTCAGTGCTGGATAGGCCAATGCCATTTGAGATTACTGCTGGATAGGTCAGTCCCGTGTTGGATTACTGCGGGAGAGCTGTGACCTAGGAAAACATGAAACATGTCCACCAAGTTTTATAATCATCCCACGAAAGGTTTAACAAACTTTCCATGTACAGATCTACCTGTAAATTTTTGCCCAACAAAAACCTTATCAATGGAAAGGTACAAAGTCTAAACTGCAATAATTAGGAAAAAATTTCATATTTAATATCATATTTCTTAAATAGCACATGCACATCTTTGAATCACATTGAACTTGGGTAGCAAGTGTCAAACTCATCCAATGAAAGCTGACAGCTTCAGAAAACTTCCCATGTACAGGTGTACATGTATATACATGTAAATTATTATTGACAGATTAAGACAAAAACCCTCAAAATTTGAACAAAAATTAATATTTCATCTCCTAAATATCACAGGTACATCTTCTAATCACATTGAACTTGGGTAGCAAGTGTCAAACTCATCCAATGAAAGCTGACAGCTTCAGAAAACTTCCCATGTACAGGTGTACATGTATATACATGTAAATTATTATTGACAGATTAAGACAAAAACCCTCAAAATTTGAACAAAAATTAATATTTCATCTCCTAAATATCACAGGTCCATCCTCCAATCATAAGAAACAGGTGTACCAAGTTTCGTAATCATCCAGTGAGAGCTGACAGCTGCAGCAAACTTATCATGTACATGTATATGTATACATGTAGAGGCCTACATGTACAATTTACCTAAACAGAAAACTCAAAATTTGAACAAAAATTAATATTTCATCTCCTAAATATCACAGGTACATCTTCTAATCATAAGAAACATGTGTACCAAGTTTCATAATCATTCAATGACAGCTGACAACTGCAGCAAACTGTGGTGTACAGATGTACATGTGCACTTCAGATAAATGCAAAACTCAATCATTTGCCATAATTTTGAGAAAAATTAATATTTCTTCTCAAAAATAGCACAGGTACATCCTCTTATAAGAAACATGTGTACCAAGTTTCATAATCATCCAATGACAGCTGACAACTGGAACAAACTTACCATGTACATGTATATGTATACATGTAGAGGCCTACATGTACAATTTACCTAAATAGAAAACTCATTCATTTGTCATAATTTGGAGAAAAATTAATATTAAAATAGCACAGGTACATCCTCTAATCATAAGAAACATGTGTACCAAGTTTCATAATCATCCAATGACAGCTGACAACTGCAAGAAACTTTCCAAGTACAGATGTACATGTGCACTTCAGCTAAACGCAAAACTCATTCATAGGGATTTTAACATTAGAGCACCCCAAGGGGTAGATACTTCATGTAGGACGCTATTGTCTAAGTCTTTGTGAAGCTGAAAAGGCTCAAGTCTAGACACATTGTTGTCCCAGACTTGGCTATTGTTTGCATTGTCTCGTGATCCTTTTTTCTAATTTTTCTAGATTTTTTTTTAACTTGCTAAACCAAAAACCTTATCATTTCCAGGCAGGGGACACCGACACCGACGACGACTTTCCCCCCTCACAATATAAAAATGAAGAAATTTATTAAGTAAAGCATTGTTCTCAAGTTAATAAACAGATAATATATAAAGGACTCCTAGTTAAATTAGTGAATGCATGGTTCGTTTTTAACTGAATGTAGCCGTTTCATACAGGTATCAAACAAGGGAGAACTCCACTTGACAAATGCCATGTAGGGGAGACAACTCTAAATAGTCCAACCTAACTGGATTCAGTTTTGGGGAATTGTGACCATGGTGACCTTGATTTCAAAATGAATAGGGTTCCCCTTTCCCATGCGAGTAAGGTATACCCACAGTTTGATACCAATCGGAATCCATACGTTGGAACTGGAGATATCGCACAGACAACAAATGTTTATGGATGGATAAATGGATAGATGGACAATTCACCATCGCATTCGACCTTGTCTTCCGACGGCCCGCATACACAAATGGGACTTGTAATGAATTCCTGATTTTGGGGTCACAGTGACCTTGACTTCTGACTCCATTCTAAATCTAGAGACACGACACATTGCCTCTCATAAATGTATCTACGGACACAATAACAATTTCATGATTTTGGGGTCATGGTGACCTTGACCTACATTTTGGTACGCGACACATCATGTCCCCCTAAAGTATCAGACACCACAAAACAGTAGTATGATCGTTGTACTATTCAATGAACATACCTTTGGATGAACTCCAGTGTAGCCCCAAGATCTTCTGGATACACCATATTGAAGGTGTAATATGAGGCAAACATTACAGCCACTGTCTGCCTAAATGGTTCCCTAGCCGCCAGCACCCTCCCCTCCACCAACGTAACAGTTATCATTGAATGGATGGTCACCTGAAAAACAAGAGTATTCAATCACCAGATAAGTACAAGCTCCAACTGAGCATCCTGGCCATGTTTCATGCAATTTTCACAGCACAAGGGTTAATAGCAATAAGTCTCGGCCACCACAGCATAGTTGCGGGAGAGATAATTATGGCCCGAGTGGTCAAACCAAAAATTAGAGCTTAGGCAATTACAGGGAGAATAAATTCAGAGAGAAAAGTTTGAGCAAACTATCTGAATGGTACATGTAAAGTTGTCGCCTAATTGTGAGAATCCCGATGGATTGCCAAAAATTTGCTGGAAAAGTAAGACTTGCAATTCTAAATACACATGTATGTTCCGACAATTACCAGCAATCACAACATGGGGATACAGGATCTCATCTGTCTCCAGTGCCCTTGCTGTTAGTGTGTCCTGAAAAGGAAATATGATAATGCAGGAATATACACAATTTAGAAATTAAGTGAAATTGGTGTGCCAGAATATATTTCAGGTGAAATACAATTTTTCAGATTTCCTTTTTACTATATTTTCTTTAGGTTGGAATAGCACACAAGACACAGACAAGACGCTTATATGGTGCAATAAAGACAAGTGATATTACAATGCTGGCCATCACATATTCAAGTTCCTGTTGCTTCTCGGCAAAATGCACTGAAGCAACACCTACAAGCCTGGAAATAATTTTTTCACTGGTGCCTGACACTTTGGCAGGCATCAATAACTTGGTACCTGACATTTGGAATGGGATGCCTGACAAAAATATCGGGCCCCAGCGGCCTATTTCGTAATCAGCACTACAAAAGTTATAACCTACTAGTACTACATGCATTATCAACACAGCTTACAACTGTATGATCGGTTTTGGGCGGTATAAGTACGAAAGGGTTAAAGGCTTTAGCAAATACCTTCTCAACACTTTCCATGAAAACATGGATAAGACAGAGAAGCATTGGGAAGAATAATTTGATATTTTTTGCTATAATAAATGCCATCAAGTTGGATTTCTTGACACAATAAAACAGATATTGTGCTGAAAAACGTATTGATACATTGAAATGGGATATAGACAATTTTTGGGGTAGGTAGGGTTATCTCGGGTTGGTTTTAACCTCAACAGATTTTAATGAATTATTGCCTAAAAACCTGGCATACAGAGATAGCATATTGCTGCTGAGACTGTATAATGTACCCTAAGCTCGCCAGCTGAGGAGCTGTCATCCATTTCATGAAATTACATGTAGCAATTCTCACCTCTCTTAAGTGGAAAAGCATATCCTGGGTTTCTTCAAACAGCAAAGGTAACAGCCACAACACACCACATAGCTTGGGAGTGTCGTTCTCCAAATCTCTTGCAAGAGACAGTAACTTGGCTGCTGTCATTTTAACTTCCTCTTCACTGGACTCTAATGCGAAGTTCAGCAGGTCCATACTCTTCGCCTCATACTGTTCATCCAATCTTTTGATAAGGTCGAAGTCCATCAAACTTTTAAAATGTGACAATAACAATGCTGGCTTCTTGAAGAATGGCCAATCAATCAAAATCTGAGAAATCTGTGTTTTCTTGTTTATCGCAAATCGCTGTGTTGCATAGGTAATTGTACAATAGTCACTCACTTGCGACATATCCTGGTGATCCCTACCATATTCATTTAGAAGCCACACCCGTTTTTCTTCCTGGGATGTCTCAGTTTCATCTTTTGCAGCAATGCTCCCTAATTCTTTTTTCCCAGGATTCTTCTCTTTAGCATATATGGCATCTCCCAATAGTCTATTGAGTGCCAACAACTCCCTCTTTTCTGGAATCTTCTTTTCCCTGCAGGCCTTCATCATGGAATCACTGCATTTGTTCCAAGGAATGTCAAATCCGTCAGCGAAGGTATCATGAATGTTCAAACTAACAGACGAAGTACATGTACTCGGCATTTGATCCAAAGATGTAGCCGATATCGAAGGTCCTGTTGCAGGATGATAAATACTAGTTAGCCCTTCCTTTAACATCCTCATTTGCACCTTATTGAGCACTGTTTTGAGGTCATCCTCCGGGTCTAAGTACTGGAGGTGATGAGCCTCAGTAAAGCCTTGTGATTGGATTACTTTCAAAGCATTATCCATCGTCTGACTCGCTGATGGTAGGCTCAATATCACAGAAATAACATTTCTTATGTTATCCATCTGGAAAAAAATTATTGCATATATTCAGTTGTCAGCAATTGCCATATGCAAAATTCCAGCAAAAAAAAAATGTAAATTTCATGATAAATGACTGGTTTGGTTGTGATAAATGATTGACTTGTAAATGTATTGTTTACAGGCTTTTAGCTAAGCAATGAGTGTCAGGAGGTCTCCGACTCTGTATTTCAAAATACTCCTAAAATTTGCTTGTAAAAATACCCATGCTGAGTGCGATAAATATTAATTATTAACTTGCAAACTTTTGTATACAAATATGGAGAAAATGAACAAGTTTTACTCATGAAAATGTAAATCCCTCATAGATTTTAATTATTTGCCCTCAAAATATAGATGAGGGCTGGTTACGAGAAACGAACCATAAATAATCAGCGGCCTAATCAGAGGTAAAATTCATTCGAAAACTGAATTCAGACCTTTGAATTTGACTTGAAGAATTTTTATCAATATTGTTTTTTCTCTGGAATATGTGTCAGAAGTTATAGGGCCGCCTATTGTTATCTTATCAAGAGCTGGAGGAATTTCTGCTTTCCCCGAACTCCGATATTAACATGATTAAGGACTTCGTGTACATAAAACTAATAAAATATATGTAAATCATTTAAGCGCCCATTTACTATGGAACAACTAAATAACTGCAAAATATATGGGTAGGAAGGGTTACTGGAAACAGAAATATTATTGTAAATGGCCTCTATTCTCAAGATGCAATAGTGTCACCCTGCAGGTATGTGATCACAAAAAAGTTCAAATGAAAAAAAAAACACAGCAAGGAAGCAATCAGAGATTGCTCAATTGTATCCCCCCCCTTCCGCTTTAATCTGACACTGCTCCGTCATTGTTCTGTTCTGAATTGGTCTGTGGAGGCCTAATTTGGATAATTATAAAAATTCTGTTTCAGTCACTTTTTTCGGCATGCCTCGCATGATACATATTGCAAGTATCGACCAACAAGTAATAATAGATTATACAATGTTTCACCAAATCCAAAAATGTGACCTGGTTATGAGACCTACATTCCTTGGGAGTATATTGTGGTAAAATTATGAAGCGATCATGAACTTTGAATTTTGCACCCAATTCACTCTTTTTTGGGCAATTTCATACTTCAGGACCTATGTGGTCTGCTTTGGAATGTAAAATAACAATTTTATAGCCATTGTCCCGGTCCAAATCGGTTATGGACTGAGATCCAGCCTGGACAAATAAATATATCCCATTCACTTAGGTTTGATGAACCAAGGGCCATAACTCTTGAAAATATAAACAAAAGCAGAGAAACGCTGCACAACTATGGGGCATTGACATCATATCATGAAAATTCCATACTTGTCCATACAATATTAACCGAGATCCAGCCCGGACAAGTCCCAATTCACAAAGATTTCAAGAACAAAAGGGCCATAACTCTTGAAAATATATGCGAAACGCGGAGAACCTTCACACTGAACAACTACAGGGCACTCACCACATATCCTGCAAATTCCATACTTGTCCATACAATATTAACCGAGATCCAGCCCGGACAAGTCCCAATTCACAAAGACTTGATGAACAAAGGGCCATAACTCTTGAAAATATATGCGAAACGCGGAGAAACTTCATGCTGCACAACTACAGGGCACTGACCACATACCCTGCAAATTTCATAATTGTCCATACAATATTAACCAAAATCCAGCCTGGACATGTCCCAATTCACGGAGATTTCAGGAACAAAGGGCCATAACTCTCGAAAATATAAGCGAAATGGGGAGAAACTTTACGCTGCACAACTATGGGGCACTGACCACATATCAGGCAAATTTCATACTTGTCCATACAATATTAACCAAGATCCAGCCTGGACAAGTCTCATTCACAGAGATTTCAGAAAAAGGGCCATAACTCTTGAAAATCATACCGGAACTCGGAAAAAACGCTAGTTTCAATCCTGTCCATGAATTATTAACCGAGATATCGTGCGGACAAGAAATTCGGACGGACAGACGGACGGATGGACAGACAGACAGACGGACAAAGCGATCGCTATATGCCCCCCTCTAATTGGGGGGGGGGGGCATAAAAATGAAAAATAAAAATCGACCCATCATTTGACAGGCTTCAAATTTGGGAAATTGGAGGGCAAGGCCAATTTTGTTAAATTAAGAGCATGAACCCTTTCGTCGATTATTTTTCCTGACAAAAGTGACCTGCTGACGATCAATTCCCTGAGAACTTTAAAAAAAATTTATATGTTGTCTTTGGAATGTTATTAACAATCGTGTGTGCGTCTCAGATTTGTAGTAAAACATAGGGACCCCGTCTCCACAATGAACACTCCAGTGTTATTTGCTCCAGTTTTATAGCAAAATAAATACAATAGCATACAAAAACGTCAAAATTCAACGGAGAAATCGTTTTTTTTTTCGATCGCATTTGACAATGTTTATCTCGAGTTGTACTCGGCCATTTGCAATGTTTGACATATCATTGGAAAACATGACCGTTCCCCTTTCTTTACATGACTTAACCTGGGATGTTATCCCTATACAACGGGAATAATCGGTGAAAGGGTTAAGGCCTGACTGGCATAAAATTACTTGTAAATCAGCAGCAGACATCGCGGCCAGTAAGTAGGGCATCCAACATGTCCAAGAAAATGGCCTTGGTGGCCTTGGTTAAATTCGAAGTCTGATTTGAAGCAAGGTCATGTTACCCCAAACAAACAACTTTTAAATTTTAGCCTGAATATACATGTATCATCACCGTTAAGCATGTAAAATGCTATTCATGTTGTAAAATAGAGAATAAGAACAATTTACCTATTCATATGTACACTGTAGCCGTCAAGCACAAACTGTGGTGTTTGTGAACTGAATGTCAGAGAATAAACAAAATGAACTTAAATGGAAGAAAATGAAACAAATTAAACTGAAGAACGAAGTCAAAATGAAACAAAACTGCATTATGAACATAAGGAATCAGGAACTGTCCTAATGGAACCCAAAGAAGGGATTCTGTTTGCGGTACTGATGCTCGATGGAATTTTGAATTTTGGCTCAAAATTGTCAGATGTTGAAACTGAATGTTGATATGGATGTTTGAACCAGTCAACACCACATTTTGGGCAACAAAATTCCATGTCATCAAATGTTTCTTGCTTTTTTTCTACTTTTGTTTTTAACTCTGGAATGTTATATGCTTCCAACAGATATTTTTTAAAAGTAGGATCCAGAAAATTATAGTGGGAGGTCGAAAGATGAATGGGTCGAAATGACGGTGGATGTACGGGATAACCTGCACCAACATACGGTGGTCGCAGGTCAGGTTCTGACTGAATTCTGTGCGAACTGAGGCCAACAGAAAATGAAAATAAATGAGGGAAAATACACATATCATAATGATTAAGATCCAAAAAACGATCATCTTCAAATGAGTCAAACACCCAGGTATCTAAATAATCAAAAGAATTCCCATTGCTTGGTGTTTCCGGGGCAAATATTTACATTTATCCAATATTGGAAGAATTCTCCATCTTTGAGACCTGTAAAATATGTTACGGTAAAACATATTACAGCCTAAGGGTCTACAAACTTGACAATGCACAAAGCCTTACTGACACAGGGGTTCATAGAAGTCACTTATTACTACCGTTAATACACTGTAAAATTCACTCAAATACTCAATAGAGGAGCCAAGAATCACGGTAACTTATGAACAACTCAATTCTGGCAAAAATGCTATTGCTAATGTATTAGAATGTTACACACGCAAGGGGTAAAATTCCAGAAGAACTGAATATTGATTGGACAGAACTCAATTCAGCGAGAAAACCCCCCCAATATTTTGACATCTATGAACCCCTGTGACCTATTAAAACGCATAAGCTTACTCGTCCCGTTATAACAAGATACGTAACTCTCTCATTAGGAGATATGCAATGTGATATCATGTAGCATTACAAATAATGTAATGCGTTGCCTTGATATTTTGACAACCAAACAAGCATTCAGTGCCACATTGGTGCCAAAAATCAAACAGCAGGGTTGGAAGGAAAATAATGTGATCGGTGCTTATTATTAGAATGAAGCTTTGAATTTGATCATAAATTACTTTTCCATGTTGTCAATATGCCATTTTGATTGTTTTCTGCCCAAATTTGATCAGTTATTTCTGATCATTGAGCCTTATTTCCATCCCTGAATAGTTATTATTACTCATGTTTCATAATGCATTCACCAAATGTGACCGTATATCCGTTATGACTACAGAATTACCGACTACTCGCCCCCTGAAACTTTTTGAATGAGTCTGCATAATTTTGGTCAAAGTCCAAATGTGATCCAAGTCCAAATCATTTGCGTACACTTCACCATCCATAAGATGGCTTGCGAATCATGTGTCTCCATCATTGCGGAGCGATACCGGATTCCGTTCGGCCTACATCACATGACACACAAAATTGAGGTTGGTGACTGGTCTTGGTCAAGGGAGAGAACTTTGCTCTTGTGAAGGGTTCAAAGTGACATGCAAATTGGCCAGAAAACTTTTTTCACAAAATTCACCTCCCCCCATCCTTCAAATTAAAAAATCACTGATAGAACAAAACTTTCTGTCTCGAGTTCAGAAATATGAACTATTCACTAGCAAATATAATACAGGCCGATTAACCAATGCGATTGAAAGTGTTTACCATGTTCTCTCTATTAAAACATATGAGTGATGAAAAATGACCATTAAAATTACTGTAAATTTGACTGGTCAATTTGAAATCATCACTTCTAAAGGCGTAATAAAGTTGGTTCTTAGGAAACTTGCGAACATACATGTGTCAGGGTGCAAAATAGAAAATAAATTTAGGTTGCCCAAGGGAAACTAGCTCAGCAATTTCAGGTTGCCCTGATGAATTATAGGTTGCCCTGGACTATTGTTGATATATTACTGCTGTCAGTCCCACATTTTGGAGCGAATATCGGAGCGAATTGTTTTGAGAGCAGTGACATTCCTCAGTATCTGTATGTAATTTGTGCATTTTTATTCTAATATTTAAGAAATCTGTTACATGCAAAGATTCACAAGTTTAACAAGAGCCCAAGGGACTTCAATATACGCCCGTATATCTGGAATTACATTGGTCCAAATTTCAAGATTGTTCAATAGCCTCGATTCCAATTGGTAGCTACATGTAGCGATCCAGAGAAATGTTTACAATTTTGTGCTTTTGAGAATGTAACATATATCACACCTTAGGCCACTTTTTTTTATTTCTTGGTTTACGGATTGAAGGCCCTAAAAATTTGGGTCGGTCGGTCGGGGAAAAAAAACTCCATAAAAAAAATAGCACAACAAAATTAGATTTTTAAATGTTGAAGTAAAATCATGGCCGGTATCTAGTATGCAAGACAGCTGCCTGCTGAATGTCTGATCAGTGATAAAAGCTTGCATTGTTAACCCATAAAATAAGAAAACGAGATGGAAAGTGAATTGTTGAACGGAATCTTTCTCTTATTTTATTCGTGAACGTTACAATGGTGATGACAGTATCCATGTGATAAAGAAGGGTTGAAAGGTTGGACGCCATTCAATAGATTTTTTTGAACACCTGCCATAGGCACAGACCATCAAGACAGGTCGACGGACGTAAATGACCATGGCAATATCCCTGTATTGAAAAATTGTGACATAACACCAAGAACAGTTTAGTTAAACCCGTCATAGGCTAGGCCAGACCGGACAGGTTAATATTAGAAAGGTGGACAGACGTACTTAACAAAGACAATATCCCTGTGCCCGAGGGTTGAGGTTAAAAATCATAAAACTGAACTAGCCTTGTATAAATTTATATATTCAACTTTGAAAATGTCTTGACTAATGAAATTCATATCACATATTACTGGTGATGATTGAACAGGTTTCAGAAAACTTTTAGTCTACCGGTTTATCATTGAAAATTCAACTGAGGCAAAATATACACTATTCGAATATTTGACCGTTTTGATAACATCCCGCTTTGATAAGTTTTTGATCTATACAAATCTTGACTTCGGGAGACGATCGTATCGCTTCTGTGCACTCATAAGAATATCGAAGACATTTATATTTGTGTTGCCGTGCGTGGACGTACCGTATATTATATTAGTTTCTCAGTCTCCTTGTGGGCTCGCACAAACACATATCGCGTGCCAAACGACTGCAGAATCTTCGCAAGAATGTCATGTGCGCTTCCGTCTCCAAAATTGGCAGCTTGAGACGTCCTGATCTCCGTTACCATCAAACTGTCGCCGTGTTCGGCTATGATATTTCAGATCATTTTATCTGAATTGGCTCTGACAAAGCGATGAAAAGTGTCACTCCCGTCGTCTATCGATAAATGCAGGAAAATTCCATTAGCTCCCGCCATAAGGCACTCTCCTAGCATTGGGTCAATGCCCCGAACGCAAAACATTTGTGCACAGAATGGCGATTACAACACTTTGCGGGGAGTATTTAGGACAGCGCTGCTACGTGGCGGAAGAGTTGTCTTCCCTCGCGGAGAGCTGTTCCAGTCCATCACAGAATTTTGCAACAGGGTTTTCCGGATTTTTTTGTTTTTCATTGACAGGGAAATCGAGTCGGCGGAGAAAAAAAAGGACCATTTTGAAATTATATTTTTTTTCACAAAACCTGTTTTTTGGGGTCGGCGGATCCGTAAACCAAGAGAAAAAAAATCTGGCCTTATATTGAACGATAAATTATGAGCTTAACTATTGGTAACTAGTTGACCTTGAAGCAAGAGCCGAGAGCTCACATATCCCACACTGAAATCGACAATAGCCAAACACAAGAAAATAGTAGTTTCCTGCAAATGGATTCCTTTCAGGGAAGATCATTTTTCATGAAAGAAGAAAGTGATGATGTGAACCGTCGTTCTTGTATGAAGTTCATAAAGGACCCCTTTCCCCGTTAAACAAGTGAATGTATGGTTTCATTTCACAACAGTTTAACTAAATGTAGCCGTTTCAAACATGGGAGACAACTCCACAGGACAGATGCCATGTAATGTACATCCAGCTTAACTGAAAAAAAAATACATTCCAATCTAACACATATACTCAGCTAAACTTGATTCAGTTTTGGGTGACTGTGACCTTGACCTTTGACAAATTCATCTCAAAATGTATGGCTCCTCTTTGCCAATGCCATGCGAGTAAGGTATACTCAAAGTTTGGTACCAATCCATACTTTGAAACTAGAGATATCGCAGGGACAACAAATGTTAATGGATGAATAAACAGAACGCAACATCGCATTACACAACCTCGTCTTCAACAGGCATATGAAAATGTCACTTTCAATGATTTCTTGATTTTGAGGTCACAGTGACCTCGACCTTTGACCCACATTTTGGTAAGAAACACATGCCCCTCTAATGGATCTACTGCCTGGCAGAAAAAAAAGTTATTTTTAATGGTTTCCTGATTTTGGGGTGACTGTGACCTTGAACCTTGAACTGGACCTAAATTTTGGTGCACGGCACATCGTCTTCCCTCAATGTATCAGTGGACACAAAAAATCATGATTTTTATGAATTTCATGATTTTGGGGGTCACAGTGACCTTGATCTTTAGCTTTGACCAACATTTTGGCACGTGACACATCATGTCCCCCTTATGTATCTACTGACACAAAAAAGTAATTTTTAATGAATTCTTGATTCTGGAGTCACAATGACCTTGACTATTGATCTTGACCTAAATTGACAAACCTTCCTTCCTTAATTTCTCAATGGAAACAATTTCACGATTTTGGGGTCAGTGACCTTGACCTACAATTTTGGTATGTGACACATCGTGTCCCCCTAATGTATCTACTGAAACAAAACAAAATTATTTTTAATAATTTCCCGATTTTGGGGCCACAGACAGTGACCTGTGACCTTGACCTAATTTTTGGTACATGCAACACAACATTTTCCCTTATTGAAGCCGCTCACAAAAAAATTGTAATTTTTAATGATTTCAAGATGTTTAGGTCACACTGACCTTTGACCTTGATTCTAGGGTCACAGTGCCCTTGAATATTGACCTGGATCTAAACGTTGGTACATGACAAATGATTTTTAACATTTTCACGATTTTAGGGCCACAGTGACCTTGACCTACATTTTGGTATGTATTGACACAAAAAATGTTATTTTTAATAATTTCCTGATTTTGGGGTCACGGTCACCTTTTGACCTTCGACCGTGACCTATTTTTTGGTATGCAAACCTCATTTTTCTCCCTACTCAATCCACTCACAAAAAATTAGAAATTTTTAACGACGGGCACACTGACCATTGACCTCTGACCTCGACCTACATTTGGTATGCAACACATCGTTCTCCCCCAGGGCATCCACTCACCAACAATTTGTACTGTAGATAGAAAACTGTCAATGATCAGTGATTTCCTGATTTTAGGTAACAGTGACCTTTGACCTCGACTTTAGTACGCGACACATCGTCTCCACCTAGTGTATCCATTCACAAGAAATTGCAACTGTGGATAGAAAACGTTCACAGATATAGACCGGACACGAACACTTCAGTGATTTCCTGTTTTTCAGACCAGTGACTTTGACCTCTGACCTCGACCTTCATTTTGGTAAGCGACACATCGTCTTCCCGTAGGGTATCCACTCACCAAAAATTGGAACTGTAGATAGAAAACTGTCTCAGATATAGACCGGACATGACGGACGGACAGACAGACAGACAGACAGACAGACGGGCGGAAACCGCCATCACATAATACGTCAGCCTTTTGGCGGGCGTATAAAAATGATACAAGAATGCCCAAGAACCAAATTGTTTTCTTTGTTAGGCCTTATTGTAATAGAAATCAGCAACTTACCTCTGACGTGCTGCCTGATGCTTTCGTTGGGTCCATTGAACTAGTTATACAATACTACAGCATACTGTGTGCTTCTGTTGGAGGGTTCACACCCTAATCACACTTTATGTTTCAAAGCCAAATATTCCCCTCCAAATGCATTGTACGATTCCAATGGGTGAAAATCTAACAAGCTCTGGTGTGAAACACAACAAATTTTGGAAACAAAAACTTGTAGTTTATATATTCCAATATCTGACAGGAAGTTAGCACTCCTTTCCTCTACAACAAAAATTACACCGTCACTGTTGTGCACCAATACTAGCTTAACCACACCAAAGTGGATGGCTTCCAGATCATCTCTATGCAACACAAGGATAGAACCTTTTTTATAGTTTATACCGTTCATAGTTAGGTTTGCACATACGATTGCAGTTTCGCTGTTCAGCACTTGATGAAATTCAGAAACTGCCTCTTGAATGCCAGACGAGTATAGGTCGGACTCAAATGGAATCGTGTTGGCTCCATAAGACAATGGATGCCTGAACAAGGATCCTGCAGAATACAATGCCTGCAACAACTGATGTTTTTCAGACAGAGATTGAGTAACATTGATGAAATTCTGAGATGAGCGAATGGATTTCTTGAAATATGAATGTTTACTTTCAAAACGTAGTGTCCACAACCTAATCAAGGGACCACACTGCATTGTAAGTTGAGGGTAATGGGCTAAGAAGTGGTGCTTTGGCTTCAAGCTGTCAGAATATGTAATTCTGCATACCAATTCAACTACAGATCTGAGACAAAGGAATAGCTGCCACACTTTGTCATTTGTGTCCAAAATTTTGTCACCAATCAACAGAGGCAACATTCTTAGAAAGCACCAAACTTGAACTGCATGTCCAGATATACATGCTCCTGTTTCCAGCAATTTTGGTGGTTTGTCCAGAGCTTCTGCATCCTTAAATTTTAACTGATCAATTCTGATGTTCATTTCATCATAAGAAAACCAACTTTGGTCTTTCACAAAATAATTCAGCATCAACTTCATGTCAACCTTTACTACTCCTTCAAACAAGTCATGCCCTAGGCATGGAGGTAAAGCTGGGTCTGTCACATGTACATGGGATAGCCTATTTAGTATGGAGTTCCGTTTCACCCCTTGAAAATGAATGTCACCCGTCCTAATAACTTCATGAAGGGATGCCAAATAATTCTCTTTGGTTCTTGTTTCATAGCCTCTCGGAGAAGTTATTCCTGCATCCAAATCTGCTTTAGGCATAAGGCAATGACGACAGCAATGACTAACATTGCTGAAGTTCTCCACAAAGCCACCAAACATATGGCTACCTAGATTATCCCCCAAGACAAATACAACTGTACCCTTCCTCTTTCCGTATTGGTCACCTAGAAAGATACCTTCATCTTCTAGACACTTCAAATCATTTATGAGGGGACCAAAAACCACATCAGGACCTGTGTTGCCCAACTTTTTGAAGTCTGCTTCCTTACGTGAGAGAACCAAATGCATCGTATCAATTACACTGCGGACATTTCTATGAAGGTTTCCTAGAGTGTAATACATTGCCAACATTTTGTGCTTGCATTTTGCGGATTCCAAAGGATTAACAATCTCAAAGGCATCTTGGAACAATATAATCTGTAGAGCATCAGGATTTTCTTTGAAAAAGTGCTTCTTAAGAAAATTCTGACCATCTTGAAAATCACACAAAATGTCTCCTGTATGTTCTTCTTTGTCGAGATACTGTTGTATACCCTTATCCTTGAACAATACTTTCAGTGACTTGATGATAGGTACATAATGGAACATCTTGTTTCCTTGCCCCTCAATAATACCAATCCGATATGGTACTGGCTTTACATAGGAAAAATTAGCTTTGTAGAAAGATTTCCTCGTTTGGTTTTACCTTAATGGACCATTTTCAGGACTAAAAATAGTTTGCATAGGGTCATTTGCAATAAAACTTACAACATCCGCAACAAATTCTTCGGGTATTTTTGAACCCTCTATCTCTAAATTAAGCAATTTTGCTTTTACCTGCTGGCACACATAAGCTGAGCTGAACTCCTGGATACAATGCAACTCTTTCACAATAGTTTGAATGACTGTAACGGACACATGGTGTTTGGTCTGTAAAGTCAAGAGAAACAGGCTAAGTTTGTGCACCAAATCCTGTACAGAACATGAGCACTCTAACATTGCATCATGAACCTCCAAATTGTCTGTATCACCTAGTTGTATAGTATCATCGGAGTCCGGAGTTTCTGTGCATTCTGCTCAGATGTGATGAAAAACTGCCTACCTTACTGAATGGTTTACCACAACTTTGGAATGGACATTTGATATCATCTCCCTTCTTTATATGATCTCTTAAATGTGAAAACAATTTGGAAATCCCAGTGCAATTCTGCTTGCAATGAATATTGTTACAGATTAGCTGAACATCAGCATTGCGTTGTTCTCTAGACTGGCTAACTCTACGGACAACACTGTGCTGTCTAAGAATATGAGACTTGAGAGATTCATACACAGTGTATGAATTGCTGCAACCTTAGACGCCACATGGATACTCTGCATTCGGCAGATTGGAATGAATCTCACAGTGCCTGACATACCTTTTCAGTGACTCGGTCTTAAAGTGACACATACCACAAGCATACATAGCTGCGGACATCGTTAAACTGATATGGTCATGATGGATGTAGGGTTCTACCAAAAAGGTGAATGACAGCAAACAAATAACAATAAGCGATTTCATTGCAAAAAAGTGCAATATATTAACAGCTCTTACATTTGAATACTGGAACTTGTGTTGATTTAACATTATGGCACTGATGGTGGTGGTGGGGGGGGGATGCGGGCATAGTTAAAACTAGGCTTAAGGGTTGTCGGGTTTGGCTTGCTCAGTAACTATGTAGGCTAGGCTACCAAGAAAAAAAGTCGACAAAAACTGATGCACTCAGCAACTTATGAAGGGGGGGGGTAGTCTGCCAGGTAGGTCTTGTGGGTGAGCTGTACCTGGCTAGCAATACAAAAAACGTCGACAAAACGTTCACAGCAACCACATGGGGTGAGGGGGGGGGGGTCTTGAAGCAATAGCATGACATGATAGTACATGAAATAAAGCACTGAACTTCTGAAGTACGTTTTAACCGTCCATTGACTTGAACGGAGGGCGGGGTGGGGGTGCGAAGTCAAATCTTGGCAAGAGGAAGTTGAGAAAGCTATATTATCTCTAATTCATGTTGCAAAACGGCTGTGTTGTTTTCGTTGAGATGTAGGTCACTGACACTGAAAATTCTGAAAGCCAAAATGGCTTCAGCTCGTTGTGTTAACTTTACATGACCGTCACATTGACTCACAAGTTTCGTAAATGTTCACGTCAAAACCTCAAAGGAATGTGGGGAATTATACACTAATACACCACGATTTAAGTAGAGCACAACTCCATGACAGCTGAAACAAAAATTGTTTTTTTAGGCCGAAAACTAAAGCTACATATACCCGTCCACAGCGTCCCTCCCAGTGCTTGTTGTGATAATGTCGGCTGTTTATCGCGTGATGGAGACGGTCACGTGGTATGCAACTGGGCGTGTCGTGTGCAAAGATTTCAACCTCCTTTCAGAGAAAACAGGATTTTTTTGTTATGTTTGTGCGCAGTTTACCCGTTTCAGTTGATATCAACTTCAATGTACAGATTGATGTGTTTACGGTTAAATAAACTGTAAACGCCAACATACATTTACTGTGAAATAACGGTAATTTATAACAGTGTATATGATATTTTTTGTGGTGGAAGTGGATTAATAACTCCATTTTTCAAGAGATAGCTCATATTTGCATGTGTGATGTGGGTGTATAGCAGAGTCCATATCACGTGCTGTGGGGTGAAAATGGTTTGGTTTTCATTGAGATTTATTCGGAGATGAGACAAGACTTGGTTCTACGGCGTGGAGAAAAAAGGGTCTCCATAATATATTTTTGTGGTGGAAATGGATTAATAAATCGACCATTCTTCAAGAGATAGCTCACATTTGCATCAGTGATGTGGGTGTATAGAAGAGACCACATCACGTGCTGTCGGACGAAAATGGTTTGCCTTTCTTTGAAACTTATTCAGAGAAGAGACAAGACTTGGTTCTACGGCGTGAAGGAAAAAAGCGTCTGCATATGTTTTTTTTTTGTTGTGAAAGTGGATTAATAAATCGGTCATTTTTAAGAGATAGCTGTTTGGTGAAAATAGTTTGCTTTTGTTTGAAACTTATTCGGGAAAGAGACAAAACTTGGTTCTACCACTGCACGAAAACTGGAATTTACTTCAATTTACCAAAGCTGTAAATTTGGACAAATTTGGAGTTTAAAATTTACGAGGTATTTACTGCTTGTAAATTCGAAATTCCCACTGTGGCCGTAAACTTGAAATTTACCAGTCGTAAACCTGAAGTAAATTGCAATAAATTTCAATAAATTTTCATTAAAGAATTTACTGAATGCAAATGTGAATATTCAATCTGCATATTCAATGATATTTTTCTGTCAGATTTCCTTTCTTTGGTAAAATGTTTTTAGGGAAATGATCTTTAAGATATTGCAGTAACTTTCTACAATATTGTCACTTCAAAATAGAGTTTCATGTCAGCAAGCAATCTCATTTCCACATGGGGGTGGTATACTTTATAACCTGAAAATGTTTTCTTGACTGCCGTCGATTTATGCATAAAAGTTTGCCGTCGTTGATTTTCATGTTAAATAATATGTGAAGAACATCAATTATGTCAAGATTTTTTTATGTCACAATTGGTTCCGTAATATGATGTAAATTCTTTGGCAAGCGCCGTCTCCCTGTGTACCATTGAAATGGAATGTCCCGTCGGTTAGAATCAGTAAACACATGTTTAAACAGTCCTAGTAAGTTTTCAAAGACGGATCGGAGGTGGTCGAAAACAACATGCCGGTTCGGCGATGGAATCTATGCAATACTGCAGCAAACAGTGCGATTAAGATATTTGTCATTTGAGGTAAGCATGTATTTGTATTATCATCCGTGTCGATAAATATATTGGGCACATGGTGTATTCAATGCTGCAAACAAGTTACATGCCCACCATATCGGTATGGCGGTGAATATACCAGTCAGTTGAAATTGGTAACTCAATATCTCAAAGGTAGGCAAGCATGCTCCCGCGAAAGGGGTCACGTGTATATCATGTGACCAGATATAAATTGGAATGTGAAACTTCTAGAATATGTATACCTGTTCTATTATTTTATTCCAGTTAATAACACTTCTTTAGTTAATATTCTAATGTGATATGTCATAGGTGTATATAGTATTGAAGAACTCACTTTTATTAACGATGTAAAAACGTTTTTCTTTTGTAGTATTAGCAACTGAATTTCTTAACGTAGTAGATCAACATTTTCTCTAAAGATTTAGAGCGATGAAATGTTTTTCAATGAAAACTGTCTCAGTATTTATCTGTGCGATATATAATATGTAAACTAAATTAATGTAAGCTCGACCCAGATAGGGAAATTTCTATGTAAATATCTGTTGCTTGATAACATTTCATTTTTAATGTCTTAGTTTAATATTGTTCTTCGCTATATATAGCTGATATATTACTGAACGCGACGTTGAAATCATCTCTCTCTCCTACCTAATATGACAATGCTAATTTATTCATTTATTTTGTGTAGCGGTGATGGCCGGGACCGAAATGAATAGCAGACGAAATGAGCGGTGTGGCTCCCATGGATACGCGTGACGACAGCCCGAGAAATATAGCATCTGACATTCATGTGTTCTGTCCCGTCCTGCTTAGACCTGTTTTTGCGGTAAAATAAATATTTTTAGCTATTAGTCATAATCGTGATTATATTGATTTTACCAATACATATGTAAACGCGAAAAATAACAAATTAATGAAGAAAATCACCAGATTTAACCGAGTTACTTCACTTGCATCATGTGGCGTGTTGTCTGGATCTGTTGAGCATGCTTGATATATACTTGGATATACGTGCCGTAACATATATGAGGGTGTTCGAATTTATTGCTTCAAGGGGTATATTGAAAATGCTGGGTTTTCGTTTTATTAGAGAAAATCACGACAGAGGAAAATTCGGCCATTTTAATCAACAAATAATTAGGGAAATTAGCGTATGATCTGACCTGCAGCACACTGCATGAGGTGGGGTGGGGGGGGGGGGGGGGATTTGGCTTAATGTCACAATCAAGGTTGTTGGTGACAATCAGTTTGGGTTGGTGGAGGAAGCCGGAGTGCTCAAAGAGAACCTTGTATGGCCGCTAAATCTCTGTGTTATGGTACATATGAATATGTGTGTAGATTTTTCATACTGTAAATCTCTTTTTATTTCAGAAGGATGTTGCAGAGTTATTTGACATCCATCCGTCCATGTTTGTAAAATTGAGTTGATTCAGAAACAGCAGGTAACTTTGACTTTATTTTTATCACAGGATGGAAAATTTGGAAATATATCATATATTGTGTGTATCCCACAGAAATGGCAAGGTTTGTATTATATATAAGCCTACATAGCATATACATGTACATCGTGAATATCCAGTAGAATGTGGATGATTATATTATAATTAAGTATATCAAATGAATACATACCCAGATAATTACGTTTTATGTTCACTGTAAATTGCCCAGAGATACAATATATTCAGATTGAATTAATGGATAATTAGTATATCATTGTCTAATTGCAGGGACAGTTAGAGATCAAACTCTTGCAGGATGGCAACCTTTTTTCACCAGAAAGCAGACGCAATGACTGATTCTCAAGGTGTGATCCAAGAGCCATGCCGGATGCGACTAGAACTCAACTGAACTGTTTTACGCTGGAAAACAAATATTAACGCTTGATCCGATTTCTAGTGAAATACAGTGTGATTCTGATCTATCAACTTTTCAAGGCTTCAGGTGCAGTTATTTTCATACCAAAGCAGCGTTATCGTTCATATCATCAGTTCATACATATACCAGTTACTCTGTACTGTACAGAGAGCTGAGATTTCATCTTATAAATGTGCCCGGCTCAGGTGGAACACTTAGAATTTTGTTTGATCGTCGCTAAAAAAACTGAATATTGCTGAACGCGACTTTAAACCTCAATTCTCTCTCTCTCGCTCTCTCTGACGCTAATTCGAACTGTGAACCGAGAAGTCGAATTGTGTATGAAGATAAGAATTTGCCCCTCGCCTTATGTTGCCAGGCGACACTCGAGTCGAAAGAACAAAGGAGATAAATAGGTCCAAACCAGTTGCGCTAACAGGTCATACCGAGGGTGTGAACTGATGTGTCTACATGTCATATAATCTCATGCAAACAACTTTCCTTATTGGACAGTATGTCTACTTATGAGCTATGCCATTGTAGTTTAATAGCTGCTTCCCATACGGATTTCGCGGTCCATCAACGCAATGATTTATTTAAATTTCATGGTACATTTCTTTGTTTATTCAAGATCTTAATAAGCGCTATATTTTAGAATAAATAAATAAGAAAAATAGAGCACTCAATAATTTTATTACTTTCAATTTATTTTTGCTTTTTCTTTATTGTATCTTATATTTATGTAATGTTTGGAATGCCCTGCAAAGTTTGAGTTAATCTTATAATCCAACTCATCAACACCAATCTTATGATCCACGCACTCATCAACACCACCAAAGGACACATTTTAATGGGCAGTATAACGGGTTAAGGGCATTGGCTGTAAGTGCCAATCCATCGTTTTACTGAGTAGTCATTGACTGTTATGTGGAATATGGAATAGGTCTTTGGATTATGGACGCGGATATTCTCTAATGGACGACGGCTGAATTATGAATGACGGACCAGACGCTTGTAATTGCCACTCTTTGAGCGAGTGAATTGTAAACATTCTCACCGACTACTGAGATTTTCTTCCTTGCTGACTTTAAAAAAAATATATTTTATTTCACACCAAAGTGATGGGAGCGCAGTAAGACAAGCTTATAACTCGTCTCCCACATACAATGAAATACATCAGGCAATTTACAGAAAATTCGTCCCGAGCAAAATATAAGGAGAGGAGGCCAACAGGCTTTCGAAAATAAACAGTTAATGATACTGCATATATGGCAGTGTGAAAACGTCTCAGGACCGTAGTAGGGTTTTATATGATTTAAGTGTATACTTGACCTAAGACATGTTTTTGCCAATTTCGAGGTTTATAGATCACCTAAGTAGGTCTGCTCAAAGGGTGTTGAAATCCTCCCGAGGGTAGTGCATAGGTTGAATAAGTGTAGCATCATGTAAGCTCCCATAATATATGGGAATTGGGGAATTCCATCAAACGATAACCATTCTCAGATGGTCTGAATCTCGAATGGACCAGGCTCCCTGGTATCAGGGAACTTTCAAAAGTCACAACGAAACATACAACCAAGGGCTCCCCATGGTGCACTCGCTGAGCGATCAATAAATAATCAAAAATAATTATAAATAAAATTTTCATCAGAATTCGGTCAGGTCAGAACTTGTTGGTAAAAGTCCCCTAATGCACGTTCATGCCAAAATCAAGGTTCTAATGTCAACGGTTCTCCGTATTTTGCCGACGAAAGGCTTCGGATGGACTGACCGACTCACTCACTGACTACGGATCAATTTGCAAATGAGAGCCTACTTCGTAGGAAAATAATTAAACATTTAATGATACTGCATAAATCCTAATGCATATATTAAATTATTGTGCTCCATTTATGTAGTAGATTGAACGGTCTCTGTGAAATGCTCAGAGAAGCTCAGGATATCACGCTGTTAGAATGTGCTATGGTCGCTTAATTTGAAGGTATTTTATAAATAATCATTGAAATATTTTTGTGTTTATAATATAACTCCCAAGATGTTTTTTAATTAATATGTCAGCTGCTTCATCTTTGTCGAAGTCATCAAATAAAAGTGTTCTGGCTGTTGGTAGATTTATAGATTGTAGATGATCGAAAGTTTATCTAATAGATCGACTCTTTGAGTTGTACATAACGGACAACGAAATAAAAATGTGTAACAGTTCGTTTACAGTGACCGTAATTACACTTTTGATTTTCTGATAAAAATTATCAAACAAGTGCATTTTCAAGTTGCTAAATATATTTCTAAGTCGACATAGAAGGATATTTTCGTTTCGAAAACCTACATAATACTATGTATCAGGCTTAGCCAGCTGTGACACATTTCGTAGTTCGCGCAGAGCTGGATATCTATATTTTAATCAGGCGACATTGTCATTGAAATAAACACGTCTTCCCTATCATTTTATCTCGGTGTTATTTTCCGAACATGGCAATACTTGGTAAGATTCGCTGAAAAACATGGCAGTGTGACTAACGTCACAGGACCTACGAAGTAGGTATGCATTAGGACTCCGACGCGCACTGAACTCTTGGAAATTCCCCCGCTCCAAGTTGAAATCCTAAGATGGGCACAGCCCAAGTCAGAATCACCAGAAATATGTTTTATTTTTTGTGGTGGAAATGGATTAATAAATCGACCATTTTTCAAGAGATAGCTCATATTTCCATCTGTGATATAGGTGTATAGAAGACCAGATCACGTGCTGAGGGATGAAAAAGGTTTGCCGTTCATGGAAACTTATTCGGTAAAGAGACAAGACTTGGTTCTACGGCGCGGAGAAAAAGAGAGTCTCCAGATCATATTTTATGTGGCGGAAATGGATTAAGAAATCGACCATTTTTCAAGAGATAGCTCATGTTTGCATCTGCGACGTGGGTGTATAGAAGAAACCACCTCACGTGCTGTCGGGTGAAAATGGTTTGCCTTTCTTTGAAACTTATTCAGAGAAGACACAAGATTTGGGCCTACGGCGTGGAGAAAAAAAAGCGTCTCCATATGGTATTTTTTGTGGTGGAAGTGGATTAATAACTCGACCATTTTTCAAGAGATAGCTCATATATACATGCATGTGTTATGTGGGTGTATAGTAGAGACCATTTCACGTGCTGTTGGGTGAAAATGGTTTGATTTTCTTTGAAATTTATTCGAGGAATAGACAGGACTTTGTTCTACGGCGTGGAGAAAAAAATCATCTACATACATTTTTTTTGTGGTGGAAATGGATTAATAAAACGTCCATTTTTCAAGAGATCTCATATTTGCATCTGTGATGTGGGTGTATAGTAGAGACCATATCACGTGCTGTGAGGTGAAAATGTTTTGCTTTTCTTTGAAACTCATTCGGGGAAGAAACAAGACTTGGTTCTACGGCGTGAAGAAAAAAAGCGTCTTCAAATCATATTTTTATGTGGTGGAAATAGATTAAGAATTCAACCATTTTTCAAGAGATAGCTCATATTTGCATCTGTGATGTTGGTGAATAGAAGAGACCAGATCACGTGCTGTGGGATGAAAATGGTTTGCTTTTCTTTGAGACTTATCCGGAGAAGAGACAAGACTTGGTTCTACGGCGTGGGGGAAAAATCATCCCCATATCATATCTTTTGTAGTGGAAATGGATTAATAAATCGACCATTTTTCAAGAGATAGCTCATATTTGCATGTGTGATGTGGGTGTATAGAAGACCAGATCACGTGCTGAGGATTGAAAATGGTTTGCTTTTCTTTGAAAGTTATTGGGGAAAGAGACAGGACTTGGTTGTATGGCGTGGAGAAAAAAAGCGTCTTCATATCATAATCTTATGTGGTGGAAATGGATTAAGAAATCGACCATTTTTCAAGAGATAGCTCATATTTGCATCTGTGATGTAGGTGTATAGAAGAGATTGGATCACGTGGTGTGGGGTGAAAATGGTTTGTTCTTCTTTGAGACTTATCCGGAGAAGAGAAAAGACTTGGTTCTACGGCGTGGAGAAAAAAAATCCCCATATCATATCTTTTGTAGTGGAAATGGATTAATAAATCGACCATTTTTCAAGAGATAGCTCATATTTGCACGTATGATGTGGGTGTTTAGAAGACCAGATCACGTGCTGAGGGGTGAAAATGGTTTGCCGTTCTTTGAAACTTATTCGGGAAAGAGACAAGACTAGGTTTCAAGAGATTACTCATGTTTGCATCTGTGATGTGGGTGTATAGAAGAGACGACATCACGTTCTGTCGGGTGAGAATGGTTTGCCTTTCTTTGAAACTTATTCAGAGAAGAGACAAGACTTGGTTCTACGGCGTGGAGGAAGAGAAAGCGTCTCCATATGGTATCTTTTGTGATGAAAATGGATTAATAAATCTACCATTTTTCAAGAAACAGCTCATATGTGCATGTGTGATGTGGCTGTATAATAGAGGCCATATCACGTGCTGTGGAGTGAAAATGGTTTGATTTTCATTGAAATTTATTCGGGGATGAGACAAGACTTGGTTCTACGGCGTGGAGAAAAAAAGCTTCTCCATATAATTTTTTGTGGTGGAAATGGATTAATAAATCGACCATTTTTCAAGATATAGCTCACATTTGCATCTGTGACATCACGTGCTATCGGGTGGAAATGGTTTGCCTTTCTTTGAAACTTATTCACAGAAGAGACAAGACTTGGTTCTACGGCGTGGAGGAAAAAAGCGTCTCCATGTTGTATTTTTTTTGTGGTGGAAGTGGGTTAATAAATCGACCATTTTTTAAGAGATAACCCATATTTGCATCTGTGATGTGGGTGTATAGCAGAGACCAGATCACGTGCTGTTTGCTTTTGTTGGAAACTTATTCGGAGAAGAGATATGACTCGGTTCTACGGCGTGGAGGAAAAAAAGCGTCTCCATATGATATTTTTTGTGGTTGAAATGAATTGAAAACTTTCATTTTTCAAGAGATAGCTCATATTTGCATCTGTGATGTTGTTGAATAGGAGAGATCATATCACATGCTGTGGGGTGGAAATGGTTTGCTTTTCTTTGAAATTTATTCGGGGAAAAACAAGACTTGGTTCTACGGCGTGGAGGGAAAAAGCGTCTGCATATCATATTTTTAAGTGGTGGAAATGGATTAAGAAATCGACCATTTTCCAAGAGATAGCCCATATTTGCATCTGTGAAGTGGATGAATAGAAGAGATCAGATCACGTGCTGTGGGGTGAAAGTGGTTTGCTTTTCTTTGATACTCATTTGTGGAAGAGGCAAGACTTCGTTCTACGGCGTGGAGAAGAAAACCCGTCTCCATTAGGTATGTTTTGTGGTGAAATCGACCATTTTTGAAGAGATAGCTCATATTTGCATCTGTGATGTGGATGTATAGAAGAGACGATATCACGTGGCGGGTGAAAATGGTTTGCCTTTCTTTGAAACTTATTCAGAGAAGAGACAAGACTTGGTTCTACGGCGTGGAGGAAAAAAGCGTCTGCATATGGTATTTTTTTTGTGGTGGAAGTGGATTAATAAATCTACCATTTTTAAGAGATAGCTCATATCTGCATTTGTGATGTGGGTGTATAGGAGAGTCCAGATCACGTGCTGTTTGGTGAAAATAGTTTGCTTTTGTTGGAAACTTATTCAGGAAACAGACAAAACTTGGTTCTACGGTGTGGAGAAAAAAAAGTTCACATATGATATTTTTTTGTGGTGGAAATGGATCAACAAATCAACCAGTTCACAAGAGATAACTCATATTTGCATCTGTGATGTGGGTGTATATTAGAGACCATGTCACGTGCTGTGGGGTGAAAATGGTTTGCGTTTCTTTGAAACTTTTTCCGGGAAAAAAGGCAAGACTTGGTTCTGCGGCGTAAAGAAAAAACCCGCCTTCACATCATATTTTTATGTGATGGAAATGGATTAAGAAATCGACCATCTTTCAAGAGATAGCTCATATCTGCATTTGTGATGTGGGTGTATAGGAGAGTCCAGATCACGTGCTGTTTGGTGAAAATAGTTTGCTTTTGTTGGAAACTTATTCAGGAAACAGACAAAACTTGGTTCTACGGTGTGGAGAAAAAAAAGTTCACATATGATATTTTTTTGTGGTGGAAATGGATCAACAAATCAACCAGTTCACAAGAGATAACTCATATTTGCATCTGTGATGTGGGTGTATATTAGAGACCATGTCACGTGCTGTGGGGTGAAAATGGTTTGCGTTTCTTTGAAACTTTTTCCGGGAAAAAAGGCAAGACTTGGTTCTGCGGCGTAAAGAAAAAACCCGCCTTCACATCATATTTTTATGTGATGGAAATGGATTAAGAAATCGACCATCTTTCAAGAGATAGCTCATATTTGCATCTGTGATGTGGGTGTATAGAAGAGATTAGATTACTGCTGTGAGGTGAAAATGGTTTGCTTTTCTTTAAAACTTATTCGGGGAAAGAGACAATTGCAATATATATAAGGGAAGTGGGCAGAGGTGCCGACTTTCTGGCAGAGCCACATGACTTCACAGTATAGTCTTCCGGTTAACCTATTCTAAAGCACATACCATGAATCTAACGATTCGTGATATGTGTTGTATCTCAGGTACGCTTTTGTTGTACTTGCTCATGTGGTAACTTGGATGATATGACCACACGACCCCTAGCACCGGCATAAGCGTTATTAGATACAAATCTAGAGAGCTATGATGGAAATGCTCTGACAACTCGTGTATTGGTAATTGGTGAGCTGTTTCGCTGTGACGGCTCGTACACTGGGGATTGGTGAGCTGTATCGTCGTCAAATGAAAATGACGGCATTTAACACATTTAAGACTTGGTTCTACGGCGTGGAGAAAAATAGCGTCTACATATGATATATTTTTTTGTGGTGGAAATGCACCAATAAGTCAACAACATCGTTGAATACAGATAAATCAACTAACCGTTCCCAGTACATAATAATTAATGTATTTAACAAGAGTATCTAGTTTACAGAAAATACTTAATTTCTTTTTTCTAGCATATAGAATCCCAAACATCTATCAACAAATCTTTCCACGCATCTCTAGATCTGGATCTCCAGCAATATTGATAACTCATCTATTGGTTCTCCTTGGCGACTGGTAAATGTATCTGGGAGGTATAACCTGTGACAATGTTACTAGTATTCGATTACTCTGCAGACAAGATAAGAGTCTTCTGCTTTTAAGTTTGTAAACTAAATCGTGCCTACCTACTATATTTGTACCACTCAAAAATGTTGGGTGGCTTTTCGAAGCTGTAGGTATGTAGCTGAAATTTTACTGAACGCGACGTTAAATATTATACAAGCATCTAATCCGTCATTCATAATTCAGCCGTCGTCCATTAGAGAATATCCGCGTCCATAATCCAAAGATCTATTCCATATTCCATATAACAGTATTAGCACCAATTCAAAAAGACAATCATAGTATACATAAACATAGGTTTGTTTCCTGTGAAATATAACTCAATCTCCCTCTCTGACCCATGTTGACAGAAATATATACCTTATAAGAAGACTGAATTGTAAAGTGTCCCGCTTTCGACTTGTGAACCAGGTAGGATTGCTTTAAAATGTTACAGATTGTGGTATTTTTTCTCAATCTGTGGCTGTTTGTTTTCAAATTGCAGAATAATCTTATCCTTCTTGCGATGACACTAAAGAATGATCTGGTGTATCCATACTGGTGAAGGCTTTCCGACGAATGTCGTGAAGCTCGTGTTGGCTTCTGAATGCCAACAGCCAATCATCTTCATTTGGAACTTCAATGAGCAAGATGGATATTATCTTATTGATATTTTCGAGCACAAACGCCATTTCCTGCCTTCCCTGTAAAAGCTGACAAGGTTTCAAACATTGACAGGATAATGGTGTCAGGTGCTACATTTGTGGATTCCTTGATATCTCGGATGGATCATTGCGAACCTGACTGGGCGAACTCTTTTCCCAGCAATCATCAGACCATTCCTTTTTTCCCATGAATGTTTCGGTAATACATGATGGCATGCATGTATATAAATATCTGCTCATCAAGGTTGTGGACAGCATCAGAGAGGTTGTATGCAATGCCCACTTTTATTTGGCCATATGCAATGCGCCCTTTTGCAGTGTATGGGATCTTTTCATTGGAAAACCTCACGAAATACGGCCGAAGCAATTCATCAGACAAAGCATATTCATGATTTATATATCAAATCCCATGTCTTCTGGTTTGACTTCGTCGCCATATAGCTGTTACATTGCTGAACGTGACGTGAAATATAATCTCTCTCCTGCGGTTATCACTGCAGTTATTTTACAAACTTTCGCGTATTTTCAATCTTGAAACCCAGATCAGCACAAATGGTATACCCTAATGGTATGAATTACATTTCATGGAATCCTGTTCATCTCATAGTGTCCACAACCAATTCGCAACACCAACCAATCAACTTCTCGATAGGGAAAAGCCTGGTCTTCATGTTGCAGTTCATCAGATGTAGGTCTCCAGGAAAGTTGTGTATGCCATAGTGCCACAAGTCCACTCTCGATTGCCGAGTCCATATTTGGTTATGCCAGCACATCTTCCCAGATGTCTCAGTACCGTAGTGACGTAGGAATTTGGGTTGACAAAGGCAGGCTCTACTACACGCAGTGCAAGCAAGCAGTGACTCGATATTCGATGTGTTGATATTTGATGATCGCCCTTTTGATGACGGCTTGCTGGTTGTTTGCTGTCTTGTTTTCGATGATCGCTTAAAGAATTCCCTATGACATATTTTTAAAGCTTTTTGAACCAGCTTTGGAAAACCATATTTAAAATGTCCTGTGCTGTTACCTTCTGCAGAAGACCACATTTGGAATACTTCTTTCTTTGGAGTGAAGAGGTGTTAATGTCTTCATTAATGGAATCTGTCGAGCCTGTAAGAGTTGCCGTCTACCCTTCCATCAAATACAAAATCCGTTCCTCACGCAATATTTAGTTAGATTAAAGTCTTTTGTCAAGAATGGTTTGGTAAAAAATGAGCATGTGATTTCTATATTCTATGTTCTAGAAAAAGATTAAAATACTACGTGAATACATGGAAATTCAAAACACCCGCATACTATGGGATCAAAAGATCGTTTACCCATTTTTATCCAAGTTTTTGAATGATAGGCAATTCCAGGTTCGTGTCTGATCATTTCGATCAAGAGCATGGTGTTCCACAACCTGGCAGCATTTTATCTACAACTCTTTTTAGTATCAAGATCAACAGCTTAGTTGACATTTTGAATGAGGATTCACTCTTTGGTGATGATTCGAACATAACGTGTAGTAGAAAAAGTATACCCAACATTGAAAGAACGTTGCAGCTTTGTCTAAATGGTATCCAGAATTGATGTTTAGAAAATGGGTTGAAGTTCTCCAAACCATGACAAATTGTATACACTTTTGCAGAAAGTATAAACCCCACAAAGATCCTGGATTTTTCTTAATTGGAACATAGACCACGGTAGTAACAGAAGTTTATTTCTTAGGGATCTTGCTTGACCACCGATTAACGTGTTTTCCTATGTAAGATGTCTGTGATCCATGTGCACAGAAGCTCTCGATTTGCTGAAGCTAGTTGAGAGCTACGAGTGTGGAGTAGATCAGAATTACAAGCGTCTGGTCCGTCATTCATAATTCAGCCGTCGTCCTTTAGAGAATATCCGCGTCCATAATCCAAAGACCTATTCCATATAACAGTATTAGCACCAAATTAAAAAAGACAATCATAGTATACATAAACATAGGCTTGTTTCCTGCAAGAGGGAAACGGTCAACAGTTTTCAATGATGCCGGCAAGACATCATGATGTTCCAAAAATATCAAATCTGTATCTCTGATCAGTATTCTTAATCACTTTTAATCACAAACTTTTTAATCAAAAAGACACTTCATTTATACCAATCACTTGTTCGTTCTAAACTTGGTTACTGTTCTATTGTTTACAACGGTATAAGTCCAACTTGGACCTGTTGGATCAAATTCTACATCAAGGATTAAGACTTCTTTTGGGACAAGATCATATGTCGATGAACTTCCTTAGAAACTCCGATGAGTCAAGCTACCACTTTGGTATGTAACGAAATTGAGATCCAATTGTTCAAATCTTGCATATAACTGAATTGTTCAAATCTTACATATGACTGTGTTTTTAAACTCAAATACGTACATTTGTATCCAACAAAACCGAGTGTTATTCCACCTCTTAGAATAGGTATAAAGGCACACATTCTTACAGCCGGTATTAGATTTGACCAGATTTTATCTGACAAGCTTTTAACATTTCCAAATTGGCAGTTAGCCAAACCGCAAGTAAATATCACAATGACGAAATTTAAAGAGACTGACACAAACCAACTTGTGTATCAGAAAGAATTTGGTCCACTGAGAGAGAAATATGGATCGCATTATGCTGTATATATACATTAATGATTCCATGGATTGTGACAGTATCGTGTGATAATAGTTTTGTTTCCAAAACAAAACCCCACCGAGTACCAGATCAGAGCTCTATATTTACTGCGGAGGGCGAAACTTCTTTAGTGGCCCTGGAAGGAATTAGTTCCAGCGAAAGAAAAACAATATGTTCACAGATTCACTGTCACGCCCTCAAACAATGAAGAGCAGATCTTCAACTCATCCCTCTATCCTGAACATCCCAAAAGAGTTGAACAGCAGTTTGGTATCGTATTTTGTTGGTTACCCAGACATGTTGACATCCCAGGAAATACTGAGGCTGATGCAAAAGCTAAGGCAGCCCTGCATGATGGGGTCGATCCTCTTGGAATCCAGTATAGCGACTTCAGACCTAATATCACTGCCTATAATATGAGACAGCTGTTTCATTCCTTATGTGATGATCAAGTTAACAAACATACTTCATGGGTTTAAAGAAATCAATAAGATATACTCATGTTGGCAGTCAGAAACGTTCCTATCAGGCGCTGTATTCACCATACTCGCCTGACTCTCGCCCATTAATTGAAAAGTGAACCAGCCCCGATGTATATCTCATATCACGAGAAACTCACGGTTAAACATCTTTTGATTAGCTATATATATTTTAAGGCTGTAAGAGACTCTTACCGTGGAGCTACTTTACAAAATCTTTTCGGGTCGGGTGAAATATTTGGTCTTAGGTTATTAATGTATGTACTAGTTGTTTAATGTATTGCGTTTAGATTGATGATAGATTGTTAACTAGCTTGGTTTTAGATTGCTGATTAGCTTGCGACGTGCGTAGATATAATTTTATTTGATCGCCGTTTACATAGCTGAAATATTGCAGAACGCGACGTTCAATTTAACTCTCTTTCTCGCTCTCTCTCTCTCTCTCTCTCTCTCTGTGTAAAGATTTTAAGGTTTTAAGAGATTTTTTTTACTCAGCAATTAGTTTGTAAGATGTTTGTAGTCGGATAACAGATTGATTTTAAGGTATTTGAGAGCAATTTTAAGATATTTGAGAGGATTGTATGTACGAGTTATTTTATGTGTTGTTTATCACTTTTAGATTGTTGACTATTTATCTTATTGACATGCTCAGCTTTATTTCGTCGCCAGAAAATGTTGCTTCATGCGATGTTAATGCTAGCTCTGTCTCCCTCCGCTGTTCTAGAGAGGGATCTGTTTGCAAGCGTTTCGGACTTTCACTCAAAGACCGCGGAGAGCAGGTAAAACGCCAACTAAGCCAATAGGCGAGTTGTTTGTTGCCAATCAAGAGACTGGCGCTACTTCTTGGGTGTTTTGTAAAGGCCCGCATGTTTTCATTATTTATCAGAATTACTTGAAAACTGGCACAAATGAAGACACCGAGTCTGGGAATAAAGTTTTTATTGATATTCCGCAATAAATTCATGTAAAAAATACATTGTATAAATAACACAAACACCCTTCACAATCCTTGTCTAATTTCATCTAATGTCGCTCAAGTCGGTACAAGGGGCCGTCCACATGAACTTCTACAATAAAAGCGTAGCTGAGACAGAGATACAGATTTGTTACATTTATAAGTAGTTTAGTGGGTATTCAAACCGTAAACTTGTATTTGTACTGTAACTGCTGTTATGTCCATCAGGTTATGGTCGCTATATAGCTGAAATATTGCGGAATGCGACGTTAAACCTTAATTCTCTCTCCCTGTCCATCATGTTATGTATTTGTATGTTGGGAGTTATCTCTCCTTGATCATTGCATCGCCATAGATACCAAATTCAATTCAAATCAATTCAATTCATTTTAGTGTACAAAACACTCATTAGAGTTGGTACAAAACAGCAACAATAACAAAATAATAATATGTCTAATATTGGACTTGTTAGCTGAGCTCCCATCAACGGGTTCTCATATTATCCCAGTTGTATCCTGGAGTCTCTAATTTCTTTGTGATCAAAGATGTATACCGCCCAATAAGGGGTTGTCATATCATAGAATAGCATAGAACAATATGATAGAACAAATACGAAATAATATGATAATTAATTATGAAACTTAGTAAAAGTTTAGGGCTGTACTTTGAAATGGGGATACAGGAATAACATATAGGTTTCTTGCCTTAGAATCTCAGTACGGCAAGAGCGTGAATAATTTATCACTGGAATGCGATTAACTTGCCACTGCTCGAGAGAACACAGATAATCACTTTAGAAATAGAGACCAGATGCTGGCCCCGCAGGCAATACAGAAAAAATACTCTGGACAATAACACACCAAGGTGGTCCATGGAGAAAAACTGGTCATTTATGCGACCTTCTGACCCAGTTAATAAATGCTGATGAGTGAGTCATTATTTTGGGTGAAGACAAAAGTTAATTGTCGAATTATATAGCAAGAAAACCGATTAAATGGTTATAGTTCAATAATTACGTACTGCCAAAAGAACACTGTACATTCAAGTTAGGTTTTCGCCCAGAAATGAACAGCGATTCCTTCATTTTAAGTCTGTACTCTGTGTTGCTGGAATCCACAATACTGCGTATGCTCTCTGATGGATTGTGACCAAAAGATAAACAATGTTGTCTAAATACTGAATTGTTGTATTGGTTTGAACATATGTTATGTTCGTCCATTCTCTGAGGAACATGTCTAATTGTCTCACCTATGTATTTTACATGGCAAACGCCACACTCTATTTGGTAAATGACTTTACCGCGTAGGTCATTATCGTCCAGGTCTTTATATTTAAAATAAGACCTTACGGTACACGATATATCAGAGCAAACAATGATATTAAGACATGGAATTAAGTTGGTAATGGATCTGAATTCTTTTCTAAGTCGTTCAGTAGCAAACGTTCACTTGCACGGATAACGATTGAACAGATTAGGAACACATAACAAAGAGATATAAAAGAGAAGTGTGTGAGCCTTGAATTCCCTTCGATACAGAATGGGAATTCCAAATATGGTCTGATGACTTGATAATGAATAATCAGTGATAGGATCATGACCGCATCAGGGGCCAGTGGGAGACCGTAAAAATGACGACATCCCGAACGATAGCATAAGCCTTTAGGGGCTTTAATCGGTATAAATAGTGACAGTGGGCGAAAATCAGGGGACTCTGGAGCGGGAACTCTTTTGCCAGACCCTTCTGCCGGGCATTGATAATCTAGTGTCGTATATAGAACAGAGATGCGGTGTATAATGGAGAAACTGGGAGTTGGGTAGGCTTCCCGAGGAACAAGGAAAAGCCGTTTAAAACGGGAAACAGGTCAGTTAATTCGTATATCACAATAATTAATTACGGTTAGTGATATGACTAGCTTATTGAGTGACTTGAAAGACGTGGTTAACATGTATTAGTGTTGTTACCGTGCTAAAGGAATCTGAGCATATATTGGTGTCAGATAAAAGAAATCTCAAGAAAACGTATTATGTGTCTTTTTGTTAATTTATTTGATACGGAAGGAAGTATATCGGACGGGGCAAAGGTCGTTTGAACGAATCCTCAACTGACGTTTGTGCACGATGGCCGTGTACCCTCTCCGCAATTGCCAAGCGAGTAGCATTTGATGTAGGGGACCGATTGGTCCTCCACACGCACTAAAAGCTGGAGTGACGTGGCGGAAGAAAGGTAAAATACAATATGGCGGATAATCCGTTTAGTCAGATTGTTGGGTTGGTTCAGCGGTCTTTGCCGTGGCCGTGCAGGGTTTTCGAGACTACTTCTTTCATGTTAACCATCATGATTTCCCAGTTTGTCTGGGTGGTGTGTGGTGATGATGGGAGAGATAGTCCCGAGTTAAAGAGAATAGATGTACAGGATATAGTTGTCCGTGACGAGGGGGTTTCTTCTGATCAGGGGATATTAAATCCGCAGCCTGAATTTGGTCAGGACGTAGATAATGACCCGCCGCAGATATTACTAAATAGTAATGCAATAAGTAATGTAATTCAGGGGGAAGACTTTGAAGAACCCGTGATAAATAATGAAATGCAAGGAGAGGAACCTGAGGAACACTTACAGAACTTTGATGAGCCAGTAGAATTAGGAAATCTACCGGAACAATTAGAAAATCTTGACGAGCTCTTACAAAATCTTGGGGAACCATTAGAAAATTTTGCAGAACCAGTAGAAAATGCTGGGGAACCATTAGAAGATCCTGTGTTAGACAAGGAACCTCTTGATAGCGATGAAGCGCCAGAATTTGTCGGACCATTTGGTGAGGATCTTTTTGTCGATCAATTAATTGATAATCAGGATTTGGTAAATGAACTTGTTGATGAGGCTATCGTAAATGCAGATCTTGTACATAACGAAGAATTAGCTAAGGCTATGATCAATGCCACCCTCCCTGAGAAATTCTGTGGTAGCGCGCACAAAGACGCCAGACTTTGGCTCCAAAAATTTGAGATTTTTCTCAAACTAAATGGTATTCAAGATGATCAAAAGGTACAATATTTTCAGCTCTTAACTAAAGATGCTGCGGAGGTATGGATAACATATTTGCCCGACGCTCAGCGCGAAGATTGGCCACGATTGCGCCAGGCGTTTGAAAATAAATACTTAAACATACGACAGATGTTTAATTTGGAGACCGCTTTCTATGCCTTAAAGCAAGGTTCGTCGCAGGCGACTGGGGCTTTTATTGATTCAGTGGTGCAGCTGGCCTGTCGATTAGGAAAGACGGATGACGTCACTAAATTACAGATTATCCGAGGTTTGAGACCTGAAATAGGGTGCCAAGTGATAATGCAGAATCCGGCTGATTTGGAAACTACTATACAGTGTTCAAAATTAGCGGAAATCTCTACTCAAATGGCCTCAGCAAGGCATCCACAAGTTGCAGGTATAGACAATGTCTATGAGGCCAATTTAAAAGTACAGATAGACGAATTAAAGGAACAGCTAGCCGCTCTTAGACCGCGTCAGCATTATCAGGGGTATAGACAAAATAGAAATGGACAAAATAGGAACCCTCAAGGTAAGGGACATTACCAAAATCAAAGCCAGAATAAGGCATTTGACCGGTCAAAGAGACACGGAAGGAGAGTACGCCGCTATTATTATAGATCTACTGGAGAAAATGAACGCCAGTATTTCTATGACATGAGATGTAAAGACCCAGATATTAAAGTTGGAGCTATTGTTTATCTATGGTTACCAGATACCCCTAAACACTTTTCGAAAAAGTTAAATTCGAAATGGGTAGGTCCTTTTAGAGTTGTTACTAAAGTGGGGTTATTGAACTTTAAAATTAGGAATGTTCAATCAAATAAATTGGTCGAGAGTATTGTCCATAGCAACCGATTGAAGAAATGTGTTAATCGCCACGTGGGCCCTACAAAACCTTTGGTGAACCTTGTCCACCTTGCGGATGAAGACGCACTTGCTATTGATGAAAATGAGATACCAGAGGATAACTTTGTAATGAAGGGGACTAGTCGAACCGTTACCCGTTATCCCTGAAGATTCAGAAACTATTGTAGTTAGTGTTGAGAAGCAAAATGGAGACGTAGGAGTGACCCCCACGCCCCAAGTTAACGAGACCGAACAGGCTCAAGACATTATTCAACCCGATCAAATAGATGATCTGGGACTTTTTGAGAATGTCAGGCAGCCAGTTCAAAACAAAGATATGACTGTGGACCGACGATACATCGTGGGAAAGGAAATCGTTACACCCATGATCCCCAGGCCAACTGATGAAGAATTATTGCAAAATAAAGTTAGGACAATTGAGAATGTCTTAAAAGGAAAGAGAGATGAAAATGGAAAGATCCGTTACTATGTGATATACGCAGATCAGACAAATAAGAGATTGTAGAGAAGAATGTACGTATTTTAAGACAAGCTCCAAAAGTTTATGTTTAAAGACTTAGTAAAACTATGACTCACCAGGGATGAATGACCTTTGCTCCTATCCTCAGATTAATGTGTATATTAATGAGGGCGGTTGTTATGTTTTAGTGAGGTGGCAATTTACCTACAAACTGACTACCTGGATTGTATTTTCCGTTCAGAAAATTTACAAACTAGGAGAGAAAACATTGAACCAATTGAGATTGAATTAATAGTGGAGATAATTCGTTGTATGATTGATAAGAAATTCCCAATGATAGTTGAGGTATAGTGATGATTTTGGCCATGGATAAAGGTCTATTTACACTATGTCAGGGTACTCTGTCCGTGATAACTATGGAACAATGACATGTCTAACTAATGGAAGTAATGAGCCATTGGAGAAATGAAGAGTGATGAAATATTTGATGTCGAATTTGAATACAAATTAGAGAAATGAATTTGTGAAATGAAGATTGAGCGCAGATTTCCATGTGGCGAGAATTGTGACTCATCAATAGGGTAATATAACGACCAGTATACGAGTCGTCAGAGCATTTCCATCATAGCTCTCTAGATTTGTATCTAATACCGCTTATGCCGGTGCTAGGGGCCGTGTGGTCATATCATCCAAGTTGCCACATGAACAGGTACAATAAAAGCGTACCTGAGATACAACACATATCACGAATCGTTAGATTCTTGGTATGTGCTTTAGAATAGGTTAACCAGGAGACTATTCTGTGAAGTCATGTGACGCAGTCAGTATGTCGGCACCTCTTCCCACTTCCCTTATATGTGTTGTAATTTCAACTTTCAACAGTGGATATAGTCGGCCTCGTCGAAATAAACGCTCTGGCAGTTACATTATCTGGTATAGACCGTATCAGGTTAATCATCGATCGGGCTCAAATTATGTATGCTGTCACGACTGGTCGGAAGCTATAGGCTATATTTTGTTACACTGTAAGATTGTCCAGTTAGATTTGGGTTCTGCAAGAATGGTATGCGGAATGACTTTGTTTAAACGGTACATGTATTAGGGAACGTTACGAAAAGGCTAGAGAATTTAAGGAGAATCGTCTCTTGTCAGTCAAGTAGAGTATACTAAGAGAAACCAACATGATTTGATCTCACCCCATGATGGCAGGTGATAGACTGTTGTTTAGCATGTTTCAGTGATTTCCTTACCTGGGGGTGTAATAAAACAAATCCAAAGTTGTAATAATCACGGAATCATTGAAGAGTGTCGGAGATAAAATATAGTTACTACTGGATATACGGCGAAGTTTGATGTGGATAATAAATGATATATTTTATGGAATTGTGCTTATTAAACGCAACCTGGAAAAAGATGTCTTTGGAAGGTGGTTTAGAAGGTATGCACTTAATTATGTGGTATAATGACGTGGACATCTGCGGATAAATGATTTACAGGTTTAAGCCCTCACCAATTTATGCCTAGGGTTAATTCGGTGAATTTTGACCGTACACTGACGGGTCGCTTTTCCCCCCAAGCTGATATGATGCAGTATAATAATAGAGATATCGAGATGACTTGAGTAATAGAAATATTTGAAAAGGGTATTTGGAGATTTTTTTTGGATATTGAGAAAGAAGGTTTATAGACACTAAACGAGACATGATGTTTGGTATTTTAACATTACGGCCATAGAATAATCCATTTTATCCGTGACGACAGTAGGCACTGGCCCTAGTATGAGTTGTTCATATGGGACCCAATCCACAAGTCCAAGGAAGATGGGGACATTTTCTCCTCGACACATTGGGACAGTGGACAGCCAATAAATTGCATTGCAGATAACACAAACACGATAGGACGAAGTAAAGTTGACTGTATTTGGATTGTTCAAAGCAATGTAATTTTAGTGGTTATACAAATATATATACGGAAACAAGAATTTTGCACAATCTTTTCATTTCTGGGGCAAGAAATGGTGCTATGTTGATTTATGTGAGATGATGATGATATTGATGACGATATATGATGATTATGTATTGTTTGATGATGAAATGTGCCCCATAACGATAATTCAGATTTGTAGAAAAAGAAGACCGGGAAAGGCTAGCGTAAGTGTAGCCTAATTCTGCTTGTGTTTTGCAGATAAGAGACGAGACTCCCTGAAAACGTTGAAGGTCCAGTTTAACTGTTTGTTGCAGTGAGCTAGGGCTAATGGTTGAAATGCCGATAGATTGAGTTCCAAATTTTGATGCATCGGATTTGAAGTTTTTTTCTATTGGAATATTCATTTTGCCCAAGGTTAAGAATCTATGTGTACTTGACTGTGGTTAGTCAGTTCACATAAAACAAAACAGCGTATGGTCGACAGGTTTTGTTTAGGTCGTTATTGGAGTTTTCCACACGACATGTACTACGCGAATATTGAGATATTGAATTATATAACTAGATTTGAGGTTTTATCGGCCGTACGCTCAGTATTTATGAGGTATGAAATGTCTGATTAATAGATATATGATTTCGGATAGTATGAGCCGTTCGTAGGATAGGAAAAATATTGAATTTTTGTGGGGTTCATTGAGATAGCGACCCATTGAGAACTGATGTTAGCGATTCAGGACTTTTGCAGTTCGGAATATAAATGAGAATACATACTACTGATATTTCTGAGTCAATTGGGACCTTATATATATGGTTATCGATACAACAGAGAGACTAAAATTATACGGAAATGTGAGTATAACGTATTGTTGTGTGTTTTTTTCAGATTGAGACGAGGATACCTGTGTGGTTGGTGTTGTCCTGCGCATTTAAATTCCACAAATTAACTACTGGTACGAGTCAGTCTATGGGATGGCGTTGAGTTCACTGCAGGTACTCAATGTTATTCCATATGCCTATGCCACTCGCCAATTGTTTAATAGTCGGATAAATGCCCAACTAAGTTATTGAATCCCTCTATAACATAATAAGATCAATGAAATTAATCTCACTACACATGTTTTTCTCTTTCAGGAGACCCTTAGAATAATATTGATTCCTGCGTCTGTCCCACTCAATATGCGGACTGTCCCCCATAAATCAGCTAAATTACTGTCGGGGATTGTTAAAAGCATTGGAGCCTATTTGCGATTAGAATTATCGATCTTTCATCCGCAACGTTTAATGGTGATGCTGTTTGAATGTCATTGTTGTGCTCGGATAAATAATGCCACTGGTATATGGTGTATTCGATTGTCCCATGCGCTTGCGGTATCAGTTGAATATTTGGAATTGTCGACGTCACAAAATATTAGAGATCAGATACAGCGCGACTCATACGAACGTATGGTGATTGGAGTTTGTGCTTGGTTTGCAAACCATAATCGAAAAAAAAATATTTTTGAAGTAAGTTTTTCTTTCGCAGTGCAAAAAGTAATTTGAATAATTCCATAATTTGAGACCTCTTCAGCACAGGAGGATGTGTGTATCGGAAGTCGGTGAAGAACGAAAGGCTGATCCAGGGCCCGGAATAGCTATTTCTCACTTCACTGGACACGATCCTATATATCAACTAACGAGTTTTAAAAATTGACATTTATAGTTCTGTATTTCAAAATTATGTGATCTAATGTGATCTTACTTCAAATGTCTCACCACTAGGTCTGAGTGACGTAGAGGCGGCACATCCTTTCGATTCCCATAGAATCAAATTTCCTATTTTTATAGTCTCATAGCATGAAATTGGTACATGGAAGCCAATGAGTCCTGCAAATATACTGTTTTAACAAATTGGCAAGTTACCCATACATCTCTGTATGCCGAGACAGTCATTTTTCGTCTCCTTCTAAAATCACGTCATTTAATCAAAATGCTTTGAATTCTATATATGAAGTCTAGTATGCCTTTTATCAATATTCGTAATATTCACTCAAATGTCTTTATTTGACAGACATTGAAAATTTAATGATTATCTTCTTCATACGTATTGATTACCAATTTGTAAATGTTTTGGATTTCTGATGACGTTGTTGTACAGTGTTTTCTCTGACCTACAACTTGAGGCATCTTTTCTTTTATGGATAAGATATCCCGAGTTCAGTCTTGTGCTCCTCAAAGGAACACACAAATAATTTTAGTGTATAAGATCAGTTGGAAGAGTGAAATGGTCTGTAGAGATTGATGTTGCGGGTTCTTGTTTGATATTGATGCATAGCATGTTGCCTGATGAAGTCGGTTTGGTAGATGTTTGCTAATTGATGACAATTATATAAAACCTTGGCGACATGACGTACGCAAGAATATTGGTTCTATTGAAGAAGTGACAAAATTTGCAGCGAAAGGAAAATTGACAGTGTATGATCACGTTTATTGGGAAGTGATATCATTCTTACAGCACGCTTTTGTAGCAGAAACAACGAATTTCGATGGCTTGAGTACGTAGTTCCCCATAGAATATTTCTAACAATGACTATTACACAAGGGCAAAAGGCGCACCGCATGGCAGCATGTTCGCCGATAATCCGAGAAATGGTTGTGTACTTTTACAATTTGGATTATTATCTTTGGTTATTAATTGGTTATCAAATAGCCCCACGATTCTCCTTCATCTATAACAGGAGATGGATCTAACCTAATCCCTGGTTAGGGTACAGAAGGTACTGCCAGGTGAATGCAAATCTTCAGAAAAAAACCCCCGGCTTTTGGCAATCGACGGGAATTGCAGCTGAACATGAGAACATTTCGTTTGCAGGAGGCAAGGTAGATTATGTCATAGGGGTATACCAGACAGATAACCGAAACTGCAAACAAACAAAACAAACAACAAAAAAATTGAACAACCATCTTTTGTGCAATCATGCCGCCATGGGAAAAAAATTAATAATAACTTACCGGTTTGAACTCCATCGTTGTTTGAAAATTCCAGTATGCTATAACGTCCAATGAATTTATATGTCATTCTCACTGTTCAATAATCCTTAAGTGCTGTAGACAAAATATTGTTCTGGTGTATTCATGCTTAATTTTATATTACGTGCGATGTTCATACGAATGGAAACCATGAATCTTGTCCACTATTTAACGAATTATCACATGGAAAAGGGCTATGTACAATTTTTCCCATATACTCCAAATTCCACTTCTGTGTGTATCACATTTGGTACATTTTCCCTGAAAAACTCTTCAATCTTATGGTCAGACACTAGGGAATTATTTCATTTTCGAATATACAATTGTAGATCTTCTCTTCCATGATATGTCTATGACACGGATAATTCAAGTTGTAATATCTTCAATTACGTGTAGACTATTTACTGTGTTATTCCTCTTCCATTTCCATGGACTAGGGTCGTTCTACGAATGCCAGTTTGGTACACTAAGTATGTGGAGTCCATTTCGATGGTTATTTCATCACTTTCGATCGTTCATTTCTCTTATCACTTGAAGGTATATGATGATACCATGACTTGGTCGAGTCATCGGCTTCACCAGGTGTCGTCCCACACCTCTGTTGAATCAAAATTCCAAATTCCAATCACTCTGGTTTATTCCATGTTAGCGAATGTATGTACTTCACTTTTCTTGGCATTCCATTCAGTGAGATGGGATTATTCCAGTCTCCATCACAAATGCGTGAGGATCGAATTCAACATGTTCTGTTGATACTGTGCCTCATTTTAATTACTATCATAGGGTATGTTCCTTAACGTAGGGTTTTTCTGATGCCTCAGTCTCATCTCCAATTTACATACGTGTTATACACTCCGCCAAGTGTTGTGGCGTTCTCTTTTCTGAAAAGTTTAAAGCAAGATATATTTACTGTAAGGACAATCAGAAAGTAACAGATTTCTTAGTTCACATAGGTCTATATCTTTGCAATAATTATGTAGTATAATTATGACCTGTAGGTTCAATACATACGCATTTTTGTCATTTTACAGAAAAAAAATTTAGCACTTACTTGTCAAATTCATAACGTCTTGATTAGTCCAGTCGAATGGCTTCTAATGTGCCTCTTTCTGTGTGGCCTGATCCATCCCAGCGGATATTTAATCTATGACGGGGATCAGTATTCCACTTTGGGTATGTAGTAATTATTAATGCATTCATTTGTATCGTGTTATCGATGCCCCAGCTATCGCGGCTCATTCTTGTAAACGCCACACTGGGTTTACTATGCTGTTTGTCTCTCGATTCTCATCGCCTATAGCCCGAGGCATGAATATGTCACACTCCTATGGTTTTGATAGCCTTATTTGCTATCCCCGGCTGAGAGGGTATATCCCACGTTATGATTCTCTATGTATGTAAATGTCGTAACAGGCCAAACCAAACTATATGGTTGGTTCCGGTATTTTCTTATTCTTTTAAATGTACTCGTTGTGCTCATGTAACGTTTTTCCACAACGATTTTTAAGACCTGTAGTCGGCTTCTACCCCTTCCCTCCTGTTCCAGTCTACGCATCGACTCCACGAGGGATTGGCCGATCTCCATACCTGGGATCTTCCGGGATGAGCACTTTCTACACGAGTAAGTGGCTCCACCACGGGTGATCTTCATACGCTAAGATCAGACCCCAACTGATGTTCTTCAAGTGCAAGGATGGACCCCTCTCCACCTGCTGCGCCACATTCAGAGGCCTATCTTATAATGTATGGTGATTGGGTACATACCAAAGACAGATCTCTTCACCAACATTTTAATGTATCTTCTTCTCCTCTGACCTCCACCCGTAGTTCTACAATTTGAAGGGTCTCAAATTCGTTATTGTGGGGGTATGTCATATCATAGAATAGCATAGAACAATATGATAGAACAAATACGAAATAATATGATAATTAATTATGAAACTTAGTAAAAGTTTAGGGCTGTACTTTGAAATGGGGATACAGGAATAACATATAGGTTTCTTGCCTTAGAATCTCAGTACGGCAAGAGCGTGAATAATTTATCACTGGAATGCGATTAACTTGCCACTGCTCGAGAGAACACAGATAATCACTTTAGAAATAGAGACCAGATGCTGGCCCCGCAGGCAATACAGAAAAAATACTCTGGACAATAACACACCAAGGTGGTCCATGGAGAAAAACTGGTCATTTATGCGACCTTCTGACCCAGTTAATAAATGCTGATGAGTGAGTCATTATTTTGGGTGAAGACAAAAGTTAATTGTCGAATTATATAGCAAGAAAACCGATTAAATGGTTATAGTTCAATAATTACGTACTGCCAAAAGAACACTGTACATTCAAGTTAGGTTTTCGCCCAGAAATGAACAGCGATTCCTTCATTTTAAGTCTGTACTCTGTGTTGCTGGAATCCACAATACTGCGTATGCTCTCTGATGGATTGTGACCAAAAGATAAACAATGTTGTCTAAATACTGAATTGTTGTATTGGTTTGAACATATGTTATGTTCGTCCATTCTCTGAGGAACATGTCTAATTGTCTCACCTATGTATTTTACATGGCAAACGCCACACTCTATTTGGTAAATGACTTTACCGCGTAGGTCATTATCGTCCAGGTCTTTATATTTAAAATAAGACCTTACGGTACACGATATATCAGAGCAAACAATGATATTAAGACATGGAATTAAGTTGGTAATGGATCTGAATTCTTTTCTAAGTCGTTCAGTAGCAAACGTTCACTTGCACGGATAACGATTGAACAGATTAGGAACACATAACAAAGAGATATAAAAGAGAAGTGTGTGAGCCTTGAATTCCCTTCGATACAGAATGGGAATTCCAAATATGGTCTGATGACTTGATAATGAATAATCAGTGATAGGATCATGACCGCATCAGGGGCCAGTGGGAGACCGTAAAAATGACGACATCCCGAACGATAGCATAAGCCTTTAGGGGCTTTAATCGGTATAAATAGTGACAGTGGGCGAAAATCAGGGGACTCTGGAGCGGGAACTCTTTTGCCAGACCCTTCTGCCGGGCATTGATAATCTAGTGTCGTATATAGAACAGAGATGCGGTGTATAATGGAGAAACTGGGAGTTGGGTAGGCTTCCCGAGGAACAAGGAAAAGCCGTTTAAAACGGGAAACAGGTCAGTTAATTCGTATATCACAATAATTAATTACGGTTAGTGATATGACTAGCTTATTGAGTGACTTGAAAGACGTGGTTAACATGTATTAGTGTTGTTACCGTGCTAAAGGAATCTGAGCATATATTGGTGTCAGATAAAAGAAATCTCAAGAAAACGTATTATGTGTCTTTTTGTTAATTTATTTGATACGGAAGAGAGTATATCGGACGGGGCAAAGGTCGTTTGAACGAATCCTCAACTGACGTTTGTGCACGATGGCCGTGTACCCTCTCCGCAATTGCCAAGCGAGTAGCATTTGATGTAGGGGACCGATTGGTCCTCCACACGCACTAAAAGCTGGAGTGACGTGGCGGAAGAAAGTTAAAATACGATAGGGTGATAATGTAGGTAGGTAGACGTTGAAGTGTAAGGAGTACAGGCTTCATGAATACTTATTAGCTGAAATCGCGTGACGCGCCAAAGAATGTGGCCTACATTCGCCGGAACTTTCCTTGGAGGTTCTAGAGTCTGGGACCACTATTCAACTCACTCAAAAACAGATAGGCCGTCACACATCACCCAGCCTTATTCTCTTTAAACGTATGAATATTTTCCCATCAGACTGCAAGTCTTTTTTGATAATTATCCCTCGTCAAAGGAACGCACATAACTTTGTATGGAAACGACGAAGGTCATCACCATGAATTATACATAAAACTAGCTAACAATCCAGCTGTATTGTACTGCACGTTTCACATAATTGATCTATATATATCTGGATTACCGGTGCCATAAAACAGTAGGCCTATCTGAATTTTATATTTGACCAGGCATTTTAAAATTATCGTGAGCATTTGAGGTATGTTATGTAGTACTATTGTGTTAATTCAACAAGTTTTCATATTTATAATTCTCTGTTCTCCTGATGTCAAATATTCGTCATACATAAATCCCAAAATATGAAGCACTAAATCTGAGAACTGGCGATCATATACAAACATTTATATGAGCACATTTCCACACTCATTTAAAAAACATCCGAAATATTTCCATTATGTGTTTATATCAAGCTTACGTTTTTCGTAAGCGACGAACGTACGCGTCCCCTCCCCCCACCCCACCCAATTAAAAACGTTGTTTTTATACTGCATGACAGAGTGACTATTTAGGAATTTAAATAACTTTTTCTTCTAGTCCGACCTTCCTCTTTCAGCCACACGACGGATAATTTCTGACAAATTGTCCCCAGCTTGTGTGACCACGGGTTGCTCGACCTCATCTCAGTAAAATTTATTTTAGAAATATCCCCGACAAGACCCAGATCAAAAAAGAAGAAAGACATGACTCCTTCACAAAATTCGACTTCGCATATTTTATATAAACAACATAAGCATTAACTGAACTTCTACAAAAATACTTCAAAGATCCTCAAATTAGAGGAAGGTTTTTCAGTACACAATCCAAGTATAAAAAAGCACAGAGGGGGGAGAAAGAGGGTTTAAACAATCCTTGTACACCAAATTAGAAACCTTACAAAACACAGACCCCAAATACTTTTGGAAATTAGTCGATGAACTTACCGATAACGAAAAGGATAATGAAACGCGTGCGCAGATAGCCACCCATTTACAGAAACATTTGATAATTTTTAATACACAAAAATGGACTGATGAATCGGAAAGCCCTGACATATTATCAGAAATTAAATACATAGAAAATCAAACAAATCCCAGTCAAATACTTGATCAACCCATTAAAACAAAAGAAATATTACATGCAATATCAGCATTGAAAAAGAGTAAAGCTACGGGGCTCGACCAAGTGTCAAATGAACGTATAAAATATAGCAAAGATGTACTTCTATCACCCATAACTACTAAATACAATACTCACCATTGGAATTTATCCATCCAAATGGTCTGAAAGTTACATTACCCCTATTCATAAAAAAGGGTCTAAAATGGATCCTGGAAATTACAGAGGCATTTCGATCACTAGCTGCTTAGGGAAAATGTTTTCGTCGATACTTAACCATAGACTAACAGATTTCTTAGAAAGTAATAACATCATTACTGATAACCAATCAGGATTTATAAAAGGTCGCCAAACAATCGATAACTTGTTCATAATCAAAACCCTTATGAACAAATACACCGCGAGCAAGAAAAAACTATACTTTTGTTTTGTCGATTTCAAAAAAGCATTTGACACTATATGGCACAATGGTATACTTATTACGATTTGGTATAGGCGGTAAGTTTTACAATGTTATGAAATCGATGTACTCTAAATGCCTAACCAGTGTCAAAATAAACCATGCACACATACATTTGTTCCCTTCAACCATAGAGGTTAAACAAGGGGACAATTTGAGTCCTACAATATTCAATATATTCCTAAATGATATATCTTTCCCGGAAACGATCTGCACTCCAGCCAAACTCCATACAAAAACCATCTCTCATTTACTCTGGGCAGATGACCTCCTTCTTATTTTCGAAACACCTGAAGGGTTACAAACAAGCTTGAACAAACTTTCCTTATATTGTGATAAATGGCATTTACAAGTAAACACTGAAAACACAAGAAATCTAACCCTATGGTGATACATAAAGGCAATACAACAGAAACATATCCCTTTAACATAACTCAACCAAATTAGAGCAAACTAAACAATATACATACTTGGGATGCAATTTGAACAAACAGGGTAGTTTTACACCAACCAGAGAGAATCTGTACAACAAAGCAATCAAGGCTCTTTTTAAAATACATAAATCCTTTAATGGTTCTAATCCCTCTACTGTTCTATAAACGAAACTGTTCAACACGCTAGTCAAACCCATCGTGTTGTATGGTACGGAAATATGGGGAGCTGAACAAATTTCCAGAATAATAAACCATGATATATGCCATTATTTCGAACTAACACATAGGGAACCTTTTGAAAAGGCACATACAAAACTTTGCAAACTTAATTTACATGTCAACAAATATACAATTAATTTTGCTTGCAAAACTGAATTGAACAGAGTCCCTCTTATATTTGATATCAATAAAGCAATAATGAAATACTGGGTAAGATTGGAAGACTCCAGCATAAATCCTCTCTTGCATGATGCTTATATATGCAGCAAATCCCTTCACCAACAAGGGAAAGTTAGCCGGTATAGTTAAGTTGAAACTCTATTGAAACAGCAAAACATACCCATACCCCATAAAATACAGAACAATTTAGTGGATACCATAGAGCGCAAAATGAAATGGAACTACGACGTGTACATAAAACACAAACTCAGTAAATCGGAAAAATTGGAAGTATATAAACAAATACCAACCCCTGACAACGACTTACCAGAATACTTACAGTCAATAACAAATCACAATTTTCGGCAGGCAGTTACTAAACTCAGGATATCTGCCCATAATCTCCTGATAGAAAAGGGTCGAAAATTGAAAATTCCACAGGAAAAACGGATTTGTGTAAATTGTGATCTTGGGAAAATAGAAGATGACAAACATTTTCTTATAGAGTGTCCAACATATTACTTAGGGGAAAGTTCTTCCAATATATGACTTCATCTATTCCCATTTTTATGATACTGGACAACAGTATTCAACTTATAAAAATCCTCCATTGCTCTCATGATATTGCGCCATCGGTGGGGAAATTTTGCCACGATATGCTCCTACAGAGTGCTAAAGACACTGCCAGCACCTCTACCGGCAAGAATAAGAACTGAATTAGAATAAGCACTTTTTTACTGGCTCCTCTTAAGTAGATATACTCATACTCAGTTTTCTCATAGATGAAAATTTACCTATTTAAAGTGATCGTAAACCCTCAAGTAAATTTTCCATCAAATGAAAGACCATTGCAAACAGTGTGGGAAAATATTTATTTTACTTTGTTACGATTTTATTACACATAGTAAACTGCAATTAAAGCATGGTATTGTATGGTGGTCTGTTGCAATCATATATAGGTCCAGTGACGTCACACTGCCTTAATACATATATTTCAGACTTTGTATGCACTTTCCAGTGCTTGATTCAAGCCTAAGGTGTGTATACGTTGAGTTTCAACACATACCGACAGTTTCAATGTGCATGTTTCATCAAAATCTGAGAGATGGTCACTCATGAGTGTCAAGTCAATTTGAATCTTGCATTTAATTTCCCATATTTTGGAACATAACCAATGGAACAGTGAGTATGTGTTGAAACTCAAAGTATACACACCTTAAGCTTGAATCAAGCACTGGAAAGTGCATACAAAGTTTGAAATATACTGGATATACTTGAAATATCACTGGACCTAAATATGATTGCAACAGACCATCATAGAATACCATGCTTTAATTGCTGTTCACTCTGTGTAATAAAATCGTAAAAAAATTACAATAGATATTTTCCGACACTGTTCGCAATGGTCTTTCATTTGATGGAAACTTTACTTGAGGATTTACGATTACTTTAATTGTTGGGCCTAAATATCTTCTTTTTTTTGTATTTCACTATTCATTCTATGTGAATATTCATTTATTTTTGCTTAATACCGAACAGATAAAAACGTTTGACATAATTTCATAAATAGTTATAGTTAACAGTGCATGGTTACTGTCAAGATATTGTTTTCATTTAACATTGTTCAAAAACTTATTTTCTCGTGAATGTAATATATGTCACAGGGAGATGCCTCCCCTTAATCATTGTACTTTTATTATGATTGCTAATAAATATATTATATTGTAAAAAAAATGGCAACAATATTTTTTAACATTGTTGGTCTCCGATGTTACTTCATAGGCGTTGAATGCGGAAGGGTCTTTCTGCCTTCCCAAGTTTTAAAATCAACTCAGAACAGTCAACTGAACGTTGATTGCTTCTGTAATATAGATAAATTATGTAACCGAGAAGCGACCCCAAGTGACATCTCAAGGCATATTATCTGCAAACCAAATTTGACGAGAAGCTGAATGCATTCTCAACCTATTGTCCGTAAACCAAATTTTAAATTTGCCACCAGGTGTCACCACCTGTAGGTGCAAGTGGGCGAAATGCAATCCCAAGGATCATCTCATGACCTGGTGTATCAGCATACAACTTCCGGAAGAATCTGAAAAGGGGTTATTTCCCGGAAACCAAATTTAGATTTGTATGCACAAGTGTGCGAAACGCAATCCCAAGTTACATCTTATGGCATATGAATACCAAATTTGAGAAGAATCCGATGAGCAGTTGTCAAATTATTGCCAGAAACAAATTTCAGATTTTTCCACCAGGTGTAGCCACCAGTATGCAGAAGCAGGTGAAATACAATCCCAAGGGACATATCATGGCATGGTATCTGCACACCAAATTGGAGAAAAATCCGATGAGCGAAATCAAATTTAGATTTGACACGAGGTGGTGCTACCTGTAAGCACAAGTGGGCGAAACGCAATTCCAAGCGACATCATATGTCATGGTATATTCATACCAGATTTAAGAAGAATCTGAGGAGAGATTCTCAAGTTATTACCCGAAAACAAATCTGGTATTTCGCCACCAGGTGACACCACCTGGAAGTAAAAGTGAGCGAAAGTCAATCCCACGCAACACCTCCTGGTAGGATACATGCAAGCTAAATTTAAGGAGATTCCGATGAGCAGTTCTCAACAAATTTTCAACAAAATCAACAAACACATGGTGACGCCACCTATAGGCGCAAGTGGGCGAAATGCAATCTCAAGCGACATCTTAGGTCATGGTATTACCCGGAGACAAATTCGGGATTTTGCCACCAGGTGGCGCCACCTGTAAGTGCAAGTGAGTGGAAGACAATTCCATGCAACATCTCCTGACATGGTACATGCATGCTAATTTGAGAAGAATCCGATGAGCATGCAGTTCTCAAGTTATTGGCCAAAAATAAATTATTGAAGAAACTAGATACAGTCGATCGAATATGATTGGAGGCATCCCTTTTGCATCTTTAGTAAAGGAAACATTCATTATTTGTGAAGAAAGTAAAAACATAAAACTTAGGAAAACATCATTAACATGGCCCCATAGTATGCCTTGAGGGTAGGTACCCACATACCAAATTAAAAAGAATCCATTAAGATCCAACAGTTACTGTCCGGAAATGCATTCTAACTTGGCCCTCAGCTAGCGCCAAGTGTAGGAAGATAGGCATAAAAATCCCAAAATAACATTGGAAATAGAAAATGTTAATTTGGCCTACAGGTGGCGCCACCTATGAGCAGATCGACAAGAAAAACAATATCAAGTGAAACCTTCAGGTAAGGTACATGTATACCAAACTTGGAAAGAATTCATTCAAGTATTAAAAGGTTATTGTCCGGAAACATAAGTTTAAATTTGCCCCCAGGTGGCACCACATATATGTTGATCGGCATGAAATACAATGCCAAACGAGAAATTGAAGCGAGGTACCTACACACCAAATTTGGAAGGAATCGGTTCAGGTTTTCAAAAGTTATTGTCTGGAGACACTTAACTTAGCTTTCAGGTGGTCCCCCTATCAACATGAAAAACATTCTCAAGCCAGATCTTGAGGCAAGGTACAACCACACCAAATTTGGAAAGAATCCTTAAGGGTTTCAAAAGTTATTGTCTGAAGATGTAATTTTAACTTGGTCCCAGGTGGCGCCACCCAGAAGCGGATTGGCACGAAAAACAATTCCAAGCAAGATCTATATATAAGGGACCCATTTACCAAATACAAAAACATGGGTCTGTGCCTTATAAATTGAAACCTTTTGGAGTTGCAATTATCCCAATACTATCCCAATATTGCAGTAAACACACAAATTTCAGCTTCTGCCAAGATATATTGAAGATATATATTTTCAAGCACAATATATGAGGGTCGGGCGAGGGCTAGTTTGGGAGATGGAGGGTGCGGCTCGGCGCATGCTCTCTTTGAGGGTAGTGGTAGGTGTGCTGACATGAAAGCCATAGAAAGCTACCTGTACATGAAACAACCACACTGACAACTGCATGCCATCATCTGTCAGTCCGAAAAACGACAAGGTGGAATTCAATTCGATAATAATAATAATAATAATAATAATAATAAAGACTTTATTTTGGTTCGTTGTCCCACTTAGCTACAAGCTAATCTCCCGGGGAGACGAAATAAGTGTATGTACAATACAGTGCAAGTGCAAGTGCAGATAAAACATAACGATAAAATATCATTAAATTTCAGCTGTTTTGGAGATAATAAAGTTACAGATAAAATTCTCCACTCCGATCGAATTTGGAAAACAGGTATTGATAACATTGTGTATTAAAACTATTAACAGAAGCAGCCGTCTGAATATTTGTAGGTAAATTGTTCCATAAAATTACGCCCGAATACTTAAAAGCCCTTTTGCCGAATTCTGTTCTACATCTTGGCACATAGAGATTTTTACCGGATGACGATCTTAAGTTACGTTGGTGAACAGAAGAAACTTTGGTAAAACAATTTTGTAAATAAGATGGCGCTGAATCGTTAAGATTTGTATACTAAAACTAACTCCTGATAAGCTACCCTGTAAGGAAAGGGAAGCCATTTCAAGCTAACAAATAACTTAAAAGAGGGACATTCAAATGTTTCGTCCAGTATCACTCTAGCAACATTCTTTTGGAGTCTGACTATACGTTCCAAATTATACTTGGTTGTATGACCCCAAACAGTAATCAAGAACAGGTTGAAGATAACAATTGTAAAACATGATCATTGCAAACAGTGGAAGAAATTTCTTAATTCTCCTTAAAAGAACAATCTTGAAGACAATTTTGTTTGCAGTGGAATTGACATGACTATTCCAACTTAAGTTATTGTCAACAATGACTCCAAGAAGCTTTTTTTCTTTAACATTTTGTATCTTAGATTAATCTAAGCCAATATCGAGTACATCTGTCGACAATCGACATCGTTTCTGTAGTGTAGCAACTACCATACATTTAGTTTTATCAGCATTAACCGACATTCTATTTCCCTTACTCCATTCATTTATACCAAGAAAGTCAGCATTTAAACGAAATTCAATATAAATAATTGTTTTTCCAGTGGTAGATATGGTAGAGTCATCAGCATATATGTCAGTTTCGGTATCTATGTTCAGCGGGAGATCATTTATAAACACTAAAAAGAAAAGCGGTCCTAATTACAAGCGTCTAGTCCGTCATTCATAATCCAGCCGTCGTCCATTAGAGAATATCCGCGTCCATAATCCAAAGACCTATGACTCCCGCCCATTCCATTTGAGTAGAACATGCTATTTATTTCATGAGGTGTTGTCAAAGTTATAAGCACGAACCATAGAGGAAATGAATTATTTTCGCAAGAGCCATGAAGGTGTGACCTCACATGCCAGATGGTGATGGTAGAACACATTCTGCCCAAGCATTGGGTAAACATTTAAGGAGACGGATCCAAAAGAAGAAAGGTTCAAATGGAAATAAACACAACCACACCAGCCATATATAATAGACGATAAGCACAGTGAAAGTATAGAGTTGAATAGTAATTCAAGGTGTGATGGTACGATGGAGGAATTAGCTGAGGAAAACCATATACAGGATGTACATGTGCACAACACTTTCGGGAAACCCAAAACCACTACGTAAATATATCGTGAAGCAGTATAAGGCACTTCAGTCATTAATGAGGTCATTTATGGTGAAAGCTTCGGGTATTAGTAATAGTAGCATGTTATTTTGCATTAAGCTATTCATAAGCACAAGTCTACAACACCCACTTATCTCCATGATAAGACAAGAAAAAGATGAAATCACTTGTCAAAATGTAAATCAAACATCAATGATCAAATATTTCTTGTGGCACTACTATCCATTACCTCGGTGACGAAACTCATGAAGCTCAACATGGATATCTGATGGCCATTATTCCCACAGATCAATTTCACATAAACTAGGATGAAAGTAACTCCGAAAATGGAAGTCATTGTGATAAATATTCTATATTTCGGCTTTGCTTATGCCATCATCAGGAATACATATAAACAATTGGAGTATACAGTCAGCTATATATACAAGTTTGAGTAGAAAAGGCGGCAAATATACAAGCGAGCATTGGAGTTCAGCAAACAATACCAAACTTTAGTTCCAAACTAAATCATGGAATAATGGCATCTAAGGACCTGATTGTCTTTAGGTGAACATGCGCTTCATTGTATTGACTAGTACTCACTAATATATTGAGTGTAACTCACACCAGTGGTATTGTTTGCTGAACTCCAATGCTCGCTTGTATATTTGCCGCCTTTTCTACTCAAACTTGTATATATAGCTGACTGTATACTCCAATTGTTTATATGTATTCCTGATGATGGCATAAGCAAAGCCGAAATATAGAATATTTATCACAATGACTTCCATTTTCGGAGTTACTTTCATCCTAGTATATCTGATGGCCTATTGCGAATTAGACAAGTTCTCTTTTAGAATACTAAACAAAACTTGAAGCGTTTGAAACTAGTGATACTTAATGCTCTGTAATTTTCTAGGCCACTAGCGTTGGACCATGTCGGCAGTATTATGTGAGCACAACAAGTTTTCTCCACAACGCAAAATAACTTTCAGATAGGTTACAAGTATCTTAGTTTATAAGTCATCATTCTATTACTTACTTTCGAAGTTGTTCCGGGAGACAGGACTGAACCAATATTTCAATCATAGCTGTTCAACTTAGCCAAGTAGGTGTGCTTGAAGACTTTGTTTTGCCGTTCTAGTCCATTATTTGTGTTAACTAGAACACCTTTGTCTCTTCTATGTGCCCACACCCAACGCTACGAGAAAAAAGCGGAAAACGGAAGAAATAAAACCGGACTGACAAACACATAAAACCCTAAAAACTATAAGGCAGGCATGATATAGAAATAATAACATGTCTTGGTGCAGTTAGCCTAAGCTCACCAATTTGGTTATGCATTGACATGTATTACGTGTGTATTATGCACGCTACGAATTTAGCATGAATTTGTTTATGCAATTTGGATTGGAAGTGGAAAGTTTAACCCGACAATAGCGAAACAAAATTTAAAAGTGCTTTTCTTTCATAAAAATATATTCCGTGGGATGAATGTGTGGGTATGGGTACATCTGCTTCAGGCAACCATTTTTCGCCAAACCAATTTCGAAGCTTTTCGTTTCTATTCTAAACATCTGAACGATGCAGACTCACCAAGGCATTGCGATATTCCTCAGCTGTATAGCATGCGCGATCCATCGAAGACTGGCCAAAACTCCGCTCTGAATGTGACTCACACCATTTTTTACCTCCGTCGATCAGACGGAGGTCTAGGAGCGCAACGTGAAATCTCCCGCCAAATAATTGTCATATGGGGAACCCACGACTCATAGTATTTCCAATAGGGATCGTCATGGTTCCCGACGAAATCTTGAATCTTTTCTTTGGACACAAATGAATGCTTACGTCACAAAAGGTGTGTATCCTTTGCAGCGCTTCCACCGGGTCTCTTTATTCGAGGGTACTAAATTCGCGCGTGTATATAGCTTCGCGCTGGTACTTGGCCGGTATGCGACGAAGACAAACCTGCGCTTTCATAAAAAGTAAATTTTCACGAAAGAAAAACTCGCATTCCAGATAGTATAATTGGAAACTTTCTCGAGAATCTCTGAATCGGCAAAAAGATAAAGGACGAGTGTCATTCACCAGGATGCGAGTCGGAAGTGAGAAGTCAAATTCAAAGTCAGAGGTCAAAAACGTAAAACTCCGAAGAACTCTCTCGGCTTTTTCTTTTCTTTTTTTTTAGTTGGGGGGGAGGGGGTGAGGGTTGGGGAGATAGCGACTGAAAAAATATATCTTCCCATGCTTCAATCGTTATCTGTGAATCCGATCAACAACCTAGCCGGATAATCTGTCAAAAATTATCCGTCGTCTGGGTAAGGTTGAAGGGTCATCGGAAGCTCGAACTGTGATACAGGCAAAAACTGTTGTTGTTGTAGTCTGGAAAAATAACTCTGCCTCACGAGGCGCTCTCTCGGCTTTTTCTTTTCCTTTTGTTTGAAGATGGGGGGGGGGGAGATAGCGACTGGAAATATATATCTTCCCATGATACTTCAATCGTGCGCTCATGAATTCCACGGAAAAGCGGACATTGCTAAACAGCCCTTTTTCGCATAAAATTCACTCCACATTCTGTCGTAGACCCTATATTAGCATGCTGTTTGTTCTATTCGCTTCCTATGATCCCCGGGAACAAGCCAATAATAGAGAAGATGTGTTTTAATAGCGAAATATTTTTCCCGCAATTTTTTAACATGAAGAACTCGGGAAATTCTAAATTGTCAAAGAAGAAAAATTGCACTTTGCTGAAAACTATACTATTTTGAAACATCTGCAGAAAAGATATGCATGTGGCGGGAGCTGTATACCTTAGTAAAAATAAGAGGTCAGAGTTTTAATTTTCTAAGTAGAAGAGATAAATTCACTCTAGGAATATTTTTTTGAAGAAAATGTGTAATTAATAAAGCACTTTTACCGATAAGATTTAAAAAGCGCACTCGTCATTCCATCACGATTTTTTGTCGATTCCGTCACGGACTAGATTTAACCCCTGGGATGATCCAGTCGCGTTTTTCTCACGATGAAAAAAATCTTATCATCCTTGGGTACTGTATGTTAGTAAGAGATGTCATATAAGAATAGTCAGATTGAAACAGAGCAGCAAAAAAATAGACAAGCAACACTAGTCAAGAGTCATGTCCGTTTCAGGTGATTCCGTCACGAACATTTCGAAGCATGATTTACTGAAAATGCTGGATCATCTGTAGATTTTTCATGGATCCGTAAACATATGTCATATAGAATAGCAAACTAAACTTGAAACTACATGGGTATGACCACGGAACTTCCGAGTACATGACTTTGAATAAAGAAAAAGTCTTCCCAACGGTGATTCCGTCACGGTGGAATTCATGATCTGTGAATCCGATCAACAACCTAGCCGGACAATCTGTCAAAAATTATCCGTCGTCTGGGTAAGGTTGAAGGGTAATCGGAAGCTCGGACTGTGATACAGGCAAAAACTGTTGTTGTTGTAGTCTAGAAAAATAACTGGCATGCACTCTATGGAGAAGGGCCTCGTGAGGCACAAAGTGCAATTTTTTGTTGTTGTTTATCTGCAAATCCGCTCAACTCGATGGGTATCTTTCACTTGTTCTCACAGTTGCCTGGCCTGTGTGATATTGGGTGGTCGAAGTCTACGTATAGTTTTTTTCAATAAATTATGGAAATTAATATAAACATATATTTTTTTAAATAATTTTTTTTATAAGTGTATTTCTCTTTCATCTTTGGCTCAGTTAAAGTCATCCTCTAAAATGTGAAGCCGAGTTAATACAGTTTTTAATTATCTACCAAACCCTGTCCTCTATGACATAGAATAAAAGAGAAGTTGGGAATAGAACCGCTCGACACAGTCATTTCTAAACATCAAGTTGTACATAAGTATTTTTACTTACTCTGTACAAGCTGAGGGCATTTTTGTGGCTTTTGAAAATTTTGAGATTTTTGCGAGTCTGTCCATATTTAACTAAGCGACGTCCAAGCGAGCTAATGTACGCGCGTTATATTCATATCAAGTATGGTGCGGCTTGTGTTCAATGAGGCTTGGAATGTTTATACAATTAATTTTCTTCTCGCTGTTACACAATAAATATTTGCTGCGTGGAATCCAGTCATTTGTTCCATAGGGGCAATATTCTCATCAGCCATCACCATTCAATGTGAATGTGATACATGTACAAGTCCATGGTCATTGATACAGTAAGGTGAAGGCGAAGGTGACCTGTAACACCAGTATACAAAATTATACCGAGCGCATTGAATCCTCATCATATGATGTTGAGACAGATCAGAACGAAGTGTCGGTAAAATCAGGTGTGTTTTGAAGAGCATTCTCTCATCAATGATGATGCTATACTGTACACATACAAAATATGAAGTGTTGCTGTGTTGGGCCTATAGCACAAAATCACAAGCAAGTTGGTACAACTAGGCACACAGGGTCTCATTTCTGTCGCTAACGTGTTGATTTGGGTGAGGAGATCCTCTCATGGGGAGGTGTGGATGGGATGGGGCCTAATGTCTCAAGCACTTTTCCAGGTTTTCCATCAATATACTCTATTCCATACCCCAATATTTCAAGCACGTCAAATCAAACAAAAATTATTTGCTGGGAATGTGACTTTCACATCCCTGTCTGGGCATGCTAGTGAGGAACCCTCAATCCCAGATTAATTACCATTGATGAAGCTAACGTCCAACAAATGCAAAATTGAGCTTGGCATCCGGCCGTATGTTATTCAGTGATGTATTACGCTACGGACCCTGTTGCCTCGACGGAGGTCTTTGCGCTCATCCAGCGCTTGTTATCTTTATAACCCATCGTTCCCAAGCCTGTTCCCGATGGAAATCGCAGAGCAATACCTTACAACCTGAATTGGAATAAAACAGTTACCGGAACCGCAGGATATCGGCTTTGGGGTGCAAACAAAATCCAGTCGATTTTACTTAAATAATGGGTTCAAAGACGGACAGTTTTCAGAATATATCAGTTCCTGGCATGACGATGCTTCATGAATTAGCAGGTGGGGTCAAGAGTGGGAAGAATCGGGTCAGTGAATCTGCAACTTCGATATTTTACGTGTATTAGAAGAATATTTATCAGTCGCAAATTTCCATGCGCTTAGATGATGAAGATTACATAACGAGAAAGCAGACCTGTTTCCTGGAAGAAATGAAACATTGTGCTTACCATCATCCTTGAAGACTTCGTCGATTGCTTGCATCTCAGCTTCACAAAAGTCCGTCATGAAGAATTCTGGTTTCCAGTCTGGATTCCAATCTTTCAGCTGAGATAGTGCTTGAGCGATCGCTTGCTTCGATTCGTTTTCAACTACAAATCCCGCCACTACAGAAAACCCAACGTTGCTTTTCACTGCTAGAAAAAAACAAAGGCAATGAATATCTCGTCGTTTTGTATGTCGCATCGAGCATGGACATGGAATTTCCATAACGTGTCAACAGATGCCTTTGCCACTTTGTTTGATGCAGGAAGTAAAAAGATGTATTCGAAGGCTTTTCACACATCTCTGTGAATCTCTGGATATCTTCTGTCGCGTTTGACTTTGTCAATGGTGTGAAAGCAAACCTATCGTTTGAACAGGAAAGCTTCCATTCTGATATTTTCCATTTCAAATTTTCTGGGTCTATTTTAGAATACCGCAGAGTCATTTGCGCACGATACACGTGGAACTGTATGTCGCTATCCAGAGGGTAGTATGTCCTATTGGTTCGAGCTGGTGGATCTTTGCCATCGAAGAGCAGGGATTTGATGAAAATATCCAGCGAACGGCGCATTCACTGACTGAGTTTTCTCCACTGCCAACAAGGAAGGCTATGCGTTCCTTGACTTCTTTGGCCACGGGGTTCATCAATCCAACTAGCTGTGAAACAGAAAGCAAAAACAAATGATGAACTTGAGAAGAGAACAAAGAGAAAAGGCATGAGACCAGAACATAGATAATATTGATATCTGCTATTAATCGACTATATAAAATTGCACAGTATAACAAGACACATGAATTCTTACGGCAATCAGTACTCAGTAACCACGACAGAGAAAACCATAATAGAATATCAATGCATTTCAATTTGATATGTAAACTCACCTCTCCTTCAACATGGATGTTTCCATGGCATTCTTTAGTTGGTAGACATACATAAATTCGTCTTTCCATTTTAACATCTGCTTGGTCATTTAATAAACTTTCTCGAAGAAGTTTGCTTTGCCTCTTTTTTTCGAATCGAGTATTTGATGAAACATTTGAAGATAGAATCAAAGGGTTTGGAGTAGGCCTAAATGAACAAGGTACAACGTTGAGCCATGTGTCTCACTGCGCCACGTACCTGGTCAAACTGGGACACTTCCTTGTATTTTAAAATGTGATTCTGGAGATAAGTTTAACAGATACTTTAGATTTTTGTTTGCACGATTATATCATACTAAATACTGGTTATAACTACACAGGTTGCAAGTACCTTAGTTTATTAGCTATCAATGTATGACTTTTATGGAGTACAGGCAAGAGGGTATGGGGTATAGGCTGTAGGGTATGGAGTACAGGCAAGGGGGTATGGAGTACAGACATGAGGGTATGGAGTACAGGCAAGAAGGTATGGAGTACAGACATGAGGGTATGGAGTACAGGCAAGAAGGTATGGAGTACAAGCTAGAGGGTATGGAGTACAGGCAAGAGGGTATGGAGTACAGACAAGAGGGTATGGAGTACAGGCAATAGGGTATAGGGTACAGGATAGAGGGTATGGAGTACAGGCTAGAGGGTACGGAGTACAGGCTAGAGGGTACGGAGCACATGCTAGAGGGTATGGAATACAGGCAAGATGGTTTGGAGTACAGACAAGAGGGTATGGAGTACAGGCTAGAGGCCATGGAGTACAAGATTAAGGGTATGGAGTACAGGCAAGAGGGTATGGCGTACAGGCTAGAGGGTATGGAGTACAGGCTAGAGGGTACGGAGTACAGGCAAGAGGGTATGGAGTACAGGCAATAGGGTATAGAGTACAGGATAGAGGGTATGGAGTGCAGGCTAGAGGGTATGGGTACAGACAAGATGGTTTGGAGTAGAGACAAGAGGGTATGGAGTACAGGCAAGAGGGTATGGAGTACAGACAATAGCGTATAGAGTACAGGACAGAGGGTATAGAGTACAGGCTAGAGGGTATATAGTACAGGCTAGAAGGCATGGAGTACAGGCTAGAGGGAATGGAGTACAGGCTAGAGGGTATGGAGTACAGGCATGAGGGTATGGAGTACAGGAAATAGGGTATAGAGTACGGGATAGAGGGTATGGAGTACAGGCTAGAGGGTATGGAACAGGCAAGGTGGTTTGGAGTACAGACAAGAGGGTATGGAGTACAGACAAGAGGGTATGGAGTACAGGCAATAGGGTATAGAGTACAGGATAGATGGTATGGAGTACAGGCAAGAGGGTATGGAGTACAGGCAAGATGGTATGGAGGACATACCAGAGGGTATGGATTACAGGGAAGAGGGTATGGTTTACAGGCATGAGGGCATGTAATAGACGCAATAGGGTATAGAGTACAGTCTAGACGGTATGGAGTACAGGCTAGAGGGTATGGAGTACAGGCAAAAGGGTATGGAGTAGGGTATGGAGTAAAAGCAAAGGATATGGAATTGCAGGCAATAAGTAGGCCCACAGGCAAGATGACATGAAGTACAGTATGTAACTATTAAATGCTGATGGTTCCATATGAAACAAGCCGATTAATTAGGTGTTGATTTACATACACGATAATCAGGGAACTTTATGACTTCTTTCATAAAAATTCTGGCTGGACAATTCTTTTTCTTTGTTGGTTGCAGCAACTTCCGCCGCTTTTTAGCGGCCGGGACATCACCCTAAAAGAGACAAATAACGAAATAAGGGCCAGGCAATAAATATGTCAGACAGTGTAAGTGAGATTTCAAAATAGCAATGCATTTCATATGGTTTCGTTATTCCTTACACGAAATAGACAAAATTGGTTAATAATACTATAAATAGAATTCAAAGGGATAGATTAATTTGTATCTTGAGCATGTAATAAATACGTCAAAAAATATAGGGGACTACGTAACCTGCAATTCCGTCGAAAGTTCTTGCCTCTAAGACTCTTTGTTCTTGGCGTGCTTGTCTGGACCATAGTGACAGGCATGAACTGCATCCCCGACAACGACAAAAGGAACGCCATCATTTGGTGTTATCGATTTGTCCTGTTTACTAAGAATGGGCTCAAATCGGACCTTGGCCTTGGATCTGTCAATTGCTAATACAAAATGGAAGGGGGAATAATTCTTATAATGACAATAAAATCACGTGTCATGAATTATGCCACACGAGCCGTTTCGGTATATATTTGTTTATTTCTCATACCAAAATTTCACCTTTTTTCATATCAAAAATGAACAAATAAAGACCAAAACGTAAATTTGATACCCGAATGTAAAGACGTGGATTACATTTATTGATATTGGCTAACTTTATGACAGTTAATGTCTCACATTCATATTTGGTGCTACAGATCCACAGTCTTGAAATCGGTTGTAAATGGTGAGATGGTGGATTTTTAGCCATGCATAATTCGTTCAATATAAACTCGGCTACTTGGCATGCTTGGAGATGTCAGACCAATGAATAAGAAATTACCGGAACCAACTCTAGTTGTGTGAAAAATTGATGTGAAAAAGAAAAAAAAAAGATCAGTTGGGACCAGTAGTTATTGTAGGCTACCTTTATTTAACATCAGTTTCTGAGATATATATTATGCGTACATACCCCTGGTCTCAAAGTCCTTGTGTTTCCAAAGACAGGTGTAGTGGGATGTTGTCATCTCGAACGCTGTTATGAACGCATCCAAATGATATGCGTCGGTGACAAATCCAATGTTATTATCAACTGCAGTCCACATATGAGACAATTTACCCTCTGGAGCCTCGACCATGAGATCGGGCGGCTCGGCACACTCAGCACTCTCTACATTGATGTTATGCTGCATCACAGACCTGTCTGGGCTTATTCTCAAACTGTGCACAGCTTTAGAACATATATTTAATAAATATAATAAGGCCGAACAAACTATTGATGAAAAACACGACAACAATAACAACAATCCATCCATACCGTTCGCATTACTTTTTCATTTGGGGGCGGAGCTTGTCGTTCAGGAGTTGCTAAGGTCCGGAGGCCGCCATTGCTCCCATGGAGGATTTCGGCAAACATCGGCTATTCCCTCCACAAATAAAACTGTAAATTCTACAATCTACTCCCTCCGGTAGTTTGTCTTTGAAAGTTTTCAACAGCGGAAACGTATTCCTTGCCCCAACGAAAGGCTGGGTCTTCTCGTGCAGTCGAGCAGACGTTACCGTATCCGGGCATTTGCAACAACAACACGTGCGACTTGCAACACAGTGGAGATTTCCTCTGGGGATGATCCCAAGAATAAAGACCTTTCTTTGTACCAGTATTTCATACTACACAGTAAAGTCGGCGTGGAGCTTTTAAACACATGTTAAACACGTTTCACACATCAACGTGTTTTATAAAGTGTCATTTCGCTAAACGTATTTAGCTTCATTGTGTTTCATGGCTAAACACATGGAGCTGTATCCGTCTAAATAGCTAAACAAGTTTAGATTACTACGTGTTTCAGTCCCGTTTGAAGACCTACAGTGCACAATTTTCAACAAGTTAAACGCCAGTGGATGTGATTTTGAGACCCGTTTAGCTTTTAAACGTGTTGAATAAACCTCTGACGTGGAGCTGTTAAACACGACTAATGCTGACAAGCGGCTGATGAAGACATGTTTCAGCTAAACATGTCAAAATTGTCAGTCATATTCGCGGGCAAATTAACAGCGCCCTCTGTATATCGATATTCTGATTGGCTAATAAGTTCACGTGTTTTTTTTTGTGAGCGTCTGCTTCTGCATTTGTTGGTGAAACAAGGGGCGGGATCGTGGAACGATGGCGGGAACAAAGCTACCTCAGTTTACTACTTAGAATAAGCCAAGGCAAGTGTGGCGTCCGCCGCCTTATTTTGTAATAACGAAGTATGAACACATGTTGAACACTAAAATGGTTTATTTTCCTCAACTAGTACACTTGTACTGCATACTCGCGGTAGAGGTTACATTGAATTTGCCGCGAGCTAGAAGTGATTAGGCGCCTAAATTGTCTGCGTTCTCTTTTTATCAAAAGCAAACTGTAAGAGCCAGTAGGATGCATGGTGGTACGTTATCCTTTCTGTTTATTCGATGAAGTAATTGTGTTTAAGTAATCGAATCATTGAGTAATAGTAATTCATATCTTCTTAAATGTAAAGATTTCGATATATTGTATAAACTGTCACGAAAGGCTCAATTTCCGACTGTATTTAATGTATTTCGGTTTTTACGGAGCCTACGAAGAGTATCATGTACTAGTATTCGATCTCGAAGGACACGGAGCCTGTCACTGCGTGAAATAGTCAAGTTTCCAATTCCGGAAACCCGCCGGAAACCTATTGGAAACTGTGTCGATACAGTTTCCAATAGGTTTCCGGCGGGTTTCCGGAATTGGAAACTTGACTATTTCACGCAGTGTGTGTGTATGGTTCAACGATACTGTCCTATGTTAAGAGAAGATCCGAATCTATCTGCGATGCATGATTTTGAATATTTCTACCCCTGCAATTTAATTTAATTTATTAATCAGTTAGTGCATCTACATCCATGCAACTTGGATATGACTCAGACTCTGAGATGGATGTTTGCCATCACATGCCATTTTCATTTACATAATAAATTTCACCGAATATGTCATTTGAAGCCATGTTTCATTTTTGAAATATTAGAGTGGCTAATTTGAATGATTATTACGCCTCAGAGTAGCTTGTTTGATAGCTGATTGGTCAATTGCCATCACATAAATTGTTCGTATTAGGGCAGCCACACACCTAATACGAATAATCGCGTGTTAATGTTACCATAGTGGAAGGTGGAATTGACGTAGCCTGTCCTTCGATGCAATGTCACAAAGCCGACACTTCACAAAACGAAGAGCTACGTTGTATCAATGGGTTTGTGACGTTGCGCCTCAGCGTTTGCTTTCAACCCAAAGACGTTGTGGGCATGTGCGACTCGTTCGTATTAGGTCAGGAAATGTGAATCAGTTGAAGTTGTCTTACGAAAACAAACCGCATTTAATCGTTGTTGTAGTCGCGTTTTCGGCTCAAACAAAGGCTCTTCGGCATAATAAAATTGTTATGATGTTTGTTTGACGGCTCGACCGATAAGAATTCCCCACATTGACCATGTAAATAGTTCGTATGACCCCTCAAACAAGCATCATAACTGATATTAGTCGCATAAAATGAAGCAATAAGTTGCAGTGAAAATCATGGAATAATGAAGCCAATGAAGTTGTTGAAAGATCCATGCAGTCCAGGGTATATGTGGATGTCCACATTTCCATAAATATACAAAAACTGAAGTTGATCGAGGTAATGGCCTATACCTCGATCAGGGTATAATACCCTGATAAAGGTATAGTACTTTGATTCAAGGTATTTTCCCCAACCTGTTATAATTTGACACATAGATAATTTGCATAGATTGCGGAATGATCAATTTCCGCTAGTTGTCGCATGTCCTCACTTTCAGTGAACTTAAACGATCATCGAAGAAGTTGTACTCTGCAAAAATCTCTGATGTTCATTTGTGTGTTTTTCATATATTCCATTTCATAAATTTACTAATATTCACATAAAACATTGTTTTCGAATCTCTGCCTTCTTCTCAGCACAGTTGTGAACGTCCAGCAACCCACGCTTCTATTTGGCAGCATAGCCAGATGTATCATAAATCAATCACGCTCAATCATGTGATACTGGGAATATGTAAAATAATAACTTTCTCATATGGTGGACATGAATGAACATGCAAACCCAACTTTCGGGCCGAGAATCACGAACTGAGCAATGGTGACCGTTTGTGTGAGATCAATTTGTCTAGACAGGATTGTTTTCAATAATACATGTACAAGCCTGAACAACAGTTTCTCACATGAAGTACGTACTGACCATGCTGTTTTTCTCTACCTGTGTACCGTTTCTGATTTTAGCTATATCATCTGTTCCTGAGGCGAAAGAAAAGTTTGATGAGGAACTATAAAAAGAAGGAAGCCGAGACAAGCCATTACTAAAAAAGTTATTCCGAATTCTCCATAAGAACAGGCGAGAGATAATTGAGTCAGTCAGGGATGGTTCGGTCAAGAATCTTTTTGAGATTTGTCCCCTCCTCCAGGATGCAGAATTTGTGAGTATAGGTCATAACTTGAATTATTAAGTTTTGATTATTCATTGCAGTGCTCGAAATGTCTATCTATTTGCTGGAAATTGACTTGTCCGGCAATATTTTCCGGCAGACAGAGAAACAAAGCGATTAGAAGAAAATAATTTTTAGTGTCTTCCACGATGTTTCACTGCGATCGAAAAATTGCTTTACGTTTTCCCGTTGCAAAAATCCACTGTCATTGTTGTTTACGGCTGGGCTTTCCCGGTGACCTATTTAGCAGGATAAGATTAAAACATTTTTCATTTGACCGCAGCGGGTCACGTCATTCTTCAAGAAACCCCATTCTGCAGAGCCTAGGTCATCGACTCGCATCTACGCTATATTTCTCATGCTAAGGCCACCCTTAAAAATATGTGTGTTGGGCGGGCGCATCCAAAACCTGCCGACCCAAAAGTTTTTATTGGCCATCTGTCGACGAAATGTCTTTTTTTTTCTTCCATGTTGTTGTTGTCATCGTTAAATCGCGTAAGTCGTGAATTTGTCGGCCAGAGTTGCATAGATTGTCAATGTGACAGGGGTAGAATTCATTCAAAGAGATTTATTACATATTTCCTGAAAAATCAAGTCAAATAGCTGACCTGTAATCAGATATAACTCCGGGATATCCTTTCAGCTTGCTGCTTGACGTATGTTTTGATGGCGCAATACGAAAACTAAATCTCGGAAACCTTTGCTCGTTTATTTTTTGGAAGCCGCAAATGCTCTCTGTAATAGTTCCCGACTGGCGCCGGTCTGTATGAAGGAACACGCGGTCGTCAGACGGAATGTACCGTACACGAGGGTGAAAATGAAAACCTGGGACGTTTACAAACGATGTTTTTGGAAATATACAAAAACTGAAGTTGATCGAGGTAATGGCCTATACCTCGATCAGGGTATAATACCCTGATAAAGGTATAGTACTTTGATTCAAGGTATTTTCCCCAACCTGTTATAATTTGACACATAGATAATTTGCATAGATTGCGGAATGATCAATTTCCGCTAGTTGTCGCATGTCCTCACTTTCAGTGAACTTAAACGATCATCGAAGAAGTTGTACTCTGCAAAAATCTCTGATGTTCATTTGTGTGTTTTTCATATATTCCATTTCATAAATTTACTAATATTCACATAAAACATTGTTTTCGAATCTCTGCCTTCTTCTCAGCACAGTTGTGAACGTCCAGCAACCCACGCTTCTATTTGGCAGCATAGCCAGATGTATCATAAATCAATCACGCTCAATCATGTGATACTGGGAATATGTAAAATAATAACTTTCTCATATGGTGGACATGAATGAACATGCAAACCCAACTTTCGGGCCGAGAATCACGAACTGAGCAATGGTGACCGTTTGTGTGAGATCAATTTGTCTAGACAGGATTGTTTTCAATAATACATGTACAAGCCTGAACAACAGTTTCTCACATGAAGTACGTACTGACCATGCTGTTTTTCTCTACCTGTGTACCGTTTCTGATTTTAGCTATATCATCTGTTCCTGAGGCGAAAGAAAAGTTTGATGAGGAACTATAAAAAGAAGGAAGCCGAGACAAGCCATTACTAAAAAAGTTATTCCGAATTCTCCATAAGAACAGGCGAGAGATAATTGAGTCAGTCAGGGATGGTTCGGTCAAGAATCTTTTTGAGATTTGTCCCCTCCTCCAGGATGCAGAATTTGTGAGTATAGGTCATAACTTGAATTATTAAGTTTTGATTATTCATTGCAGTGCTCGAAATGTCTATCTATTTGCTGGAAATTGACTTGTCCGGCAATATTTTCCGGCAGACAGAGAAACAAAGCGATTAGAAGAAAATAATTTTTAGTGTCTTCCACGATGTTTCACTGCGATCGAAAAATTGCTTTACGTTTTCCCGTTGCAAAAATCCACTGTCATTGTTGTTTACGGCTGGGCTTTCCCGGTGACCTATTTAGCAGGATAAGATTAAAACATTTTTCATTTGACCGCAGCGGGTCACGTCATTCTTCAAGAAACCCCATTCTGCAGAGCCTAGCTCATCGACTCGCATCTACGCTATATTTCTCATGCTAAGGCCACCCTTAAAAATATGTGTGTTGGGCGGGCGCATCCAAAACCTGCCGACCCAAAAGTTTTTATTGGCCATCTGTCGACGAAATGTCTTTTTTTTTCTTCCATGTTGTTGTTGTCATCGTTAAATCGCGTAAGTCGTGAATTTGTCGGCCAGAGTTGCATAGATTGTCAATGTGACAGGGGTAGAATTCATTCAAAGAGATTTATTACATATTTCCTGAAAAATCAAGTCAAATAGCTGACCTGTAATCAGATATAACTCCGGGATATCCTTTCAGCTTGCTGCTTGACGTATGTTTTGATGGCGCAATACGAAAACTAAATCTCGGAAACCTTTGCTCGTTTATTTTTTGGAAGCCGCAAATGCTCTCTGTAATAGTTCCCGACTGGCGCCAGTCTGTATGAAGGAACACGCGGTCGTCAAACGGAAAGTACCGTACACGAGGGTGAAAATGAAAACCTGGGACGTTTACAAACGATGTTTTTGGAGACTGGCATTTGAAAAGTTGTTGACCAGAACTGAATAAAACTAAGGATCTGAAGTAATATACAAGAGAATGTTATGGCCACAGTAACTGTGCAAACAGCACAAAGTGAAAAACTCCACCAGGCATGAGGCACGTGTGTAGATAACAACAACAACAACAACATGCTGTTTTTACTTTCGGAATGAAACGAGACCACCGACACGCTTGTGACTAAATCACCGGACCTTGGGAGTTGTTTGTCTCTTTAATCTGTAAGTGGAAATTCTTCTAGGCATTGTTTTGGTAGTGAAAATGGTTCACATTTGACTGAAAATATATGCAGACTTGTTGAAAAAGTTTCAGGGGTCAAATGGCGAGTAGTATGTTATTCTGCGGTCGCCAAAACGGATTTACAGTCGCAAATGACGAGCTGGCGACCAGTTATTTCAACCCAGCACCAGTGAAAAATACCCACCGAGTTAAGAGTAGATTAACAGATAAACAAAAACAACAACAAATTGGATATCATTTAGCAGATGGATTAGATTCAGATGTGTCGCATACCAAAATGAAGGTCGAGGTCACAGGCCAAAGGTCATGGGCCTAAAAAACAGGAAATCACTGAAGTGCTCGTGTTCGGTCTATATCTGTTAACATTTTCTATCCACAGTTGCAATTTTTTGTGAGTGGATACGCCAGGTGGAGACGATGTGTCGCGTACCAAAATCGAGGTCGAGGTCAGAGGTCAAAGGTCACTGTTGCCAAAAATCAGGAAATCATTGATCGTTGACAGTTTTCTATCTACAGTTCTAATTTTTGGTGAGTGGATGCCCTAGGGAGGGACGATGTGTTGCATATTAAATGTAGGTCAAGGTCAGAGGTCAAAGGTCAGTGTGATCGAAAAATCAGGAAATCATTAAAACTTTCTAATTTTTTGTGAGTGGATTTAATAGGTGGAAATGAAGTGATGCATACCAAAAATTAGGTCAAGGTCAAAGGTTACTGACCCCCAAATTAGGAATTTTTTAGAAATAAAGTTTTTTGTGTCAGTAGATACATTAGAGGGACACAATGTGTCACATACCAAAATGTAGGTCAAGGTCAAAGGTCCAGGTGACCCCAAAATCGTGAAATTGTTAAAAATCATGATTTTTTGTGTCCATTGAGAAATTGAGGGGAGACGATGTGTTGTGTACCAAAATTGAGGTCAAGCTCAAAGATCAAGGTCACTGTGACCCCAAAATCAATAAATAATTATCATTAAAAGTCACATTTTCTTATGCCTGTTGAAGACGAGGTCGTGTAATGCGATGTTGCGTTCTGTCCATTCATCCATTAACATTTGTTACCCCTCAGCCCATAGGGCTGTGGGGTCTTGTCGTTGCCATGTACGTACGTCCGTCTGTCCGTCAACATGTTCTTGTCTGCTGAATATCTGCAGATCTATGAAGTCGGGCCCGACCAAACTTGGTGAGAGCTTCCTGAATGTTGACTGCTTAAATGATTAGATTTTCAGGTGGCTATGATGATTTCATGATTTTTAATTATTTTTTTTGTATTATTTATTGATGGCTCAGCTTTTGCACTGCTATCTATGCCCATCAACATGTTCGTGTCCGCTGAATATCTAGATCTATCAAGTCGGGCCCGACGAAACTTTGGTGAGAGCTTCCTGAATGTTGACTAGATTAGATTTTCAGATGGTTATAATTATTTCATGATTTTTTATTTTTTTTTATTTTTTTATTATTTATTCATGGCTTAGCTTTTGCACCGTTATCTATGCCCATCGGGAACCCTTGGTTGCATGTTTCATTGTGAATTTTGAAGGTTCCCTGATACAAGAAAGATTCTCATTGAATGAAGGACAACATTTTTTCTTTAATTTTGCTATTAAATCATTCTATTCTACATCATATGTTTTATCCTAAATCTTTTGCATGAACCATATTTGTGTCCACACATTTAACTGGTACAACATTTTTATCAAGTTTTGTCACCAAATATGTTACTGTACCTTGAAAATTATTTAAAACGAGTGATTAGGAGATCCCATTTTTAGCCTGACTGGGCAATTTTGAACCAGTTTGTATACCTGAAGTTTATGCCCCCCCCCCCAAAATGATAGGAGTGGGCCTGTGTCAATCAGTGTGTTTACTTGTAATCACACTTGTGCAATGCATAAATTGCCGGTGATAAAGCTACTTTCTTGCATACTGTAATGCCAGCACACCACTCGCATGAAACCTATGTCTCTTTCATACGGTGTCCAGGGATTTTTTGCAGGTTCCGACCCCAAACTCCCAGTTCCTTTTCGTAATTCATTATTGAGGGTCCAATTTTTTAAAGTGAATTTCGGCGCAAATAGCCTGTGATCACTCACAAAACAGAGGTTTATTACCATGAAATTCAATACCCAGCTATGCAATCGGATCGATATTGAGGATCCCAGAGGCTTTTTCTGGTATTTCCTTCAGAAATCCTTTCAAATTGAACAACAACAACACTTTCGTTTTTTGTTTCATTTGAGTTTTGGGCGCCCATATGTTTTCCGAAACTAAGTTGGCTCTAGATGCAGCCCTGATCCTATTTGACTAAAAAAAAAACAGGCTGAGGGGTCCACGCACCTTTTAGGTGCTTGCCTGCAATTCATGTTGTCCATGCGATAGCTGTAGTTTTAAGGTATGGATTGGTACCAAACTCTGAGTATACCTTACTCGCATGGCAAAGTGGAGCCATACATATGACATCAATATGTCAAAGGTCTAGGTTGCTGTCCCTCAAAACTGAATCAAGCTTAGCTGACTAAATGTGTTGGAATATTGGAAGTTCTTTCCCCTGCATTTATATGGTATTACCCTGTGATGTTGTCTCCCATGTTTGAAACGCTTCATTTAGTTAAACTGTTGTGGAATAAAAACCATACATTTACTAATTTAACGGGGAGAGGAATCCTTGATGAACTTCACACCTGTGTATTAACTCCAGAACAAAGGTTTACTTCATCACTTTCTTCTTCCTTCATTAAAAATTCTCTCGTCTGAAAGGAATCTATTTGCAGGAAAACTATTATTTTCTTGTGTTTGACTATTGTCGCTATCAGTGTGGGATATGTGAGCTCTCAGCTCTTGCTTCAAGATCAACTAGTTACCAAGAGTTAAGCTCATTTTGGTTTATCATTCAATATAAGATGTGATATATGTTACATTCTCATAAGCAAAAAATTGTAGACCTTTCACTGGATTGCTAGATCAATTGGAATCAAGGCTATTAAACAACCTTGAAATTTGAACCAATGTATAATTTCAGATATACGGGCGCATATTGAAGCCCCTTGGGCTCTTGTTGAAAATGCTATATATTATAATCTTAAAATCCCTCCTGGTGTCTGACCTTTCCGATGCAGGAGATTGGTGATCATCGGATCAGAGCTTTTTTCATTTTCACTTGTTCAAAGTCACCTCATGGTTGGGTGCCTTGGAACAATTAAGCCAAAGAATGCAATTCATAATGTTTCCTACATCTCACTTGACCTAGCATATGATTATCAGTTTCACAAGTCCCTGCCTTTCTGGTGAGTTACTGTGGTTTTTCCAACCATCAAAAAAGTGTAAAAAACGAGGTACATGTATTGTTTATGAGCTAATAACCAAAGAAAGAAACAGAAGTCAATGGCTTTTTCATATTAGACAGAACCAGATCCCAGCTGGTTACTTACATCACCACTTTTGGTTCGCATCTGCAAAATAACAACAAGAGCCATTCTGAATGTGTTCAAATTCACCCTAGGTCACAGTTAGTAAAAAAAAAAAACATTTTCCTTCCGCCCTACCCACATTAGTGAAACAGGGTCGGATTACGCCCAACACACATATTTTTAAGGATGGCCTAGGCTACCATATTCTGGACGACTACAAGGAATGTGGGAAATCAAATCTGTCATTTCCTGTCTCGCTGTCTATTAAAGATGGCGGGTTTGTTTAAATTTGGATTCACTTCTTCTGGGGGGGAAAAGGCAGCCCGGAGATGGAAATCAGAGCGAAACAGTTCCTCAGAAAGTACCAAAAGATAGTTCATCGACATCAGCTGGTGCTACACGCAACAAAGGCTGAATGGCGCGTTCATCGGTCCTGATTAGACTACAAGGAGGACTCGCGGACGATGTTCTGTACAACAACTATACTACGACTGAATCAATTAGAATGGATGTTCCATACACGATTTTGTTAACTTACACCGGCATACCAGATTGGGTTTGTTTCCCCAAAGATTATTAATTTGATAATAATGTTATAAATTTGGGATAAAGTTAAAACAAACTCAAAATTATTTAATGGTTTAATTCTGGAATTTATTTACATAATATAATCTGAAAGAAAATTGATAACATCCCGATGAAAGAAATCAACCTCCCCACAGCGCATGTTCCATTTCGCAGGCTCCAATAACATCCCTGCCTCCAATATCGGAAGTTGACCTTTACTACGTTGCTATGACGTATAGGGGAAACCAACCAATGCACGGTTCAGTTTGAATCCGACCAAACAACTCCTTTAGTGTTGCACATGAGCGAACTACTTTTCATATGCTCTGTCCAGATAAACAGGGAAAATTATCTTCAGATAATTCTTTTTAACGCTAGGTCAACGGAGGTATTATGCAGACTTGAAAAGTAATCAAAATTTTCGTTAAACATCTATTTTACTATATATGATGTCACTGCCGGCGATGTGCGCGAAGGCCCCGAATCCGGTCCAAAAATCTGACTGGTGGCTGGGGTGTTACTAGACCCCCAGCGAGGTGGTTGGAAAGAAATGTCCTGCTTAAAGTCAGTATATCTTGTAAATTTTTTGCCTAGCAGGACAAATATCATGTTGGGTATTTTCAATATTTCAAGCCCTGCACTCCCATCTTTACTAGATGTTTATAACTCATGCTGATAGTTAGTTATTTTTCTTTAGTTCATTTGCAGATTGTTTTTAGTAAGGATTATTACAAATGCAACTAAGTGGGTTTTTTTTTGATAATTGGATGATGACAATTGCAAACTGAACCTTGTCCGAACAATGGTCCCGATATTTAATGACATTTTCATAGTCCTTTTATACACAAATGATGCAATGCACTGGCCTTTTAACTGACATTGGGTGTGCAAGCTACAATGAGGTCAAAAGGAACATGACTATTTGAATCAAAAGTATCATGTACATGTAGCTCCAAAAACTATGAACCTACCCTAATCCTCATCTCCATTTTTATACGTCCACCCAAAAGGCAAACGCATTATGTGATCATGGCGCTTTCCGTCCGTCTGTCCGAATGTCCGTCCCGTGTGTCCAGTCTATATCTGGAAAAGTTTTCTATCCACAGTTCCAATTTTTGTTGAGTGAATTACCCTGAAGGGAAAAGATGTCGCATACCAAATGGAGGTCAAGGTCAGAGGCCAAAGGTCACTGGCATAAAAACCAAAAATCCACTTAATTGTTCATGTTCGTTCTATACATGTGACCGTTTTCTATCCACAGTTGCAATTTTTTGTGAGTGGATACACCAGGTCAAAATAATGTGTCGTGTACTGAAATTGAGGTCGGATCATAGGTCAAACGTCACTGTGGCCTAAGAATCCAGAATTCATTGATCATTGACAATTTTCTATCTACAGTTCTAAGATTTGGTGAGTGGATACCCTAAGGGAGACCGATGTGTCACATACCAAATGTAGGTCAAGGTCAGGGGTCTAAGGTCAGACCTAAAAATCAGGAAATTATTTAAAATTGATAATTTTTTGAGTGGATTCAGTAGGGGGAAAAGATGTTGCATACCAAAAATTAGGTCAAGGTCAAAGGTTACTGTGACCCCAAATTCAAGAAATCATTAAAAGTATATATTTTTTGTGTCAGTATATACAGTGCATGATGTGTGCTGTGCCAAAATGTAGGTTACGTTCAAAGATCGAGGTCACTGACCTCAAATCCTGAAATTCCTAAAAATCATGATTTAATGTCTGTATATACATTAAGGGGAGACGATGGGACGTGTACCATCCATCCATTAATGTTTGTGCCACTAAAGAAGGCACTTATAACGCTATGTGTTATTACCTGTTTACTTGTTTTTTGTCCTCTGCCACGAAGATGCTAGCCGTCTGTTCCACATCTTGTGAACATGATATCTTGAGAACAATTTGACCAATAGACTTTAAACTTTAGGTGTTTCACATCAGTTAGATGGTCATTGGTATTGATTTTCACGGAGGTAAGTAATCCAAGATGGCTGCCATTGACCATATTGGATTCCATCCGTCTCACATCTTGTGAAAGCAATACCTTGAGCACAATATGACCAATCGACTTCAAAGTTGGGAAGGTTCTTCACATCAATCTGATGGCCATTGGTATCAATTGATTTTCATTGAGGTAGTATGTAATTCAAGATGGTTGCCATTGGCCATCTTGGATTCCGTCCATCCTGCATCTTTTGAACATGATATTTTAAGAACAACTTAACCAATTGACTTCAAACATGAGAAGGTGCTTCACATTAGTTAGATGGCCATTGGTATTGATTTTCACTGAGGTATGTAATCCAAGATGGCTGACATTGACCATCTTGGATTCCATCTGTCCCGCATCTTGTGAACGCTGTATCGTGAGAACAATTCGCCCCATTGACGTCAAACTTGAGAAGGTGGTTCACATCAGTTAGACGGCCATTGGTATCGATTTTCATTATGTAATCCAAGATGGCTGCCATTGACCATTTTGGATTTCACTCACCCATATTGTACACATATGTGTTGTGAACACAATATCTTGATCCATTCCTCCCATCGATTTATAAATCTCACCATCCGCAAACCCATATACGACTACAGACTTAAGTTCCAGTGTAACACTACCCATTACTGATTCCCAAACCTCCTCAAATTGTCTCAACAATTCCAGATAAACGTCTCTTTCCATATACACATATCCACTTTCCAAGTTATATTTAAGGAGATATTGGAAGCGTATATGCTGTACGCTCTCAAACAGGCTACTTGGCGGAGGACCTGCTAGCTACGCAGCTTGTAACATTGGACATATGGGTTGTGTGAGTTGTTGGAGATCTGTCTCCCCATGTACATTTTCCTGGAGGTATTAAGCATATATTTTACACATGCATCCATTTGTCTGATCTTTCTCAATGTTTGCTTAGTTAAATTTGAAGCTATCCAAATATGAGTTGCAAATTTGGTACAAAATTGACACACCCTCTTATTTTCTTATGTTATTCAAGGGAACAGATCTTGCGGATCTGGACGTTAAAGCCTGGTTGAAGTTTCAAGAAGAATTAAAGACCAAATCAGAAGTGCGAATTGAGTCCTTCCCGAGTGTTATATTTTCAAGAGTTATGGCCCTTCGTTCTTGAAATCTTTGTGAAATGGGACTTGTCCGGGCTGGATTTCCTGGATTTGTATGGACAAGTATGAAATTTGCATGATATGTGGTCAGTGTCCCATAGTTGTGCAGCGTAAAGTTTCTCCGTGTTTCGCTTAGATTTTCAAGAGTTATGGCCCTTTGTTCTTGAAGTCTCCGTGAATAGCGAAGTCTCCGAACTGTCGGTGTAGGAGTAATTTGCCCTTGCCCGCTAGTAGGCGCTCGAGTCAGGGGGGACAAAATGTTGAATGGATAACATGTAAAGAGATAGGGCGGCCTGAAATAGTGGAATAAATTGAGCAAACGGCATTTTCAATAATTTCAAAATTGAGCTGGGCGGCATGACAGATCACCCTTGTCAATGTAATATTTTTTATTTGCACATATTCGCGTCCAAGACGACATTTTCTATTGTAACGCCAACGACGTCATTATATAAGGCGTAATGCCCTTTGTTCTACGTCATGATGCAGTCGTCATATCCGAATGTCGCATGACGTCACAATACAACGTTGCTACAAGAAAGATACATTGTATGGGATTTTGTCCTCCCCGATTCAAACGTCCTCTGGCGGACAGGGGCAAATACTCTTATCACGACAGAATGGAAACTTCCGTATTGGGACTTGTCCGGGCTGGATCGCGGTTAATATTGTATGGACAAGTATGAAATTTGCATGTTATGTGGACAATGCCCCATAGTTGTGCAGTGTAAAGTTTCTCTGCATATTGGTTATATTTTCAAGAGTTATGACCCTTTGTTCCTCAAACGTAAAATATATATATTTGTCCTGGCTGGATTGATACTTAGGATATACATTATACAGCTGAATCAAGGTGAAGAAAGTGACTTAAGCAGAGTTGTGATATTTTTGCGAATTAGTCCTTGATTTACCAATTAAAATCATTCCATTTCCAATTAATCGATCTGGGGAAAGTGGCTACATATATATGTTATTCTACATTCCAAAGCAGACCAGTGCATACTGTACAATTACAGATAATAGGGAGACATAAACTATCAAGGTTCAGTGATTTACTCACAAGCGTGTCAGTTGTCACGTTTCATTTTGAAAGTAAAAGTGGTACCGGTGTGACGGAAACGTTGGCCCGGTGCATCCAGTGTCCGGGGCACACTCGCGTCTGAAAGATCTGGATTTCATTGTCCGTCGGTCATTCAGGTCTGGATTTGGATGTCCTGGGACACTGGCTTCCAGGAGACGAAAGTCCTAACCTGGAGGCCAGTGTCCGCCTCGATTACTATTTCCTATTTTAACCTACTTCCGACAGGTGGCGCCAACAGGTCATTTCCGTCTGACCTTTGTGAAGTCATTTCTGGTTCCGGTCATGTGACATAAAGTAACCTTTAACCCTGCGCATGATTTCCGCTATTGTGCGCATTTCCACTATTGGCACTTCCGATCACGTGACCGGAATCTGGAGTGACCTCATAAAGGTCAGCCGAAAGTGACCTGTTGACGTCACCGGTTGTAAATAGGTCAATAACGCCCTACCCCCGCGCCCCCCCCTTCTCTGTCTCTGTCTCTCCCTCCTACTCAGGAGGTGAGGACGAAAATGAATTAAAAAAACAAGATACTTTTAACAGAAAATCTTGAAATTTATGCTAAGAAATAGCAAGGTAAGACTGCATCACACCTAAGGGCTTTTCCTCGCGCTTGTGCGCCTCTTTGCTTGTCCAGTGAAAGCTTGTTCACTACAATGAAGAATACAACATATTGGCGAGCATACGTTACAACAAGTCAACAGGAGAAATAACACGTTCTCCTGTTTCCACGAATGCAAGTCGCGATACGTAATTGTTCTATAAAGGTGTGGAAGCTGCCATTCAGTGGGGGTACTTAGGTCACTACTTATATTCTTTTAACGGCATTTTCTGTGGGTCTTCCAAAGACGGGGTAAAATTTGCATGTTTTCTATATATCTTGGACTATTTTATGCAAACAATTCCTTGTTTAACCCTACCTACCAGGCCTGGGAGAAGGATATTCGCCACAGCTCCTCCCCCCAAACTTTCAGCGCAATCTCCGGAACGACAAAAAATTGAGAGCTCACACTCACACTTTGTAGTTCATCATATTGGGGTCATTTTGAGACTATTTGCATAACCTCTAGAGGAGAGGATCACGGGTGATATCACGGGTAATTTATCATGCCTGTTTTTTTAAAAATTTCCATGAATAAAATTTTCGCAAAATTTGATAAAACAATCGACCAAGAAAGGTATTTTTTGAAAATGACGTCACTGTGACGTCATCAAAGCGGCCATGTTGAATTTCGTTTTACATTGTACAGGTTGACGGAAAGATACAGTGCGGTAAGTTTCAGTCCCTTTACCTCAAGGGATAAGAAAAATAGTTAGGGGAGTGTCAAATTCGCCCCCTCCCCCCACCCAGGCCTGGACAGGTCCTAAACATCTCAGGTCAGATAAGGTTAACACAGAATTCCTTCAGATTTCTCGCATTCTTAATAACGGCGGAAACCTTTAAACCGCGAAGTACAGCTAGTAAACGCAATGTAAAGGTTACTCCGCGGTTTAAAGGTTTACTCATTCATTTATTCACCAAGATAAATTAATTGTACAATTCATAGTTGTAATAGGCAGCTGGCGGGAATAAAACCCCAGATGGCTTGTTCTATCCCTGTAGTAAACAATTAGATTATATATACGAATATAAGTTAAAGAAGCTGGTGAATATTGATATGAATGTAAGCGGTGAGAACATTATATAAATAAAAACAAACACGTATCCTCGGACAATCAGCAAACTCGACGCTTTAAAGATTTACTCTGCGGTTTAAACGGTATAAACGTTTCGAAGAGTTTTGTTTGTCATTTATGACGACGTTACTAGAAATGACAAAAATGTAAAGAAAACATGTAATAAACTGAAATCTGTTTGTAGAAAATAGGCGAAAATCAAGAACACCCCGAATAAATGCAGAAAATGTAATAAAAAAAAATTAAAAAAAAAAACTTGGATGGAATAGGCAAATATACCCGGTGTTTGTCACGAATACACCATTAGTTTGCGAGCGCCTTAGGTTGGACTACCGGTAATTTATACATATTAACCATGTATGAAGTCTACAAAATATATTAATTGTGTGTCACAAGGACTCGCATTTCTATGTAAATGGGTTATACCAAAAAAGAATAGTATCTCGCTCAAACAATCAAATATAAAACTCATGATAAAAATATATTCACTTTCAATGAACAAAACAACGGAATTTTGTTGGCGTACTGCTACCGGATAATTCTTTTGAGCAGCTCGACGTATGGAACGTTTCTCTTGCTGAATTTTCCCGGCTTCGTACTTGTCCATATTGTTGGCCGAATATCGCAGACTATCGGCAGGAGCTAAGGATGACATTGGTCCAATTGTGGACAGGTATTTGTGGATGCCAGCTTTTATATTTCAGGTACACAGAAACAAAGAATTCTTTCAGAATTTAAGGAATATTCCCTGGCTGTTCCCTGACTGTTACACCAGCGGAATATTCCTCAACATAACTAAGGACTATTCCTTACCATGTTAAGGACTTTCCTTAAAAACTGATAAAAACTTTCCATTCACCTGGGTGAAAAGGTTTTCACCGGGGTGAGAAGATTTTCATCTGGGTGAAAACAGGATTTCAGCTGGGTTAAAACAGGTTTCCACCAGGGTGATAACGTTTGCGCCCAGGTGGAAACTTTTTCACCCCGGTAAAAAGCTTTTCACCCCGTTGAAAACGTCACCCCCCCCCCTCCCCCGGGCCACCCAAACTGGAAAAAATATATACAAAGCTAAAATTAATTGCATGTCGTATATGGGCCACCGTAAAGATGTATACTGAATTAAATACATGAAATTATTTTTTTTTCTAAAAAATATATATATATTTAACAAAGATGCGACGGTATAACTTTTCAAGACGTACTAAAGCTGTACACGAGAAATGCAGAAAATCAAACATTTTCAACTGATCCCGACTGGGATCGAACCCACAATCTTACCTTCTGCTGTACTGTCCACCGTCTCTATGCCTTTACCCACTGCACCACCGAGTTGCTGGCCGAACCTCTGTTCAGAATTTCTAGTCTTTACTATTCCTTTAGTTTCACATTTAGGTCAACGGGACTCTGTGGAATGCCGGACTCTGAGGACTTCCATAGCTGTGGAAGCGCCCATAGTCCGCCAGATGCCATGGTCCGGGCCCTATATATATGAGAAGGGACATTCCTGTCTAGATTTCAGTGACCCGAACACCAACGATACCAGGACCCTGATTTCTACTGATAGGGGGACAACTGTTTCCGAGGGAGGACTTTCATATCTGGATCTGGGTGCCCTTCGGGTACCCAGATCCAGGTACCATGGTCCCCGGACCCTCATATCTGGCGGACCACGGTTGCTCCCACACCGGGTATGTTGTTGTTGTTGTAAATCTACACTTGCCTCATGGTGGCGTTCTGTGCTATTTGCACAGTTACTCTGGGCGCAATAAGCTCTTGTATATTACTTTATATCCTTTGCTTTATACTGGTGTCAGTTTTATTGAGTTCTGGTCAACAACTTTTCAAATGCCTGTCTCAAAAAACATCGTTTGCAGTGATCCATCACAAAGAGAGCACATGGTTGGTTATATAAAAATTCACCAAATTGCGGATTTGAGAAAGATCCGGAAGTGGACTTTGAGAAAAATCAGCGAGCAGACTTTGCAAGTAGTTTCTTCAGTCAGGGTTTTTACTTTAATTTGTTATTTATAAATCTAAAATGTCAATTAACATCAGCTTCCAAAGAAACCATAACTTAAGAAAAACCTAATAAACACAGAGCTATAAAAAGTGATGTATTCTCATTTTACCGATAATAAAAAATGTTTTATTGGCTCCTGGAGTTTGGCAGTATAATTTGGAGTTGCTGGCCTAAACATTTTCCAAGCAGAGTGATGGTCACTCGCCCATACTCGCCTTACAGGAATTTGAGGTGTGTGATGGTTAGCTCTCCTGCATTTTCCTCATGGCCAGCACTGCCAATGTCACTGCATGTATAGTCTCAGGATTTATGATGAATTCAATTGACGACGTAATACACATTATTGTCACCATACAGTAGTTGTGCATGTGTTGGACTTTTTCAACCTGATTCACATTTTCCTGAGCTCAGTTATTCCCCTTCATCATGTATATCAGAAGCATTTTAAACAACCTGTTGTGGATATATTAAATACACCATTTTGGTTATTTTTAAGGCTGGTTTTCACCAACTTTCTTGTGAGCGCAACTACATGTATAGTCTCCGGATTTATAATGAATTCAATTGACGATTTAATTGTCACCATACAGTAGTTGTGGATGTTAAGGACTTTTTCGACCTGATGGCATGCTTCTGAGTTGTTCCCCCTGATTATGTAGAAGCAGCTTAAACGACCTGTTGTGGAGATATTAAATGAGCCAGTTTGACTATTTTTAAGGCTAGTTTTGATAACTGTGCTGTCAACCTTTGGCCTAATGACTACTTTCCTCAATAAATTTATGGATTATTTTATTTCAGTTTGTTGTTGGCCTCTGATTTCTCCACCAAAGTAGATTCAGCAGTTAGTTGTGTGCCTTAGCACCAAGAAGGGGATGCATGGTGTGTGCATGGAGACAAAGAATATGAAGTCGAAGAACATAACATCCATACTGCCATTGCTAAACATGTTCAAAAGCTAAACGCTTGAGCTACGCGCATGCTCGTCAACACTTTTTCCACACATCCAATGGCTAAACATGTTACCCCGATGTAATGTTTAGGATTTAAACGTGTTTAGCAGAGCACTATGGCTAAACATGTTTAGTAGGGAACTGTCGATAAACATGTTTAAACCCTAAGCACCAAATCACTAAACCACATGTTTAGCGGGATGACGTGTGGAAAAAGTGTTGACAGGTATGCGCGTAGCTTATGTGTTTAGATCCTCCACACAGGTTTAACAGTGTACTCGACTGTTTTGATCGTTTCATGTGCGATATATTTGAGACTTTCTCGTAATCACATCTTCAGCCCAGTTGAGCTTAAAGGTAGGTGCACACAGAGCTTGTGACTGCGTGATCGCAGCCGCAAGCCGTATCCCTCCAAAGTCATGCGACGACGCAATCCTCTAGACTGTTGCGATCATGTGTGACATCGAGGACGCAATAATTGCTGCGATCCTTGTCAGCCAGCGTCGTCCCTAGGTAAAAAAAGCGGAATGGCCCCTGGGAAGGAGGTTGCGCGTAATGGCCCCTGGAAACGAGGTTGACAGACAAAATGGCTGCCGTCAATAAATTACAGTTGATTGCCTCAATTTTAGTCATTTTGAGAAGAAGGAGAAGACGAAGATACAAGGCTTCTTTCCGCAAGATCTGGACCCGTCCTTGGTTGCTCCGTCGACCTACATATGGAGCATATCATACTCTACTCATTGAGCTTGAAGAAGAGGATTTGTTTTCGTATAAAAATTATGTACGAATGCTACCACACGATTTCCAATACATATGTGAACTAATCACTCCACTGATTCAGAAACAAGACACCAACTGGCGAAAGGCAATATCTGTCGGCGAGAGACTGGCTTTAACCCTACGTTATCTTGATACAGGTACGTACATTGTATTTTATATAGATTTTAAAAGAATGAAGTCAGAATCAATCATTATAAATGTAGGCCTAGGCTATTTCCTACATTTGAACAAAGTATAGGTTGATGGATGCATTACGTTTCTTTTCAGGAGAGACATTCATCAGCTTGGGATACAGTTGGCGAATTGGTAGGACCACCATCTCACTCATAGTTAGGGAAACATGTGATGCCCTGTATCAGGTTTTGAAGGATAGATATTTGAAGGTGAGACTTGTCAACCATCCTTGACCAATCAAGAACAAAATTCAACATCACAGTTTAAATAATCTCCCCTTATTTTACCCTACCTCATTTACCTCTTAATTTAAATTATTTCCCTCAGGGGTGGGGATTTATTGTATTAATCTCCTTGGTATTAAGTGACCTTCAGGATAAATGTCCTAATTGAGGGCTCAATGAAATAGTTCTTCGTTATCCTGACAAGTTAGGAGTTGAAATATACCTGTATTGGCAACAAAAAGAATGGACTCAAAACAAATTTCATTTTCATTTTTACAGACAATTTATTTAAAAACAAATTAAATCTTTGGCCCATTCTCACCTGACTTCAGACTTATAAACTATACATGTCTATGTATGTGCAATGTGCAATGTTGACATGACCAGGAAATATAACATAACAACATTACTTCTCTGCGTGTACATCTTTAAATTACTACCCCGTTATACATTGTTATAGATGTATGTACGAGTTGTCCCAGTCTGCCTCATGACAATAGAAGATACAAACAAACACAGTGGCTAACTTTGCCATCGGGCCAACATATAATACCGTACTGATGATGAACACAATAATATTAATTACTAAAAATTTGAGTTTAAAACATAATATTGTTTAACAAAAACATAATCACTGCAAACTTCACTCAACAGTCTGCATAGAACACTAACGATATTTACTGACAACTTCAGTCTAAAACTGACCTAAAATGCAAGGTAGTATTAAAACTTTACAATAGGCTGAACTAACAGAGGAAAATTAGGGCCAATTGTTCAGCATTTGAGAGTATGTTGGATTTTGCATAACTCCACTGGTGTTGGCAGTCATGGCAGTGGGAGCAGTTGGTTGAGTGAAGGAATCACACTGAACTCGATAGATTAAGTTGTTTACATCAAATCTGAAACGGTTTCTGGTGTGCTCGTTCATTTTTCTCATGCACTGACCTACATATGTACAAAATGAAGGGATTTCATCGTCATCTTCAAGGCTGTGTGGCTTTGGTTGCTGCACTGTACTAGTATTCTCTGGCTTCTCGATTGCTCGTACAATCGATTCCAAAACTTTGACTTCTGCATCATCTCTCATTTTCCTGTGTTTCTTTGAGGAGTATGAGGAGGAAGAAGTAATAGGCCGATTTGTAGACTTAACCTCGCCATCACAAGTTTTTTTCTTTGATGGTTTGGTGGCACATTCCGCATGACTAACTGGACCAGGAGTATTTGATCTAGATGATGGCTGGGATGTGTCATCTCGTTTTGGTGGTTGGTCCTCGAGGATATCCTCATTAAGGGAATCTGGCAATGATTCCAACTCAATGTCCGAATCAATATTATCTTGGTGTTCAAACTGAAATTAAAATTTAAGCTGATTATGTTTTCAGACACCCAAAACTGCTGAAGAATGGAAGATAGTGGCCTTGGAATTCGAACAACGATGGAATTATCCACTGTGTCTCGGCGCTATCGATGGAAAACACATTGGGATAGATGCACCAGAAAACACTGGCTCCACTTACTTTAATTATAAACATTTTTTTAGTATAATACTGCTGGCCCTTGTTGATGCCAAGTATAGGTTTATCTACGTAGATGTTGGGGCTCCAGGCCGGGCTGGGGATGCTGGGGTTTTTGAGGAGTCGAGCTTAAAACGTGCAATGGACTCTCAATCCCTAAACTTCCCTCAACCAGAGTTGCTCGAAGGCACAGGTGGTTATTGCAGACACCACATCATCGGTGACGATGCATTTCCTTTAAGACCGGATCTTATGAAACCCTTTCCACACAAGAGCGATGAGCAAGAGAAGCAAATTTTTAACTATAGATTTAGTAGAGCCCGCCGGGTAGTTGAAAATGCCTTTGGCATTTTGGGACAGAGATTTCGAGTCTTTCTAAATAGAATTAATCTTGAACCAAAGTTTGTTGATAGCCTAGTGTTAGCAGCCTGCTGTCTTCAGAATTTTTTAATTGAACACCAGTCAGCATTTTTCCTGCAACAAGTTGTTGACCGTGAAGACAATCAGCACACGCTTATTCCTGGGACATGGCGACAAGGTCGACAGCTGGTAGATATACAGGCGACTACTAGCAGAAATCCAACATGTAATGCAAAACAGCAGAGAGATATATTGAAGCAATTCTTCAATTCTGAAGATGGGTCGGTTGCATGGCAAAACGACATGCTACACTAATTGATCGGCAAAAAATGTTTATCCCATGTATTTGGGAGTACATGTACCGGGTATGTTCAGCCAGATTTTCCTGAACAAATGCCAACCTGTCAAACAAAATCATGTCTTACAGATCATAACTGTGATTTTTCTCAAATAAACAGACATTACCTCAAGGTTAGAAACAGTGTTTCTTATTTTAATGAAGGGAATCAAGAACTGCATGTTGTCCAATAACCATAACGTCCTTCTTGTCATCCCCTTTCTCCCACTTCCACTTTTAGGGGCTCGCCGAGCTTTGGAGAAACTTGTTCTCAATGATCTCATCCTCTTTTCCACATCAGCTACTGCAAGATGGAATTGGAATACAATGCATTATTCAATACACTTAGCCCAATTTGAATTTGAATTTAAGGGGCTGGACCAGTGACGTGTTGTTGTTGTAACGTTTTTGCTTTCACCTTTGAAAACAATTATATATCTTGAAACACATAAATCCTAGGAATCTGAAACTCCATATATCTGTTATTCAGGCTGTTGTCTTGCAATATCACTGAAGAACTGATCAATATTTGTATAAAAACATGTTCAAAAACATTTCTGAACTTGGTAAATTTTTGGTACACTAGATCTCACTTTTGAAATTTTCAAATGAGCTTGAGAGTGAGATAAAATGAGCTCTTATGATCAACTGTTTGAAATGATTTCCAAGATATCAAGTTCTGCAAACAAATTATTGATCATATCATCTTGCCATGTCCGATGTCGCCATAGGTAATAAGCAATAGCTTTTTGTCAAATGTAGATATTTCGAAAATAATGACAAATAGGACATGCTTGGTAGTTCTAGAATGCTATTGAAAGGGAATTTGGAGGAATTTTTTTTTTAAAATAAGATCTTGTGTACCGAAAATTGACAAAGTTCACAAACATGTTGAAATGTCTTTTTACATCAATATTGATTAGTTTGGCATACTATTGCATAAAAACAAGCCTGGATTATATATGTGTCAAGTTTCAACTCGCCAGCCTTTGCTATGTTCGAGATATTCACACTGTTCTGAGCTGACAAGAAGCAACAACAACAACATGGTGGGTTACTGGTCCTGCCCCTTAAATTTGAAGTCTTAAAAAAACATTCATTTCACCTGTTGTCTGCAGCTGACTCGCCATCTGTTCCATTGTTCTGTTCTTTTTGGTTCGATCTTTGAATTCAGGCACATTTGTGTCGTACAGATTGACGTTCTCTCGCCAAATCATCACCAATGTTTCATCTCGCTCCTCGTTCCATTCTTCAACCATGTCTGTGGGCGCTGCCATCTTGAAATCATGTGGTGTAACAGCAACGATTTGATTGGTCGAGGGATAATAGATTGCCGGCAAATTCTATCAACGCGCAGGCGAGCGGTGCACACTGCTTGCGCTGTCTTGCGTCCTATGGCTGCGGCGAATACGGCTCCGACAAATATCAAATCATTTTGATCCTTGCGATTCCGACTGCGCCCCGGGACGCAAGCACTAAATGACTGCGGTCTCCAGTGCACACAGACATTTGCGTCCTCGCAAAGAGTCTTGCGGCTGCGATCACGCAGGCACTAAGCTCTGTGTGCACCTACCTTAAAATTCAGAACTATTTTGAACAAACTTCTGGGGGAAATCGCGCTGTCTCTTTCATCTTTTCAGCCCAGAGCGGTCGAGCTGAGGCTCCCGATGTGAGGTTCACGTTGACGCGATTTGTCACAGTGACTATCTTGTTATTTCCATCGAATATTCCAAGATTCATATGGATTGTACCGGTAACATGATATATCTGAAATATTGCAATTGACAGATATAAAGTGACAGAAATGGAAAAAAAATACTGAATAAAAATAATGTCATATTGTCTATATAAAAGATTAAAAGAAAGGGGGGGGGGGGGGGCTGTATTACGCCTACCAGTTCACTGTTATGCTCATTACGACTAGATATCTTTTATCATCACCAACCACTAAATTAAAACAAAAATATTTTTCACGTTTAAAACACATTTTCAATCTGACCGACAATCATCAACTTGCACAACATTCAGGTTAATCCTTTGACAAAGAACTGTGTTGATAACACTGACAGGTGCATTGAGACACAGTTTGCTTCCATCTGTCTTTAGCCTAGAAAATATTTTTTTTATCTATGATAACTGGACTATTTTTTTATCTGAAGTTGCCAAATTATCGTAAATCATGTAAGCATAATAGTCCTTTCTTGGAATACAATGTAAGATAATTTGATCAATAGCCTATTTATCATATTTACTTCAGTGATCAATAGTTAAACCCCCACCCCATGTTACAGAGACAGAGAAGAGAGTCAATGAACGAACCACTATGTGAAAGCATCTGTGGTCATTATCGGTGCAGCTCTTTGTTAAAGGATGAACTTGAATTTTGTGCAAGTCATGGAATAGATCTCAGCATGGAAGGTCATCCGAGTCCACAAGATGATGTAATTCGTTGACCACTGTCCTAAATTTTAGTAGTATAGTTGAAATAAATTTATTCAAAAGCATATTAAAAAAATTATATCAACGAAACAGCAGTTAGTTTTTTTTCACAGCATATTGTCACTATGTGGTACAATCTCAGTAAACTCAACTATAATATCACGGTATTCTCCTGATTTATCATCTTGGTTTACCTAGGTTGATATTTGATATTTTTTTCAAATATTGTTCCTTTACATTTCTTAATTTTCATAATTTATTGATAATGTAAATATTTGCTACAGACCTAGCACCAAATATTCCCCAAGTCAAGCAACTGTGGTGTTTTCGAATCTGTTGTCATGATCGCCATAGTCATGGTAAACAAATGGTCAATATACATGCAATGTTGCTTTGATGATCGGCCAACAAATAGTCGCATTTCTCATTAACCATTACCAAGTGCACTAGGGGTATCTACGATATAGATACAGACCCAAGTTCCCCGCCAGTGAAAACTTTGTGTCCAGGGCGGTATGGTATCATAGTGGTGACTACACTTTTCCGGGACGTTACTATAGCGGTACCGGAGCAAACACATAATCGTCGATGATCCGCTCTTGTACCGATATGTACCGTACCGTTGTGGCGAAGACTTAGTCACCGCTATGGTACCATATCGCTCTGTTCACAATGTTTTCACTGGTAGGAACTTACATGTGTACGCAGTGGTATCATTTTACCAGAACTTACTATAGAAACATGGATTATTTTAAAAAACCATCCGTGAAAATGAAAGATTTGTTGAAGGAACATATTCCAATCCACCCTTTGATAATATAACGTTCGTACAACAATCCATCAAGCTTTCTTAAAAGTAAAATGATGTCCTCTCTTGTTGCAATTATCATGCTTATTCCTGTGCTATGGATGCAAGTGAAATTATCCTTCAGCCCTCTTATATTGTTGCAATTGGAAGTATCTGCCAGTCCCCCTTATGGTAAATGCAAGTGAAATTATCGTATTTCAGAGGAAATTGTATTGTTTTGATTGGTTAATTAATTACCCTGACTTGCCTCAGAGCCCACTTTTTGGGACCGCAATGTTATAAGTCCTATCTTAGATAGTACCAGTCCAACATTTAACATGGCCGGTATAGATTTCATCATCTTTCCCCCCCCCCAGTCCGCTCAAATTATTAATACACGTTAGTTTGTGTATATCCTTCTGTCCTATCATATTGTTAAAGTAAGTGAAAGTATCCTTCGGATGTCTCATTAATTGCTATTGCAAGCTGAGGTATCCTTTAGTCCTCTTGTTATTCATGTGAGCGAGTGTCCCTCATTGGCTCTCATGTTTGTTCTAATTGAGTGTTTGTATAGGAGTGGGATAATCCCGGATTCTTGGACTGAAGGATACATTAAACCATTACATAAGAAGGGGGATAAATTAGAACCACAGAACTATAGAGGCATTACAATTTCTAGTTGCCTAGGCAAACTGTTTTCTAGTATACTTAACAACAGGCTTAACAAATATATTGATGACAATACTCTCCTTCCGGATAACCAATCTGGATTTAGGAAAAGTAGACGTACGGCAGACAACCATTTCATTCTTAAAACCATAATAAACAAATATATTTACAAATCGAAAAAGAAACTTTACATAGGTTTTATTGACTTTCAAAAGGCTTTCGACTCGGTTTGGAGAGATGGTCTCCTCCTTAAAATACTCAGACTTGGTATTGGTGGAAAATTTTATAACATTACTAAATCCATGTACAATCAAAGTAACATAGCCTTGCAGATAAATAATGACCTCTCAGACTCCTTTACATCAGATAATGGTGTAAAACAAGGGGATAACCTCAGTCCAACTATGTTCAACCTCTTTGTAGATGATATGGCATTCCCCCCAGATGTATGCACACCGATAACTTTGGAAAATGAACAACTGTCACATCTCTTATGGGCAGATGATCTGATGATAATCTCAGAAACTCCTGAGGGTCTTCAAAACAGCCTAAATATTTTACATGATTATTGTAATAAATTGCATTTGACGGTCGACCCCAGTAAATCAAACTGTATGGTAATCCAAAAAAGGAAAACAAAAATAAATACATTTTATTTCGGCTCCACAGAAATACCTCTCACAGAAAACTACACATACTTAATGCAAATGGAAACTTTTCACAGGCCAAAACCGATCTGGAGAAAAAGGCATTAAAAGCCCTATATAAACTACATAGGACATTCTCCGGTCTCAACCCGCCACCCGATTTATACAACAAACTATTTGACGCACTAATTAAACCAATTCTTTTGTATAACTCTGAAATCTGGGGTACAGAACTAATAAATAAACTGCAAAAGAATGATCTGAACAAGTTCTATACAATCACAGACTCCGAACCTTTTGAAAAAGTTCATACTAAATTTTGTAAATTAAATCTTCATGTAAATAAAAATACTGTGAACATTGCATGTAAACGAGAACTTGGGCGATTCCCACTTATAACAGATATACTTAACTATACGATACATCGTGAAAATAGTTTGGATCGAACTATTCTTCAAGATGCAATCACGTGCAGTAAATCACTAAAAACTGATGGAATTGGATGGCATAGCTATGTCTCTCTAATAAAAGAAAAACACAATATCAACAATGACGAACACCTAACTCACCGTTCCAAATCCAAACACGTATCAAAAAAAGTAAAAGATAAACTAAAAGATAAATATATCGAATACTACATTAACAAACTAGAAGAATCAGAGAAGCTTCTTCATTATAAATATATTAAACAATCCTATTCGATTGCTGGCTATCTACAATATATAAAAAACCAGAATTTTAGACAATCTTTAACAAAACTCAGAATATGCGCCCTCAGACTTGAAATAGAAACGGGGAGGTACAGAAAAATAGATCGGGACAAAAGATGGTGTAAACGTTGTGATGGTATATCAAATAAAACTGTGGAAGATGAATACCACTTCCTTTGTCAGTGTCCTAGCGGTAACAAACTGCGAGATATATTATACAAGTTAATCGACAACACTTGTCATTTCTTCAGACATCAAACAGATCAAGAAAAATTCTATTTTTTGATCAACCCACCTATCCATCTGTCCCCCAAAATTGCACAGTTTATTTACGAAATGTTACAACAGAGAACATCGCAGCTAGCCGGCACCCCTGCCACACAGACTTGAGCATGAATATTAAACTATTGCACCCTCGTCGATTGGGGTGCGACTCCACACATCACTCTTCTTGGAAATGTGTCCAGATGGATGTGCAGAGTTGGACCCGAATTTATGTTCGACTACTGTAGTGGTGGCCCAATATAGTGGGCTTTAGGGAAGCATTCATTTGTTTGTCACTTTAGCCGACCCCATATCTTGGATACAGGCTAAGCCTATCCCAACTAACTATTCTGTATTGTTAGAGCTGTATGAAGTACGTATGTGCATGTTTGCCTGGAGATTGTGATAATGTTGTTTGTACATGGCATTGTTTTTAACAACCATTGACATATGTATATATATATTTTTTATGTTTCTATATGTATTCATGTATGGAAATAAAGTAAAGTAAGTATTGTGGGCACGACTTCCATAAATATCACATATCATACCACACTAAGTATAACATGATATGTAATAACTCGAATTTGAAGTGGGCCTATCGTAAAGCATACGATATGTTCGGCCTAATTTAAATTTTATCTATTTCATATTAAATATTCATGATGCCTGTACTCCTAACCCTTCAGCGTCTTTTGGGGTGCGACTCCACACATCACTCTTCTTGGCAATGTGTCCAGATGGATGTGCAGAGTTGAACCCGAATTTATGTTCGACTACTGTAGTGGTGGCCCAATATAGTGGGTTTTAGGGAAGCATTCATTTGTTTGTCACTTTACACTCTCAGAAATATTCAGGGAATAATCCTGAATAGATCAGGTTGCACATCCACAACTCAATTTCAGGGATTTTACCTGAAATTCAGGAATAATTTCCTGAAATTCAGGTATATCATCCATGAATTAAAGCTAAATTACCTGAATTTTAGGGGATTTTACGTACCTGAATAGGGTCGGGAACATACTAATCAGGGTGGTAAATTTGCCTGAATTTCAGGGCAAATCGACTCATTCAGATTTCATTTTCCTGAAATTCAGAAAATTATCCCTGGATTTCAGGTAAAATCCCTGAAATTGAGTTGTGGATGTACAGCAGGATCTATTCAGGATTATTCCCTGAATATTTCTGAGAGTGTAGCCGACCCCATATCTTGGATACAGACTAAGCCTATCCCAACTAACTATTCTGTATTGTTAGAGCTGTATGAAGTACGTATGTGCATGTTTGCCTGGAGATTGTGATAATCTTGTTTGTACATGGCATTGTTTTTAACAACCATTGACATAATGTATATATATATTTTTTATGTTTCTATATGTATTCATGTATGGAAATAAAGTAAAGTAAGTATTGTGGGCACGACTTCCATAAATATCACATATCATACCACACTAAGTATAACATGATATGTAATAACTCGAATTCGAAGTGGGCCTATCGTAAAGCATACGATATGTTCGGCCTACTAACTTTAAATTTTATTTATTTCATATTAAATATTCATGATGCCTGTACTCCTAACCCTTCTATCGTACCGGGGCGATTATGTAGGTAAGGGATCCATGACTAGCCTGAATAGTCTCCCCTTGTCTGGTAGGACACTAGGTAATAAGCTATGCTACCTCATATGAATATAGAGATGGCGCTACGGTAAATGACGCGGTGTCATACGGGGAAGTAGATATGTTGAAAGATGGCGGTGTGCTCATGTAACTTTTGTGACTGGAGTTTAATCCATTGAGCAGGGTACGATATTCGGGCCATCCGAGTCACAGCTAGTGACATTTCAACCTGTATACAAGAGATAAACTTTATCAGCGGTATATTTCACCATGAGCAACAAAGAAAAACGTGGTAATACAAGTCAAAATGCGGGTGCTCAAGGCGGTAAAACTAGAAAAGTTGACTTCAGCAAATTGTCGAATGATGTGATTAAAAAGTGCGCGGAAAATGGAGGCATGACATACGAAGAAGACTGAATCGGGTCCGGCTCCGTCTACTCTCTTCACCGACAGCATTGCCAAGGAATTTGCAGCGATTACAGATGCTGAAGGTATTGACCCATCTGTTCTCAATCATCAAGATTCTAATTCCGGCGATCGCTTTAACTGTTCAAGCTACCGGTACAGTTTCCAATGCCATCTCAACTGCCGACGGATCAATTTCGTCGGACATCATACTCAACAAACTACAGCCAGGCCCAGTCCCTTCGCCACCATTACGAGGTTGATAGACTTGAGCAATACACTAGAAGAGAAAACATTCGTTTGTTCAACATCGTCGAAGAGCCACAAGAAAACCGGAGTGATGTGACTGGTACGGTAGTCAAGATTGCGGCAGAGATTGCGGAGTTAAGCCTTTAAGATTCATAGCGTCTCCCTTCCCTCACCGCTATGCCGACGACAGATACATTTCCCTGGTGGTAACTCGAACATCTCCATGGCGCACTTATTATTACCTTTGCGCCCTATTGGACCTTCATTAAAGTGAGAAAATGGACCGCCATGAATGAAAATACAGAAATGGCAGACTAAATGGCCATTCGTCAGTCAAAAATTAATTACAGACGTTAAAATTATCCCTATGGAGCCTCAAAATCACCTGAAATCGAGGGTCAAGAAGATGGGCATTTCCGTCACAATAGACCCCGTGTTTACAGGCGATGATGATCACAACATCGATTATGGTATTTTTAGCTCGCCGTATACGAAGTAGGCGAGGTATTGGGAGAGAGAGGGGGAAAGTGTTGGTGTCGGTGTTGGTGTCCGGTTAGACTTTTATGTTTAGGCTGGACTTAGAAAGTTTTCTGGGTTAATCTTTTCTGTTTAGGCTGGACTTCTTATATGGCATGAGATGCAGTGTACATTGTATACAGTCATACTTTATGGTATTTACTAATAGTTTTTGACATTATTTTATTTCAGAAGTACAATATCAAAATAACTGGCGGGGGAATCCCGCAGTACCGAACCCCTGTTAGTTTTTAATTTCGTGTCGCCTTAAATGAAGGACGCCATTTCCTAAAATTTTATCAAATTCTCGTTGACCCTGAAGCTTTTGTACAACCATATCTGTGTCCACACATTTAACTTACTATAGTAATTAAAAGTGAGTTTGAAGCAGTTTGTGAGCTCAGTCTTTACCCGTGCACATTATTATGGAGCATTACAGTATGATTGGACACAGTTGTCATTGCGTTCTTTTATTTGCATACAAATGTGAAGGTTTACCACAGTGCAAGTGTCCCATTGCCTGTTGGAAATGATAGATTTAGTCCTACTATTGCACTGTTATTAGCTTTGTTTGTTCACATATCATCACACAAAGTTACACCAAGAACGTGCTCAAAATTGCACACCTATTGTTCCTAACTACATGTATACATGAACATGTATTCATCACATCTATGCAATGGGATGTGTAGGCTTACTTTTGGAAAAAATGTAATCTTTATTGGTAGTTATATAATATAGTTCCTCCTTCAATCCAACCTCAATATCACTAAATATAGAAATCATATTTCTTAATAAATTTATTATTTTAAATGATGTGCATTGCCAATGATGTGCAACCTCAAATGATGTGCCATCCTTAAGGGCTCGATCTTTTTGCGAAGCTGCATATATCTCTCATATGTGATACTAACCTATTAGGTAGGAGATGCAGTGTACATTGTAGGTTTATACTTGGTGTAAGAATTACGCACAAGACATGGCCTACAATAGCCTGTCTGAGCTCAACAATGCGTCTAGACGTGACCCTTTTCAGCTGCACAAAAGCCTCAACAATGCGTTCTTACACCGACCTGTTACATATACACAAACACGTCAAATCAACTACAATATATTCCTTTATAGTAATTACGGTACTAATAGTTTAATGACATTATTTCATTTCAGAAGTACAATATTAAATATTAACCCCTGGTGGTTTGGAATTTTGTGTCGCCTTTAATGAAGAACACCATTTCCTTCAATTTTGGTATCGAATCCCATTCCTCATCATGATTTAACCTCAAGCTTTTGCACGAACCATATTTGTCCAGGCATTTCACACCCACATCTCAGACAAAATTTCAATTGTACATGTATTCATAATGACATGTATAAGCTTACTTTTGGAAAAAAATGTAATCTTTATTTCAAGTTTTATAATATAGTTCATGTTTCAATTCAACTTAAGCATCACTGACGAAGAAGTCAATTTTTTATTGCAATATGTATTGTCATTGCCAGTGATGTGCGACCTGAAGGGCTCGATCTTTATGTGAAGCTGCATGTTATTGAATACTCAAAAGGCGAGCTGCCGGGTTACACATAACCCTTGTTATTCATGGCGGCCCTTTTTCTCAAGTTAATGAAGGTCCAATATGGCACAAAGGTAATGATAAGTGCGCCATGGAGATGTTCGAGTTACCACCAGGGAAATGTATTTGTCGTCGGCATAGCGGTGAGGGAAGGGAGACGCTATGAATCTTAGCTAGGGTTAAGCTAGAAAAGAACGACATCGGCACTTGCTATCGAAATGGAGATAAGCCAGGTGTTGGGGGGGGGGGTAAACCTAGGCAGGTGATCTGTCGCTAGGGAGTCTAGGCAAGAAATCTTGCGAACAAAAAGTCACTAAAATCAAATAAAGAGAACTTCTTTCGTGACATCTTCATTGCGGAAGACCTGACTCCACTACGTGCCAAACTCCGATTGTTCTGTAAAAATCTACCTGAGGGGACGTCAGCCTATACCAGAAATGGTACCATCCATTGCCTTATGGCATATTTCATTATAATGGGTACCAATTCCAGTCATTTTTATATGCCCGCCAAAAGGCGGATGTATTATGTGATGACGGTTTCCGTCCGTCTGTCCGTCCGGTTCTCGAATATTACTGTCTAGAAAGGGATAGTTTACGATGTAGAAAGTGTAATCATCTGTGAGCCCAAAATCGTGAACTTGTTAAAAATAATGATTTTTTGTGTGTCCATTGAGAAATTACGGGGAGACGGTTTGTCATATACCAAAATTTAGGTCAAGGTCAATAGTCAAGGTCACTGACCCCAGAATCAAGAAATCGTTAAAAATAATATTTGTCAGTTGATACATTGAGGGAAGACAATGTACCGTGGACCAAAACTCAAGAACAAAGGTTTACTTCATCATTTTCTTTTTCCTTCATGAAAAATTCTCTCGGCTGAAAGGAATCAATTTGCAGGAAAACTACTATTTTATTGTGGGTCGATTTCAGTGTGGGATATGTGAGCTCTCGTTACTTGCTCCAAGGTCAACTAGTTTCCAAGAGTTAAGCTCATTTTAGTTTATCATTCCATTTTAGATGTGATATATGATACATTCTCAGAAGTACAAAATTGTAGACCTTTCTCTGGATTGCTAGCTGGTCATTTCCACATTGCACAGGTGACAAATTTTAACTTCCATCAGCACACTTAATTGTGATTTTTATTTAAGCTATATTAATCAAAGTTTCAAGAAAGTAGTTTTTTTATACGACCGCCAAAAAGGCGGACATATTATGTGATGGCGGTTTCCGTCCGTCTGTCCGTCCCCCGTGTCCAGTCTATATCTGGAACAGTTTTCTATTTACGGTTCCAATTTTTGGTGAGTGGATACCCTATGGAGAGACGATGTGTCGCGTACAAAAATGAAGGTCGCGGTCAGAGGTCAAAGGTCACTGGACTGAAAAACAGGAAATCAGTGAAGTGTTCGTGTCCGGTCTATATCTCTGGATGTTTTCTATCCACAGTTGCAATTTTTTGTGAATGGATACATCAGGTGGAGACAATGTGTCGCGTACCGAAATTCAGGTCGAGATCAGAGGTCAAAGGTCACTGTTGCCTAAAAATTAGGAAATCATTGATCATTGATAGTTTTCCATCTACAGTTCTAATTTTTGGTGAGTGGATGCCCTAGGGGGAAACGATGTGTTGCATGCCAAATGTAGGTCGAGGTCAAAGGTCAATGTGAATGAAAAATCAGGAAATCATAAATTTCAAATTTTTTGCGAGTGGATTCAATAGGGGGAAATGAAGCGTTGCATATCAAAATATAGGTCAAGGTCAAAGGTCATTGTGACCCAAAAATCAGGAAATTATTAAAAATGACATTTTTTGTGTCAGTAGATACATTAGGGGGCCTCAATGTGTCGCATATTAATATGTAGGTCAAGGTCAAATGTCAAGGTCACTGTGACCCCAGAATCGTGAAATTGTTAAAAATCTTGATTTTTTTTGTCCATTAAGAAATTACGGGGAGATGGTTTGTCATGTATCAAAATTTAGGCCAAGGTCACTGTGACTCCAGAATCAAGAAATCTTTGAAAAGTACTTTTTTTGTGTCAGTACATACATTACGGGGACATGATGTGTCACGTACCAAAATGTAGGTCAAGGCCGAATATCAAGGTCATGGTGACCTCCAAAATCATGAAATTCATAAAAATCGTGATTTTTTTGTGTCCATTGATACATTGACGGAAGACGATGTGTCATGCGCCAAAGTTTAGGTCAAGGTCAAGGTCACTCTGACCCCAAAATCAGGAAATCATTAAGTCACATTTTCATATGCCTGTCGAAGACGAGGTCATGTAATACGATGTTGCGTTCTCCATTCATCCATGCGATATCTCTAGTTTCAAGGTATGGAATGGTTTCAGATACCTTACTCGCATGGCGAAGAGGAGACATACATCAATTTGTCAAATGTCAAGGTCACAGTCCCAGAGTTGAATCAAGTTTAGCTGACTATATGTGTTAGGTTGGAATATTCAGAGTTCTCTCCCCTACATGTATATGGCATTTGTCCTGTGTAGCTGTCTCCCATGTTTGAAACAGCAGTGCTTCGGATTTGAAAAATCCAGAAGAGCTAAAAATCGCTCTTCTAATTTTGTCAAGAAGAGCCATCACTCCTCTAAAAAAAACTCTTCTAAAAACTGTTAGAAGTGCTATTTACGAGAATGTGGATGTAACTTGTAACTCCCATTTTTATGGTTCTTCTTGCAAGGAAAGTACTAGTAGTAGTATTTTCAAACTTCTTAACATTATGAAATTGTGCGTTATCAATATTATCTGACAATCATGTATGAAATTTTGATAATAAACGTAATCGAAACCACTTATCCCTAATGTGTTTCATTGTTATTCCTTCATTGCAAAACAACCATAGATCATGGGAAAGAAGTTCAACAAATAGTTAGATTCTGGACATAACAAAAATTGTATTGTTCTATTCACACTGAAGTTACATTATTAGAGATGTGATCCTCATTATTAGGTACGTAGTACTGTAAGGAAATTTACCATAATACCATCAGCTCAAACTGGATTCAAGTTTTCTCTCAATGCAAGTGAAGTTAGAGTATAACTATAAGCAATTACAGTTATAGTTCAGTTCCAGTTAATATGCCAACAACTTCAGTCCAACTCTCACAAATATTTATTATTAAGAACTGTCCGTCTTCAAATTCAAAGACCCTCTTCCATACAGACTCCTCATCAGATAGTTCTGATACCCGTTTTGAATCAGTACTATCAGAGTCACTGTCACCCTCAAGTCTTTCAGACTCTGTGCCAGTTTCACTAGCACCTGGAGGACAGAGAGGCCCGGATACCACCTCTACATCAGAATCCACTGAAAGGTCCACATCATCTTCATCCGACTCAGACAATTTGCGTTTTCTACTGCAGGTGCTCAACATGCTATATCCACCGTCAGTAGGTGGACCTAAAATATGCTTTCGACGACTTTGCATGTACTTTCTCAGTGCAGACTCGATAATCTCCTCACGATCACGGTCATTCCATACTAGGTTATTTACCTTTATTAACAGGAGATCTTCCATGCTCTGGTGAGCAAGACTTAATCTTCGATCTGACAGCATTGCCGTCAAGTGGCTGAAGCCACTCTCAGCCACCCCATTGCTCGGACCCAAACAAAGAACTATTTCTGCCAACATACAAATGTTGGGAAATTCTCTACGTCGATACAGAAATATTTTACTCCACAAGGAAAGGGCATCTACACCCAAATAAAATTGATTCACTATTAATTTCAAGTCCTTCCACTCTGATTTAAGTTTATTTTGATCAAATTCAGTTGAGGACTCGGACAGCGTTTCTGAGAAATGATTTGCTATGAATTCAATTGATTCCAGTTCTTTCTTCAAATCAAACCAGTTTGCTGGATCAATCCAGAGCAAGTGCTTGAAAAGCTCAGATTCAAATGATTCAAATCTGTCAGAAAGACACTTGTTGACAGAGGTCACAGTCTGCTTCATCAGTTTGTCCATAGCAGGCTTGTTGCCGGCACCAACATTTGTGATTCTCTGAAGTGTTACAGAAGTATATTCTCTGTTTTTAGGTTTTCTCCGCCGGTGACCTTGCTTCAGTAGAGTTTCCTCAATCTGGTATTCTGGAGATTCATCTGAAAATATATTGCAAACAGAAAAATCTACAATTAATTATTGCCATAGGAAAATCAAGATTTTAACATTGCACATCAGCTTAGTCTTGAGTTTCTAATGTATCGATATTCATGATCAGTCCATTCAGGCTAACAAACATGGATTCATATCATATGCAAGTCTGTTACATGTAACATCTCTATAAATTTATGAAAGTAAAAATAAAATAGAGAAAGGAATATTGTTTTGAGTACCTGTCCCAATCTGCTCCAGTTTGAAGCCAAAGGGCTGGGCCAGATCCTCGAGTGTTCGGTCACCTTGATTCAGCAGTTCTTCCCCTCTGGCTTTAGTTTTATTAACTGCTGGTAATACCTCTGTTATGATGAGGTCTTCCTTCTGAAGTTTCAGGGAGAATTTTGACAAATTCTGGATTATTTGTAGATACTGAACGCAAGTACAAAGGAAACTGAAGTTCCTCAACTAACGCAGAACACCCTGTAATTTCGCCTGTATGTTACTGTAACCTTCCTCTATGTAATTCTCGGCTGTCAATGCGAGTACGATCCAGTTGTTCAGTAGGTGTTCCATGGATCTTCGTTGATGGCTAATGAATCGTGTCCCGTGAACCTTGGGGAAGTTGTAAACCCTAACTCCAAAGACCTCAGCCATCTGATTAAATTTTCTTTTCATCTTCCCAGATTGTTTGAACAAATAGTACAGTGTTGTCAAGAAGTCATGAACGTTAGAAAACTGATTAATCTTCAACAGTGAATCTTTCACTGCTTGTTCATTTCGGTGTAACACGCAATGCATCGAAACCAACCAGTCTCTTTGATCGTTCTTCATTCTAGTAAACAAACCGCGGTGAATGCCCGTATTCACCGACGCCCCATCACTTGTGATAGATACTAGTTTTTTTCTGTAAGTATCCGCAGTAACTTTGATTTTGTTTTCACCGAACACACCATCAAGTGCATCCTTAAGATGTTCTGCATCTCCCCCACCATATTTGTCAATGTCTTGTAAAGCGGCACACACAAATATCGGTTTTCCATCTCGTACGACACGCAACAAGACAAGTTCTTTCTCATTTCCGGTTTTACGTGCTTGAGATCCATCGGTAAGCAATGAAAATGCTGTTGCATCTTGAACAAGTCCGCTTATTTTTTCTCGGACCGAATCGGCTATTGTATGAATAAACTATCTTGCCTTGTGACATGTGTCACATTTGGTCAGAAGCTGTACACCATTGCTTCTCTGGACGTTAATTAGAGTTCTAAAGTGACGGAATGGCAATCCTGCATCTGCTAATATACAGTACACCAATAAAATGACCACTACATCGTCTCCGCACGATGCGCATACGGTTCTGATATCGTGCGCAAACCGTTTGCAAACGCTATCCGCACAATGCGCAAACGCTATCCGCACGATGCGCAGACGATGCGCTTGTGTTGGTCTGAACGTCTAAGCGTGATCATGAGACAACACTCCGTTCGATCGCATCGTGCGCGCACGATCTCCGCATGATGCGAAACATGCCCGTCTTTATGAACGACCGCTTTTTGTTACGCTTTTTCGGTAATTTTGCTTTACGGTATTTCGCGATAAAATGGCGAATACACGGTACCTGAGGTTTTATCAGCTGCACAAAATATCTCAGCGAATGCGATTTCTAATCGCGTACGAGCTCGGTCCATTGTTCCAGTGGTCTCCAACGAAGATACGCAATGGTTTAAGAGAACGTGGGTTCCGCTTTCTCCCGACACTGAAGGCAATATCGCTTTTTGGAAAACGCTACAGGTAAGATTTCCCGGACATACTGATAGTCCGTTTTCACCAGTCTTCTAAATCATCCTATTGAATTCCTTACATTCACAATGACATTGTTCAACTATATCTGAATGGTTATATTAATAGTTCACTAAAACCTCAAAATCATCCAGCATCTGAAATAGATCCAGCATCTGAAATAGAATTTTGTATCTTTGTTTCCCTTCAACCCTCTGGAAGAATGGGCAATATTATTTGAAATGCTTCGAAATGTTATTCGTGTTCATACAAACATGGCCGAGTTTGGCCATTAAAGTTCCATTTTCATGCGAATATAATAAGTTTACCACCACATATAATATTCAATAAACAGTTGCAACTAATTGTTAGGCTATCAGACTTTAATATTAATGTTCAGAACAGGTTTCGTGTTATTTTCCGTGCGCATTTTGCGCGCACAGTGCGTTTGTCATACGTACGGTATAACAACATTTGTGTCTACTGTGTTTTTGTCTGAACAACTATGGAATTCCAAGTATTGAAATGTCAATGTCAATCCATCGTGAAGCCTGTACAGTAGGCTACTTCATAAAGTAGGCAGAAGTCGGTCAGTCCACGGATAATTTTCTCCGTAAAAATATTGAGCGTGCCATTGTCCATGTTTAGGCCTATCTTCATTCATGTATGGCCACTGTATATGTCGGATAACTAAATTTTACGGGAGTTAAAAGTTAATGGCATTCAAAATGTTATCAACATGTTACTGTAGAATGTATTCCAAAATTGCGAATACCAAGTCAGTATAGAATCTATTTGTTAGGCACTCTTCACGTCGGTACGCTGACGGACATCGAGAATGTGACACTTCCTGCAATAAATGCATTCTTATCCAAGTAATTATGGAAAATACTATTCAGGGCCCACTATTCTGTTGTGTAGTCTTTTGTAATATGTTAGCGAAAAAAACCTTGCCCATAGTAATTAATTTACACACAGGAAATGCATTTCCCATATGCCGAGGGAGCCGTTCAATCCTCAGTAATTTATTCGTTTTCCCACGCAACATCTTTCATGTTCATGTATAGCCGTAATCCAATCAGTGGCTGCTCCCGGCTGAACTGGAGGACATGCATGCAGCGTAACTTTGTCAACGGAGCGTAACTTTGTCAACCCGATATCTATCCGATTTTGAATCTCTTTACTAGTAGTTATTATTATTCCTAAAGATATACCCGTTTCAGAATACCTATATAAATATTTCCTTGTAATTCATGGCGAAAAGTTCCCCGGTAGGCCTATCTATATTCGGCGGGAATTTTCCTACCACCATATGCCGACACTATACTTTCTAGGTTTTTATCACTTTCCCTGTGAACGCATCCATATACGATCATAGCGAACAATTCGATATAATTTCTTCATCTTCAGTCTTCTTTTTTTGTAATGTTTCTCTCTGAAATGATTGAAATTAGTGATCAATCTATTATCGAATTGAAAATATTCAACCGGGTACCATAAAATGAATCTGTTTTAGACGGAAAATTTAATTTAATATATTGAAATTTTTAATCTAATACATGGAATATTCAATCGAATATATTGGTCACTTCAATCTAATTATTTTAGAGAGTTACCGGCAAATGTGTAACACAATTTGTTATTCAATTATGCTGAAATTCGCCCCCTTGAGAAAGTTAAATCGGAGAACTTCTGTAAAATGTGAAAACGTGTTGAAATAAATTATACAAATTTATCGAAATTGACAATGTTATCACTCTTGAAGTTATGAAAAATAATTTCCCATGTACTTTAGGCTAACGACTGTGTTCAAATGTTATGTGTGTACATTACGCGTTAAATACTTTTCAATAATAAAATCTGTTGCTGTCGGTCAGCGCTTGGGCGCTTGCTACGGCAAAACAAGAAGTAGAATTCTCAGTACATGAATCGCTCGGCCTCCCCCCACGTCACGTCCTAATTAACAAAATTATATTATATGACTTTGAACGAATTATACCGGGTGTGTTCATATAGCAAGTCATTCCGTTCACGTGTCATTTTCTGCCACATTGTATGTCGCCCCAAACAAACACCAGGCGCGAGATGGTCGGGAGCCATGGGATTTGGACCAATGTTTGTGAAATAGAGTAGCCTATAGCAATCACCCGCCTTACCCCCGATAAAAAAAAAAATCATGTATAACCAGAAACTTTTCTTCAGCATCCTTAGCCAATCAGTGAGTGGACCAATCTTCAACACATTTACGGAATTTCATTTGAAATACCTGGATTGTATAGAAAATAATTCAAGTTTTCTTGTTTGGTTCATATTTTGGTTACTATTTCATGAACAATTTTGAAATTAACCGTAAATATGCTTATCGTAAGTCTATTGATGGATCGATGATATATGCCAAGTTTTCATCGAGCACTCGAACGGTATCACAGATAGAGATCATTAATGATTTCGCATAAATTAAAGATGGCCGCCCATCCTTCCTGTCACTCAGAGGAACTGATGTGGTTATACATTGCAGGTCTCTTGATACATCGATGCTGTATACCAAGTTTCGTATAGAACACTTGAATGGTATCAAAGATATATATCATTAAAGATTTTGCATAAATTAAAGATGGCCGCCAAGGTTTCCACCGAATCAGGGAAACTGGTTTGGTCATTCCTTTGAAGTTTCTTGATGCATCGATGATCTATACCAAGTTCACACACGGAACAGTGAAATGGTACCTAAGATACACAAGATTAATGATTTCGCATAAATTAAATATGGCCGCCAAAGTTTCCAACCAATCAGGTCCAGATTCAATAGGGTTCTGGGTCATGAGCATATGGATGTGCAGTGCAAGTTTGGTGTGCCTAGGGTAAGTCGTTGTAAAGATATCTTGGTAACGAGAAAGCTGTGATGGTTTCGCATAAAATAAAGATGGCCACCAAAGTTTCCAACCAATCAGGTCCAGATTCAATAGGGTTCTGCGTCATGCGCATACGGATGTGCACTGCAAGTTTGGTGTGCCTAGGGTAAGTCATTCTGAAGATATCTTGGTAACGAGAAAGGTGTGACCGACGGACAGACGTACATGACGACAATACCCTTCGGCCAAATTTTGGCCGAGGGGTAAAAACACATTCATGTAACAACTCTGAAATGTTAATTGCTTCTACATGTATAATAATGATTGGAAATATCAATTTAGAAACTGTTCTTAGAAATTCTGAGCATACAAGCTGAGTAACTACATTTGTATAACCAGTGACCGTCTAACTGATGTGAAGCACCTTCTCAAGTTTCACTGATGTGAAGCACCAGCTCAAGTTTGAAGTCAATTGTTCGAATTGTTCTCGAGATGTCGCGTTCACAAGAGGTGGGACGGACGAAATCCATTATGGTCAGTGGTAGCCATCTTGGATTACATACCTCAGTGGAAATCAATACCAATGACCGTCTTATGTGAAGCACCTTCTCAAGTTTGAAGTCGATTGTTCAAATTGTTCTTAAGATATTCCGTTCACAAGATGTGGGACTTACGGAATCCAATCCAATATGGTCAATGGCAGCCATGTTGGATTATGTACCAGTGAAAATCAATACCAATGGTTGTCTCTCATGTGAAGCACCTTCTCAAGTTTGAAGTCAATTGGTCAAATTGTTCATAATATATGGGATGGGCGGAATCCAGTATGGTGAATGGTAGCCATCCTGGATTACGTACACTGCCAAAAATACCCTACTTATTTAAGATAATGCACTAAAGTTTTCTTGAAATAAGATAATTTTTACTCAAAATAAGTTACATTTTGAAAATAATTTAAGATTTTTTTTCTTGTTGAAGTAAAAGTTGGAGTGGGGTAATTGTATTTTACTTAAACAATTTTTTTTTTAGAATTTTTCTTAAAAAAATCTTGTTTTGAGAAAATTTCTTAATTTTTTCTTGTTTAACTTACCCTACTCCAACTTTTACTTAAACAAGAAAAAAAAATCTAAAAGTATTCCTAAAATTTAACTTATTCTGAGTGAAAATTATCTTATCTCAGGGAAATTTTAGGGCATTATCTTAAATAAGTAGGGTATTTTTGGCAGTGTACCTCAGTAAAAATCAATGCCAATGACCGTCTAACTGATGTGAAGCCCTTTCTCAATTTTGAAATCAATTGGTCAACTTGTTCTCAAGATATCATGTTCACAAGATGCGGGACTGACCGAATCCAATATGGTCAATGGCAGCCATCTTGGATTACGTACCTCCGTGAAAATCAATACTAATGGCCGTCTAACTGATGTGAAGCAAGTTTGAAGTGTATTTTAGACCTGGAATCAAATTCCTCTGGAACCTCCTTTAACACCTAATTAACCTCATGGTAATCCCAGAAGTATCATATTTTTACAGCATATTCACACCAGGCTGAAGGGCAGGCTCACAAACATGACTTTTTTTCATGAGAGCCAGTCACGCCACTATATTCTCCTTATAGTTCTTGTACTGAAATTGTCATTCAGACGATCAAGACCATGGCATTACTGGCTCTCGTGGAAAAACATATACATGAACCTGCCCAAATAGTCTCATGCCTGGCGTGCATATGTGGTATAATATGCGATATTTCTGGGATTACAATGGGGCTTTTTATGACCTTGGCAATGGCTCTCCACCAAGGTTGCAACATGTATACAGCCACACTGTAAAATTTTGAATTGGAATGTACCTGATATAGTTCACACCCTGCATACCAAACGGCTGCTCCAACTTCCGCCGGAGGGAAATTTCAAATTTGAGAAGCTAAGTAAGTTCAGATTTTTCATTTTTTGGTAGTTTTCACGTATTTAGTACTCGAAAATGTAATGAGAAAACGTTCTCAAGGGGACGTGGTAGCAATTCGTGTGAAATTTTCAACTCGTCCTTTTATACACATTTTATCTGACATTAAGAGCTATATTGCAACATAACAGTGATTAGATGCTTAAAAAATTATCTATTTGTGTATCATCCGCCAAATAAGTTATAGATATATGAAGAGTAGTTCCTTAACAGCAGGCTGATAGCTTGTAGTTTCAAATAGTTCAATCTACTTCGGTCACTGTTAGTTTTTCCAGCTCATGCATGTTCGTATATAATACAAATACCGCCGGAGGAGCATGTCTCAAAGATATGATTACCGCCGGAGGATCTAATCTCTATGCGTTTGTGTATGTACACGATCAGGCCACTTTATTATATGTTAACCATGCAGAAATAGCCATGATCATCACTAATTTTATCCTCGACATTTATGCTCCATCGTGCCAACTCGTGTATTGGCCTAAGTGTTCTCATCAGCAGTTTGTCACCCCCTAAACTGTCGATGAATCAGCGATATTTCTGACAGTATGAGGTATACAATCTGACGCCGTGAGAATGTTGCGAATGTGTATCCGTCAAATACAGTCTAGGTATCGGATAACCCTCAAACACTTTTGAGAGCATTTATTTAAGGATAGCTATCCCCTTAGAGGGTCAAAATTTGTCACTTTTTTATTACTTCATTCAAATATTCACTACTTCTTCTAACATTTGGTGAAAAAAATGAGATAAAAATTATAAATAGAAGTGCTTTAATATTAGGATTGAAAATTTAGTTTCCGAGGCCCTGGAACAATTAAACAGATTGCCTTAGCTTGGGCTTGGCTACTATTTTTTGTCTGTTAAATTTCCCTTTCCAAAACTCATTTCCGCAGTATTATGGTAAGTTAATTATCTATTAGTCCTACTTATTTACATTAATGTACCCCCTTCTGATCAAAACCATGCAAACATCCTTATTTTTGTTTCTAGTTATGACAGTGATACTTCATTCAGACACCCGCCGTGAAGTAATCCACACAGGTGTGAACACGTTTTAGCAGGTTTTTAAAGTTTAAATTGGACTTTAAACCGACTTGATGAAAAAAACTTAGTGTAATAGTTATCCAGAATAAACAGGAATTCGAGTAGGTCTCATTAGACAGATACATGAATTCAGGCAAAAAATAGGGATTAATTCATCAGCTGGACACATTTTGCCCGATTTCTAGCCTTTCATTTTTGTACAAAATCCGAAATTCAAACGTTTATTTCTCGAAAATCTCGAAATTTGGCATGCTTGTTACTTATAAGGTGATCTAGAAAACCTTATCTCACTTTTTGTAAGGTCAGCTTCGTTTTTTAATTATCCAACTTTTAAGACAAACGACCGTAAAAAAGTACATTTTTTTCAATTTATTTTAGTAAAATAGTTATAAAAACAAAACCAGGCAAAAATTAAAAAAAAATGAGATAAAGTTTACTAGTTCGAATTGTCTCCTACCAAGGTATACCATCAAAGTTGAAAGAAGACCAACAGTTTTCATGAAATTTCAATTGAAAAATAGACGCTACTGTTTTCATTTTAATTTGTTATAATTGAAATATTTTCTACACAGTAGCAGCGTCAGTTATACAAATCATATAGTTGGAATCCCTACGATGTATACTTTCATAAAATATATAGTCAATTGATTTCCGGCCACTTTTAGAGGAAATCTGCGTCAAACAATGTTAGAAGTCAAACGAGTTCGGTGACCCCATTATTGGATGGGAATAATTAGCTATAGGCTTTAACAGTCCGACAATTCCATGAGCAAATTATCATTGAATTCAGATGGAAATGGTCCAGTCTGAAAGACAAAGACCACATGAACATGAGCAGCGCACATTGATATTCGGTGGTGTGTGACAATTTTTGGAGCAAAATCGTACAATTTAAATTTCATCATTTTTTTTTTACAAATTAGACAAAAACGCCCCATAGGTGGCGTCATGAGCTTGAAAGTGAGTTCGATGACTTTTTTCTTGAAATCAATTTGTATATTTCCAAGGTACATCCGTGCAAAATTTGGTGAAATTCTGATGATGATTTCTTAGGGTGAGGAACGTCCTTTTATTGGGCCTAAAGATTGTGGTTCAAGCCAGATTTAGATCTCAGACCATACACTGCGAAAAAATTGTGTTGAAGCCATTTTAGCACCAAAATTGTGTTGAAAATAGCACAAATTGTGTAAGAATGAACGCTAATTTGTATTGAACTCAACACAATTTTGTGATGATATATTAAGTTAAACACAAAACCATGTTGATTTCAACACAAAACATTTTGTGTTGTAGCCATTTTAGCACAAAATTGTGTTAAAACAACACTATTTTTCGCAGTGTAAATCGTGTGTTTAACTCAGTGGATTTCGCTTTAAAATAGTATCTTTTTCATTCGTTCGATGGATTCAGTATTGAGTGAGGACGGTACATTCATTTAGCTCGGCCAAGAAGAGACAGTGGTACTCCGGCGGTAATTGTATCATATTATTATTGACTCTGGCGGTAGTCAGATCTCACTCCGCCGTATGTTGTATCACCACTTCCACACAGGTCATATTCATGCATCTTAAAATCATCAAAATTCTTCCTTTTCACATATAAATATCATCTTGACATTAAAAGGCAACCTCGTTTTACATAACGATCGTAGGTATATTCTTGATTAATTAGATAAAATGCATATTTGATGTAGTTTTTCTAAGAAAGGTTTCTAGATTCGGCTTCTAATGGATGTAATGGTCTATTTAGAATAATTACACCTTATATAAGATAGACGAGTTTTGATTGGTTCTGAGCCGGGGCATTTACGGCAAATTCTCATCCACACGTCATTCTCACGCGACTGTCAGGGGCAGCGGGAAATTTGCCTTCCGTTGCCTTGGCAGCGGGGTATTTGCCGATTGATCTCCCCTGATGGCGATCTTCGCCGTCTTGTTTGTAAACAAACATGGCAGCGTCCACAGACGACAGATTCGGAGCGTTTGCTGGCGATGAGATTGACTCGTTTCTGAGTAGCAACAATCCTAGAAACACATAAAAGTCGACTAAAATTGCTGTGAAACTACTGAAGGACTACTGTACAGCAAAAGGCAGAGCCATAGACTTTGAAATTCTCCCGGCAAACGAACTTAGTGTGCTACTCAAATAATTCTACGTGAATTTACGCCGACAAATAAAGTTCGGTTCTATTTTATATTACTTTGTATTATCTTTCTGTCTTCATCTATGCTTCTCTTTAGCATATGTGGTGTAATTATACAGATATACCAGGCTTCGGGGGTGTATTTGCGATATATCCCGGTCTCGACCATGGCAAATTTCCCTCGCTAACGCTCGGGAAATTTTCGATGGTCTTGACCGGGATATATCGCAAATACACCCCCGAAACCTGGTATATCTGTATATTATCCCGTTCTCAAAAACACGTCAGCTAGTTAAATAAACGTTCCATCTAACGATTGAGACAATTTGATATTGTTGATAGGGTATGGTTCTGACATATCAACGTAAAAACCAACAAGTTGTCCTATCATTTTGCACGATCTTCCCTCAGGCGAAAGTTGACCCTCCGGCGGAAGTTGGAGCAGCCGTTTGGTATGCAGGGTGTGTAGTTGTAACAGGTCGAAAGACCATTTTGATCAGTCATCTACTTTGTAGATTTTATTTTGAACAATTAAACTTCGGTAATAAAATAACTTATTAGAATATTTAAAGATATATGATCTACATGTAATTTTTTAATCACATGTTTTTCAGTGTGACGGCACACACATTGCAACAACATGCACGCCCCAGACCTGAACATGTAATCAGCCCACAAACTTGTAATTTTCCAAAAATGAACATAAAATATCCCGTATTTTGTTACTGATACTAGTATTGATCAGACACGAACTGTTCAATGATTTCAAAAGGCGGACGTATTATGTGATGGCGGTTTTTGTCCGTCTGTCCGTTCATCCGTCTCCTGTGTCGGGTCTATATCTGGGGCAGTTTTCTATCTACAGTTCTAATTTTTGGTGACTGGATACCCTATGGGGAAACGATGTGTCACGTACCAAAATCAAGAGCAGAGGTCAAAGGTTACTGGAAATCACCGAAGTGTGTCCGGTCTATATCTGTCATCGTTTTCTATCCACAGTTGCAATTTTTTGTGAGTGGAGACGATGTGTCGCGTACCAAAAATGAGGTCGAGGTCAGATGTCAAAGGTCACTGTTGCCTAAAATCAGGAAATCATTGACAGTTTTCTATCTACAGTTCTAATTTTTGGTGAGTGGATGCCCTAGGGGGGAACGATGTGTTGCATACCAAATGTAGGTCGAGGTCAGAGGTCAAAGGTCAGTGTGACCGAAAAATCAAGAAATCATTGAAAAAATTCTAATGTTTTGTAAGTGGAGTCAATAGGGGAAAATGAAGTGTCCCATACCAAAATATAGGTCAAGGTCGAAGGTCAAATGTCACTGACCCAAAAATAAGGAAATTATTAAAAATAACATTTCTTTGTGTCGGTAGATACATTAGGGGACACGATGTGTCACATATCAAAATGTGGTCAAGGTCAAGGTCACAGTGACCGAAAATCATGAAATTATTGAAAATCATGATTTTCAAGGTCACAGTGACCTAAAATCATGAAATTATTGAAAATCATGATTTCTTGAGTCCATTGAGAAAATACGGGTAGCCATTTTGTCATGTACCAAAATTTAGATCCAGGTCACTGTGACTCCAGAATCGAGAAATCTTTGAAAAGTACTTTTTTTGTGTCTAGATACATTAGGGGGACATGTGCCACATACAAAAATGTAGGTCAAGACCGAATGTCAAGGTCCCTGTGACCCCCAAAATCATGAAATTCATAAAAATCAGGAGTTTTTTTTGTGTCCATTGATATATTGACGGGAAGATGAAGTGTCATTTACCGAAATTTAGGTCAAGGTCAAAGGTCAAGGTCACTGTGACTCCAAAATCAGATATCATTAAGCCAAATCTTTTCATATGTTTTTAATCGTTTGTAAGTAATATTTCATGCTGATTATATGTTCAGTTCTGTGCTCAGTCTGAGAAGTTGGCCTACATGTATTTAGTCAGATTGAGATAATTTTAGAAAAATATTTCTAATTTTCGTATTGATGGCTGTTTTGCAGCCACGCCAACATGTCTTCTTCTCAGACTGCGCAACAGCGAAAGTGTCAAAAGTTTTTTGCATTATCGCGGACTTTCGCCGTGGGCTAAGGGCTTCTTTTCCCTCGCAACTCTTCCAATTCGAAGAGAGCCACCACAAGGCCTGAAGCAAAGATATTTGGATTGTCCCCAGCCTTCTCCGAAATATCCCTGATCACATTGGGAGCAATAACACACCTTTCCGCAAGCAAGGAGTCAGACTTATGAATGCCATAGTGAAGGCTCTCCTTACTATAACCTATCCCAACCTCAACATTCAAATCCCGTATTGGGTTCCTTACCCGGGTTGGTGGTGGGGTTGAGATTGGGATAGGGTTTGGAATAGGGGTATTATTGCCTACGGCTGCAGGGGGAGAAGCCTGGCCAGCAGCTAATAAGGCTTTTAGTTCGCCCATTGACTGCCGCACAAAGTTGAACTCATTGCTAATATAAGCTTTCAAATTGGTTTGCTCAGTTTTAATAGATTTCAGCTCCGCTTGGATCGCATTGAATGCCGGACAGTGAATGCAACAGTCCCCCATTTTAGGGGGGACGTCATTCACCACAGTGACTGTTCCAGTACTGAGAAAGTCAGAAACCTGTGCAAAGGGAAGCATGCAGCACAATGCAGGATGGGTTAAAATAACAAAAGACATGTTAAAAATTCAGGGCTGGCATTTATTCAGCATGCATTATCGTTCAAATTGTGAACAAGGCAGGATTTTTGGAAAGCTAAATTATTTATCATTTGTACCAGTGGGCTGTCATGGCTGCTGTAGTTCTGGTTCAGTGGTGTTAAGGCCCTTCCTCTACTTATTTGATCACCCAGGGCGTCTTTCCACACCCTGTTGGTCCACTGACAATCATTGTAGAGGGATGCTGGTTACTCATGGTTGCTATAGTTCTGGTTCAGTGGCGATAAGGTGTTAAGACCTTGAGATGAGTGTAAAAAATACGGGGTTTAGCTGATGGGCCCTTCCTCTAATTATTTGATCTCCTAGGATGTCTTTCCACCTCCTGTTGGGACACTAACCATCCTTAATATTTTACAGTTATATGACTGTAAATGTGATCAACAGATTGATATTGTTTCTGTTGGTTGCCTATTCACATAGGCATCAAATGTTATACTGAGGCTGATAGATGGCAAAGGCAGACCTTGATAATGAGGCTGAACCTGTTGGAATCCCATATAGCGATTTCAGACCCTCTATCTGTAATTATGTGAGAAAACTTTCTCAATCGCTATGGAATGTTGTGAATAAGAACAAGCTTGAGGAGTTCAAAAGAACTGTAGGTTAAACTCATCTGAAAAGCCAGAAACGTTTCAGTTGAAAGAAATCAGTTTATGTTTCAATGTGTTGGAAACCAATTTATTAATTTAAATATTTAGAATTTTGTTTGATCATCGCTTAGCTGAAATATTGCTGAACGTGGCGATATTAAACCTCAAGTGGGATGCTGTTTACTCATAGCTGCTATAGTTCTGGTTGAGTGGCATTGAGGTGTTATGGCCTTGAGACGAGTGCTAATTATTATATCACCCAGGATATCTTTCCACACCCTGTCGGGCTGCTGACCATCATTGTAGAGGAATACGGAGTTTAACGTCGTTTTCAATCTGGTTTCATTCAAATCACAATGGTGCCTACATGTGCCACAACACAAAGAGTGCTCACAGTTCCTATTACCATGGACATTTATTAGCCCAGCCAGATTGGTCAGACCACGATTGGTCAGCCAGAACTAAACCTGGAAGTGTTCGGTGACCCAGAACTTGAATTATATCACCAATGACCTCCAGTCACAGACTGTGACAGCCACAAATGATAAAGAATTTAGCTTTAACCTACTACTCGAGGCTGTTATTTAATATAGTAACAACGCCAGTGACATATTAAACATTCTGAGTTGGGATTAGAACTGTGAATGGTGAATTATTAAACAAACAACAGCCATTAGCTCACATATTCCCAGCCAGATTTTCCCAAGTCCGATGACACAAAAGAATAAAATACTAGATGTAGTACATGTATTTATTCAACATCGCTCGATGTGGAAATGAATGAATATAATTCGACCTTGAAACAATGGGTGAAGGTCGGTCATCTTCAACGTGTGGATCATTGCCAGATGCATACATATAATTATTTGGAAAGCCTAGCTGGCCATAATTCTTCTAGATAGAACATAGTAAACAGTGAATGACCTTGTAAGAATAAGTCAGGGTCTGTCAACTTGTTTCTGTCTCTCAATTGTGGATTTGGAACGAGATTTCCAAATTTCTACAGATTATTTGGATTGATTGAACTTGACCTTTTGAACTTTCTTCTTTGCCCATTGACATTATATACCAATGTCACCACTTCATGAACTTAAACTGGAGATTTCCACTTTTTAAGCCCAAGTGACCTTCAACTTTGACCTAATGACCTGAGTATCACTAAGATGGAAGCTATTCTCCACAAATACCTTCCAATAAAATTTGGAGAGAATTGAAACAATAGCTTTAAGTTATCAGGTTAATTTGGAATATGACCGCCCACACACATACACACAAACAGCGATTGTATCTTCCGAGACCAGGGTTCTGCGATGGATAAGAATGTAAGCATTACTCCTGTAACTGTAAGTATGTCCATGTTAAGCATTCAAATTTGGCATTAGTAATTTAACATATATATGTTAAATCCAATGAGTGAGTGCTAAGCAGTAATTATTTGCATTAGTATAGACTCCATTGTTGTAATTTATATCTTATTATTTATATATTAATATTTCAAAAACACAAGACAGAGAAACATGTTTTTTTTCTATACCTCTTTATTCGTTGCATCCTTTTGAGCCGGCGTAAGAAAATCTAGGTAGTCCCGGTTTATGCGTTCCGTTACTACCTTGCTATTTCCTCCTGGGGGGAAATTACCTTGTATCACGATGATCTACAATTAAAAATACTGGAAAATGGTTTGTCTTATAAAGTGAGTGTGTTACCGAAATATGTTAGAGGTGCACATCATGAAGGTAAATATTGCTGTATTTATCGAAGAAATCTAACATGCTCAATATCATTTTCTCTTAAAATATCTCCATCATCTTATGAAGTAGTGACACTCATTTTACATATGTTAGTACATTTATACCTTTTTTGTTCCAGTATCTTTATTCTTCTGAAAGGCAAGAGAGAGAATGCTTTATTTCATTCATTGTGCAAGTGAAGTGATAAAATATTTTTACATTTTTGAGATAAAACTTAACCTACTGACATATGCGTTGACGACCTAACAAGTGAAGAAACTGAAAATAGCAGTTCCTCCTGTCCCGAAAGTGCATGTGCCAATTCCAGCATGCAATGATTCTGCTCTTCTAATATGCTACGTCGTGAAGACCCAAGTGGGGAGGATGAGTGTGTACTCTGTTATAAGGTAAGTTTTCGCTTGAGAATGTAAAAAAAAATTTTTTTGCGCAGTAAAACTGACTCTCATAACATTTCCAAGAATGCCATGAAAAAAAGGTGGGAAGAGCAAAGCGACCAGTGAAACCAACATACATGCATCTGGACTGGTACCAGCATGGGACTCCAGGCTGACTGTTAAAGCTAGCCAAGTGTGGACTTCCTAACTTTGAGGCGTAACGTCACAAAGCCATTGATACGACGCAGCTCTTCGCTTTCTTACGTGTCGGCTTTGTGACGTTGCCTTGAAGAACAGGCTTCGTCAATTCCACGTTCCACTATGGTAACGTTAACACGTGATTATTCATATGTGGTGTGTAGCTGACCTAATACGAAGTATTTATGGGATGGCAATTGACCAATCGGCTATCAAGCAAACTACTCTGAGGCGTAATAATAAATATTAAACTGAACTCAAACCAGAGGGAAGGAGCTTTGTTGACACATGTCTCTACAATGGCATAACCAACTAAAGAAGAGCAGAAGCATTGCATGCTGGGATTGGCACATGCGCATTCTTGACAGGTGGAACTGTGCTATTTTCAATTTCTTGTCAGTAGGGTCAGTTTACTGTGCAAAAAATGTGGTTGATTATTTATGATCGTTATTTTTTTTATTATATTTTTTTGTCATTTCACAAAATAACTTCAGTAAACAATGTGGCTTTCATAGTCTATCTATTTACAGATTCTTTACAGCTGGATGATGTACACATGTAAATCTCACCTTCCCTTTTCCTTTCCCTTTATTGACCCCATCCCCATTGTTGGTTTTACTTTTCTGTAATGAGAATCAAAAAGGTAAAATTAGACTTGATCAATGTGACATCATTTTTGCTTGATTATGAAGTTTACAATATTGACGATAAAAAAATAAAACTGAATTTGTGCCTACCTTTCCCTTCCCTTTCCCTTTCTTGTTGTCCCCTCCCTCCCCTGTGTTCATAGCCTTCCGTTTCTGTAACAAAAATGTATAATTAGTTCCAGCAAAATAATCATACACTTGAATTATTTCTCATAAACTAATCTTGTGGCAAATTTAAATAAAAATATGCTTGCCAAAACAATGAACATTCCAGTACATAATTTGTATATACCCCAAACTCCTAGCAATGATTAAGCTATGCTCGTCAAATGAGTGGGCGTGTATTGAAGACATTTCTGGCTCTTGTTTACTTTTAGACAGAATTTTGTGATATCGGATGCAAAAGGTTTGATATCGAAATAAGTTTGTTTCACAGTTAAATTGCTTACCGTTCCACCCCCTCGCTTGGCCTTTCCTGATTGATCCACCCCACTTGTCCCAGCAGTTACCTCGTCCTCCTCCGGTACCTGTCCCCCCAAGACCGACCCCCTAATTCTGTTCCCCCAACCCCTTCTTCCATGCCACCAGTGATGGGAGGTATGTTAGTAAGTTCAGGAAACAGGTCTTCCAGATCTGTTTCCGTCATATATACCTCCCCATCCCCTAATATCTGTGTCTCCCCAGCAGGCGAAGTTGCCTCAACTGGTACCTCCCCATCCCCTAATATCTGTTTCTCCCCAGCAGGCGAAGTTGCCTCAACTGGGTGAATCTGCAATAGAAGGAGAGCATAGTATTACAAAAACATATATATCAAATTTTGTGTAATTTGGGACAGATCAGGAGTGGCGGAATACACATTCATGCAGGATGAAATTATGTGAAAATTATTATTATGCTTGATAGAAATTGGATGACTTGCACTACTGCATAAAAAGTTGTTTCTGATCAAAGATACATAAAAACGGGACTCAGACTCCGTTTACATGGAGGAAGCTGGAGTACCTGGATAGAACCACCGCTGTCGGCAAGTACCTGAAATAAGTAGGGCCATGCACTTTACATTTACATATATGTATTTGACGCTGATATACGTTTATTCATAAACCTGTCGTGCCTCGAACCCAAAACTTCTATTTCCATTTCTACTTCATTGGATAACAGTTTGTTCTGAGTAAAGGTTGTGCCTCTTGGCTTTCCTGTGATAAGAAAAAGTGAACCTAGAACCAATTTTCATTAGCAATTAGGACTGCGCAATACTGCACAACAAAAAACAATATAAACACTGAACATGATAAAACGTATTAAACCCAAACAGTTGAATCACAGTTTAAAGATTTCTAGCCAATATGGAAACTGGGAAAATCTGCATTATTTTCCTGCACAAAGTAGGAGATCTAGCTATTTTAAAAACCATGTGAAGTGTCCATCGCACTATGTCTTATGCGGTCTCTAACTTTGATTTTGCGAAGAAAAAGGACGTAAATCAACTGGTGGCGTAGCCAACAAGATCGCTCAACTGGTGGCCTAGCCAACAAGATCGATCAACTGGTGGCGTAGCCAACAAGATCGCTCAACTGGTGGCCTAGCCAACAAGATCGCTCAACTGGTGGCCTAGCCAACAAGATAGCCCAACTGGTGGCCTAGCCAACAAGATCGCTGAACTGGTGGCCTAGCCAACAAGATCGCTCAACTGGTGGCGTAGCCAACAAGATCGCACAACTGGTGGCGTAGCCAACAAGATCGCTCAACTGGTGGCGTAGCCAACAAGATCGCTCAACTGGTGGCCTAGCCAACAAGATCGCTCAACTGGTGGCGTAGCCAACAAGATCGCTCAACTGGTGGCCTAGCCAACATGTCTTCTTCTCAGACTGCGCAACAGCGAAAGTGTCAAAAGTTTTTTGCATTATCGCGGACTTTCGCCGTGGGCTAAGGGCTTCTTTTCCCTCGCAACTCTTCCAATTCGAAGAGAGCCACCACAAGGCCTGAAGCAAAGATATTTGGATTGTCCCCAGCCTTCTCCGAAATATCCCTGATCACATTGGGAGCAATAACACACCTTTCCGCAAGCAAGGAGTCAGACTTATGAATGCCATAGTGAAGGCTCTCCTTACTATAACCTATCCCAACCTCAACATTCAAATCCCGTATTGGGTTCCTTACCCGGGTTGGTGGTGGGGTTGAGATTGGAATAGGGGTATTATTGCCTACGGCTGCAGGGGGAGAAGCCTGGCCAGCAGCTAATAAGGCTTTTAGTTCGCCCATTGACTGCCGCACAAAGTTGAACTCATTGCTAATATAAGCTTTCAAATTGGTTTGCTCAGTTTTAATAGATTTCAGCTCCGCTTGGATCGCATTGAATGCCGGACAGTGAATGCAACAGTCCCCCATTTTAGGGGGGACGTCATTCACCACAGTGACTGTTCCAGTACTGAGAAAGTCAGAAACCTGTGCAAAGGGAAGCATGCAGCACAATGCAGGATGGGTTAAAATAACAAAAGACATGTTAAAAATTCAGGGCTGGCATTTATTCAGCATGCATTATCGTTCAAATTGTGAACAAGGCAGGATTTTTGGAAAGCTAAATTATTTATCATTTGTACCAGTGGGCTGTCATGGCTGCTGTAGTTCTGGTTCAGTGGTGTTAAGGCCCTTCCTCTACTTATTTGATCACCCAGGGCGTCTTTCCACACCCTGTTGGTCCACTGACAATCATTGTAGAGGGATGCTGGTTACTCATGGTTGCTATAGTTCTGGTTCAGTGGCGATAAGGTGTTAAGACCTTGAGATGAGTGTAAAAAATACGGGGTTTAGCTGATGGGCCCTTCCTCTAATTATTTGATCTCCTAGGATGTCTTTCCACCTCCTGTTGGGACACTAACCATCCTTAATATTTTACAGTTATATGACTGTAAATGTGATCAACAGATTGATATTGTTTCTGTTGGTTGCCTATTCACATAGGCATCAAATGTTATACTGAGGCTGATAGATGGCAAAGGCAGACCTTGATAATGAGGCTGAACCTGTTGGAATCCCATATAGCGATTTCAGACCCTCTATCTGTAATTATGTGAGAAAACTTTCTCAATCGCTATGGAATGTTGTGAATAAGAACAAGCTTGAGGAGTTCAAAAGAACTGTAGGTTAAACTCATCTGAAAAGCCAGAAACGTTTCAGTTGAAAGAAATCAGTTTATGTTTCAATGTGTTGGAAACCAATTTATTAATTTAAATATTTAGAATTTTGTTTGATCATCGCTTAGCTGAAATATTGCTGAACGTGGCGATATTAAACCTCAAGTGGGATGCTGTTTACTCATAGCTGCTATAGTTCTGGTTGAGTGGCATTGAGGTGTTATGGCCTTGAGACGAGTGCTAATTATTATATCACCCAGGATATCTTTCCACACCCTGTCGGGCTGCTGACCATCATTGTAGAGGAATACGGAGTTTAACGTCGTTTTCAATCTGGTTTCATTCAAATCACAATGGTGCCTACATGTGCCACAACACAAAGAGTGCTCACAGTTCCTATTACCATGGACATTTATTAGCCCAGCCAGATTGGTCAGACCACGATTGGTCAGCCAGAACTAAACCTGGAAGTGTTCGGTGACCCAGAACTTGAATTATATCACCAATGACCTCCAGTCACAGACTGTGACAGCCACAAATGATAAAGAATTTAGCTTTAACCTACTACTCGAGGCTGTTATTTAATATAGTAACAACGCCAGTGACATATTAAACATTCTGAGTTGGGATTAGAACTGTGAATGGTGAATTATTAAACAAACAACAGCCATTAGCTCACATATTCCCAGCCAGATTTTCCCAAGTCCGATGACACAAAAGAATAAAATACTAGATGTAGTACATGTATTTATTCAACATCGCTCGATGTGGAAATGAATGAATATAATTCGACCTTGAAACAATGGGTGAAGGTCGGTCATCTTCAACGTGTGGATCATTGCCAGATGCATACATATAATTATTTGGAAAGCCTAGCTGGCCATAATTCTTCTAGATAGAACATAGTAAACAGTGAATGACCTTGTAAGAATAAGTCAGGGTCTGTCAACTTGTTTCTGTCTCTCAATTGTGGATTTGGAACGAGATTTCCAAATTTCTACAGATTATTTGGATTGATTGAACTTGACCTTTTGAACTTTCTTCTTTGCCCATTGACATTATATACCAATGTCACCACTTCATGAACTTAAACTGGAGATTTCCACTTTTTAAGCCCAAGTGACCTTCAACTTTGACCTAATGACCTGAGTATCACTAAGATGGAAGCTATTCTCCACAAATACCTTCCAATAAAATTTGGAGAGAATTGAAACAATAGCTTTAAGTTATCTGGTTAATTTGGAATATGACCGCCCACACACATACACACAAACAGCGATTGTATCTTCCGAGACCAGGGTTCTGCGATGGATAAGAATGTAAGCATTACTCCTGTAACTGTAAGTATGTCCATGTTAAGCATTCAAATTTGGCATTAGTAATTTAACATATATATGTTAAATCCAATGAGTGAGTGCTAAGCAGTAATTATTTGCATTAGTATAGACTCCATTGTTGTAATTTATATCTTATTATTTATATATTAATATTTCAAAAACACAAGACAGAGAAACATGTTTTTTTTCTATACCTCTTTATTCGTTGCATCCTTCTGAGCCGGCGTAAGAAAATCTAGGTAGTCCCGGTTTATGCGTTCCGTTACTACCTTGCTATTTCCTCCTGGGGGGAAATTACCTTGTATCACGATGATCTACAATTAAAAATACTGGAAAATGGTTTGTCTTATAAAGTGAGTGTGTTACCGAAATATGTTAGAGGTGCACATCATGAAGGTAAATATTGCTGTATTTATCGAAGAAATCTAACATGCTCAATATCATTTTCTCTTAAAATATCTCCATCATCTTATGAAGTAGTGACACTCATTTTACATATGTTAGTACATTTATACCTTTTTTGTTCCAGTATCTTTATTCTTCTGAAAGGCAAGAGAGAGAATGCTTTATTTCATTCATTGTGCAAGTGAAGTGATAAAATATTTTTTACATTTTTGAGATAAAACTTAACCTACTGACATATGCGTTGACGACCTAACAAGTGAAGAAACTGAAAATAGCAGTTCCTCCTGTCCCGAAAGTGCATGTGCCAATTCCAGCATGCAATGATTCTGCTCTTCTAATATGCTACGTCGTGAAGACCCAAGTGGGGAGGATGAGTGTGTACTCTGTTATAAGGTAAGTTTTCGCTTGAGAATGTAAAAAAAAAATTTTTTGCGCAGTAAAACTGACTCTCATAACATTTCCAAGAATGCCATGAAAAAAAGGTGGGAAGAGCAAAGCGACCAGTGACACCAACATACATGCATCTGGACTGGTACCAGCATGGGACTCCAGGCTGACTGTTAAAGCTAGCCAAGTGTGGACTTCCTAACTTTGAGGCGTAACGTCACAAAGCCATTGATACGACGCAGCTCTTCGCTTTCTTACGTGTCGGCTTTGTGACGTTGCCTTGAAGAACAGGCTTCGTCAATTCCACGTTCCACTATGGTAACGTTAACACGTGATTATTCATATGTGGTGTGTAGCTGACCTAATACGAAGTATTTATGGGATGGCAATTGACCAATCGGCTATCAAGCAAACTACTCTGAGGCGTAATAATAAATATTAAACTGAACTCAAACCAGAGGGAAGGAGCTTTGTTGACACATGTCTCTACAATGGCATAACCAACTAAAGAAGAGCAGAAGCATTGCATGCTGGGATTGGCACATGCGCATTCTTGACAGGTGGAACTGTGCTATTTTCAATTTCTTGTCAGTAGGGTCAGTTTACTGTGCAAAAAATGTGGTTGATTATTTATGATCGTTATTTTTTTTATTATATTTTTTTGTCATTTCACAAAATAACTTCAGTAAACAATGTGGCTTTCATAGTCTATCTATTTACAGATTCTTTACAGCTGGATGATGTACACATGTAAATCTCACCTTCCCTTTTCCTTTCCCTTTATTGACCCCATCCCCATTGTTGGTTTTACTTTTCTGTAATGAGAATCAAAAAGGTAAAATTAGACTTGATCAATGTGACATCATTTTTGCTTGATTATGAAGTTTACAATATTGACGATAAAAAAATAAAAATAAAACTGAATTTGTGCCTACCTTTCCCTTCCCTTTCCCTTTCTTGTTGTCCCCTCCCTCCCCTGTGTTCATAGCCTTCCGTTTCTGTAACAAAAATGTATAATTAGTTCCAGCAAAATAATCATACACTTGAATTATTTCTCATAAACTAATCTTGTGGCAAATTTAAATAAAAATATGCTTGCCAAAACAATGAACATTCCAGTACATAATTTGTATATACCCCAAACTCCTAGCAATGATTAAGCTATGCTCGTCAAATGAGTGGGCGTGTATTGAAGACATTTCTGGCTCTTGTTTACTTTTAGACAGAATTTTGTGATATCGGATGCAAAAGGTTTGATATCGAAATAAGTTTGTTTCACAGTTAAATTGCTTACCGTTCCACCCCCTCGCTTGGCCTTTCCTGATTGATCCACCCCACTTGTCCCAGCAGTTACCTCCTCCTCCTCCGGTACCTGTCCCCCCAAGACCGACCCCCTAATTCTGTTCCCCCAACCCCTTCTTCCATGCCACCAGTGATGGGAGGTATGTTAGTAAGTTCAGGAAACAGGTCTTCCAGATCTGTTTCCGTCATATATACCTCCCCATCCCCTAATATCTGTGTCTCCCCAGCAGGCGAAGTTGCCTCAACTGGTACCTCCCCATCCCCTAATATCTGTGTCTCCCCAGCAGGCGAAGTTGCCTCAACTGGGTGAATCTGCAATAGAAGGAGAGCATAGTATTACAAAAACATATATATCAAATTTTGTGTAATTTGGGACAGATCAGGAGTGGCGGAATACACATTCATGCAGGATGAAATTATGTGAAAATTATTATTATGCTTGATAGAAATTGGATGACTTGCACTACTGCATAAAAAGTTGTTTCTGATCAAAGATACATAAAAACGGGACTCAGACTCCGTTTACATGGAGGAAGCTGGAGTACCTGGATAGAACCACCGCTGTCGGCAAGTACCTGAAATAAGTAGGGCCATGCACTTTACATTTACATATATGTATTTGACGCTGATATACGTTTATTCATAAACCTGTCGTGCCTCGAACCCAAAACTTCTATTTCCATTTCTACTTCATTGGATAACAGTTTGTTCTGAGTAAAGGTTGTGCCTCTTGGCTTTCCTGTGATAAGAAAAAGTGAACCTAGAACCAATTTTCATTAGCAATTAGGACTGCGCAATACTGCACAACAAAAAACAATATAAACACTGAACATGATAAAACGTATTAAACCCAAACAGTTGAACCACAGTTTAAAGATTTCTAGCCAATATGGAAACTGGGAAAATCTGCATTATTTTCCTGCACAAAGTAGGAGATCTAGCTATTTTAAAAACCATGTGAAGTGTCCATCGCACTATGTCTTATGCGGTCTCTAACTTTGATTTTGCGAAGAAAAAGGACGTAAATCAACTGGTGGCGTAGCCAACAAGATCGCTCAACTGGTGGCCTAGCCAACAAGATCGCTCAACTGGTGGCGTAGCCAACAAGATCGCTCAACTGGTGGCGTAGCCAACAAGATCGCTCAACTGGTGGCGTAGCCAACAAGATCGCTCAACTGGTGGCCTAGCCAACAAGATCGCTCAACTGGTGGCCTAGCCAACAAGATCGCTCAACTGGTGGCCTAGCCAACAAGATCGCTCAACTGGTGGCCTAGCCAACAAGATCGCTCAACTGGTGGCCTAGCCAACAAGATCGCTCAACTGGTGGCGTAGCCAACAAGATCGCTCAACTGGTGGCCTAGCCAACAAGATCGCTCAACTGGTGGCCTAGCCAACAAGATAGCCCAACTGGTGGCCTAGCCAACAAGATCACTCAACTGATGGCGTAGCCAAGAAGATCGCTCAACTGGTGGCGTAGCCAACAAGATCGCTCAACTGGTGGCGTAGCCAACAAGATCGCTCAACTGGTGGCCTAGCCAACAAGATAGCCCAACTGGTGGCCTAGCCAACAAGATCACTCAACTGGTGGCGTAGCCAACAAGATCGCTCAACTGGTGGCGTAGCCAACAAGATCGCTCAACTGGTGGCGTAGCCAACAAGATCGCTCAACTGGTGGCGTAGCCAACAAGATCGCTCAACTGGTGGCCTAGCCGACAAGATCGCTCAACTGGTGGCGTAGCCGACTGGATCGCTCAACTGATGGCGTAGCCAACAAGATCGCTCAACTGGTGGCCTAGCCAACAAGATAGCCCAACTAGTGGCCTAGCCAACAAGATCGCTCAACTGGTGGCCTAGCCAACAAGATCACTCAACTGGTGGCGTAGCCAACAAGATCGCTCAACTGGTGGCGTACCCCGGCCACCTGCTTCCTACACACGGGACACTTGATTTTTAAATGCTGTTCGTCCGTTTCAGCGCAGTGGCACATGTCCCCTGTACATGTTAGCGTCACCCAGCATTCTTGACATAGGCATAAATGCCCGCACGGAAATAGGGCGTACAGGCTTTCCTCGTCTGTACACACGCTGCAGCTTGATTTACTTTCTTCCTTATGTCGGTCTTCTTCTTGTTTTGAAATCACAGCGTCCATTTGATCCATGTCTTGTCTCATGTGATTAATCTGTTCGTTCAGGCGGGTTACCTCGGCCCAAGAGCATGGTGGTGGTGGTGTTTGTTGTTGTTGTTTCGGTAGCCGACGTTGTTTCGGTAGCCGACGTTGTTTCGCCACGTCGTTATAATCGGAGTTTGGGTAGCCGTTGTATTTGCTGGAGGTCTGTTACTGTTTAACCAGGGGAGTTCTTCATCAGTTACATCCTCATCTTCTTCTTCCATTGCCACCCTCCTGATCTGTTCGTCTTGTTCTTGACTTCGCTGTCTTATCAACCTCGCATCTTCTTCCATTGCCTCCCTCCTGAGCTCTTCCAGTTGTTCTTCACTTCGCCGTATCATCGTTTCGTCGGCAATAACCTGCTGAAAGCTTGTAATTATTGTCACTCCATCGTTATGTTCATCTCCACTCGTAATCACCTCTCTGTGTTCTCTAGGTTCTCTAGGATCTCTAGGATCGGTGAATAGCCTTCGTCTTGTACCCATGATTGTAGTTGTGAATAAATGGCAACATACTACGCGTTATTTATAGTCTAGGCGTTCTGTGGTGGTGGGTGGTGGTGGGTTTAAGATGGCGGCTGTGGTGGTGGGTGGTGGTGGGTTTAAGATGGCGGCCTGTGGCAGTGGGTCCAAGATGGTGGTATCTGCTAAAAAATTTTGTGTTTTATTTTCCCAACTTTAAAACGGGTCTCATTTTTTGCAATAAATGTGAGTTCACTGCAGCATGTTTATCGAAAAGAAAAAACTAGGAAATTTTATCCTTGGGCTACGGTAACACACTCCCCATTTGACACCCATAGCTGTACTCACATTTTGCTTGCACACTGTATAGTGCTGTGTTACCGTAGTCCAAGGATAAAATTTCCTAGTTTTCTTTCGATAAACCAGCTACAATTTTCAGGGTGACATTATAAGGCTGTGAGCAACATACTTGACGTATTTTTACCGAGGAAAACCGATTTATTTCCAGTGTACCGGGTTTTCCACACTACCTAACCATAACGTTACGCGTCTAAAAATCGATAAAATCATTAAAATAGTGACTTAGTCTACCGCTACCCTTCTAAATTTTTAAATGCTACACGATCAGTTGCCTCAGTTCAACTTGGAATAAAATTTAGACGTGCACTCGCATTTATTGCAAAATCACACTGGTTTAAAATTGCAAAAGAAACACAAAAATATTTCTCCAGCGTAAGTGAGCACAAAAAAAATATAAAAATTACGCTCACGTCCGCGCGTTACACTATAAATAGCGCGCAGTATTTACTGTTTCATTCACAATTATGCCAGTGTCCACTAGACGTGCAGAAGCTTTTCACTTTACGAGTGCGAATTCACCAGCCTATTACGTGGTATTTGACGAGTCCACAGTCATGGAGTCATCCCTGTTGGCTGAAATCATGGATATTGACATACCAGACTTGATGACAAATCATGATGATGAACTACAAATGCTCGGAGCCATCGATATGGTACATGACGAGCCATGGATCGATGCTATTATAGGAGACTTATTTAAAGACGAACCCCAGCACCACCCTAATCAAGACCCCCCAGGAGCGACACCGGATCTTAGTGACCCCCCAGCAGCGACACCGGATCTTACCACAGTCGAATACCAACGTTTTGACGACATGGACCGAGTGCTAGAAGATATGTTGAAACAACAAAGCCTCCAAGCTAAAGGAGGACAACAAGAGGGAGAACAACAAGCAGGAGAAATGGAAGAAGAAACAGAAGAAGAAACAGAAGGACAAGAAGGAGAACAAGGCGAAGGACAAGCAAAAGAGCACAAGAGGAAAGACTCAAGAAAAAACAGAAAAGACGCAAGAAGTAATAGAAATAGAAAAGACGCAAGAAAAAACAGAAAAGACGTAAGAAAAAAACAGAATAAGAGAGAACACAAGAAAAATAAGCAAAAAAGAAAACGAAGACGTCATCCACTACGTTTCCGCAACAACAACACTGGCACCCAACACAGAATGCCAAGCAGCATCCTATTTACGCTGCGTGAAATGCTGTAACCACTTTGCCAAATACGCTATTTTCCCCTGTGGACATCAAGCCTTGTGTGTAGCTTGTATACATCAACATGCCCAATTACCAGAGTGTCCGGACGATTACAAACCCCTAGTGTGTGAATTCATAGCCTTGATATGCCCGGTGTGTACTGTGAGAAGACAACCCCACCTGGCCCCAACGATGTAATGCCTTACATCTTCCAAAAGCCCTTTTTAGGGCTACCCCATCTTTCCGAAAGGGAAAACTGAAAAGCACAAAAAAAAAAATAAAAAAATAACACCAACTCCCACACACATACCTAGGTAAATAACACATCAATTTCCAGGTTAAAAGTCCATTCCACTCTTTATAATATTACCCCAATACATTCTGGGTGACGACAGAATGCCTTCATTTTACACCAAATTCACCTAATCTAAATTTTGCCACCCCCCTCCCCCTCTTTCTAGTCCAAGCCCCTGTGCTGGTTCAATAATTTCAGTCCGTTATGATTCGGGCTGTAATGTTATTCCTTTTACCGATGTAAAAGTAGTAACATGTCGCACAGGGTCGCCAACGACGGTGACAATATCTGCAATCATGCAAAAACACCCACCCTCCCCCTCTTTCTAGTCCAAGCCCCTGTGCTGGTTCAATAATTTCAGTCCGTTATTTCATCGTAATAAAATTCGTATCGTATCGTATCGTATCGTACCCGTACCCTGTTCTAGAAAATAATTAAATTGAGATTACAATGCAATTTTATAGGCTCGCTCCAAGATAAATATACTTCAGAACATTTGCGACGCTAGATCTGCGTGTCATTTGTGCCTGGACTGTAACAATTAAGAATTCGCTCACAGGGCGGGGAGAAGGCAACATTGAAATCGTCTTCAGGGCTTCACCGGCCTATGGGTTATTAGCAGATGACCCTCAAGCCGATAGAAATTCCATTCTCAGTGCCTGTAACGGCCGCTAGATGGCGTGATCCACAACTCACCAAAATCATTCGCAACTCCCCACGCTGGTGCACTGAAGCGGAGGCTATTTTTTCATCGATTGACTAGTCCGATTGAAGAATTTTTTACTTATGATTCGGGCTGTAATGTTATCTGCAATCATGCCGCTCATTTTGCACCAAATTTTTGCATGAGTTAGCCCTAAAACACTGAGGAAAATTTTTTTTTTGTTACTTTCCCTTGATCATTGTACGTTTCATCGTAATAAAGATACGGTGCAGGCGAGCTTCGTTTTACCCATGTAAAAGCGGTAACAAGACATACAGATTCCGGTAGGATACGTGTATTTATCACACGTTAAAGAAGGCGGGCTTCCTTTTACCGATGTAAAAGTAGTAACAACACTTACAGACTCATGTCGCACAGGGTGGCCAACGACAGTGACAATATCTGCAATCATGCAAAAACACCCCCCTCCCCCTCTTTCTAGTCCAAGCCCCTGTGCTGTTATGCCGCTCATTTTGCACCAAATTTTTGCATGGGTTAGCCCTAAAACACTGAGAGAAAAAAAACCCTATGTGTTTGGAAGTAAGAGATTGGTCCTCAAAAGGACCGTTAATCGGGCAGGGATTGTTTTTTGGTGTTGCAGTTTGCTAATACTATACAATAAAAGAGGGTATGATGTAGGACCTGTGTGAATTGAATTTGTGCCAAGTTAGAAGCTCTCTTTCGACAGCAATGGGTTGGCCCTGAAAAGGGCCTTTGCAGTTCAATTTGTTGACCCTGTTTTCTTCAGGGGGGAGGTTTCCTGTTTACTCCATGTTGCTGACGGAAAAATATGTATACCCTCGCCTGAGTTTGTACAGGTGTTGTTGTTGTTCATCATCATAGGCGTCGTCAGCATAAATCGGAAGATCGTTTATTATGTTGGCGGGTGCAATGGTAGAGGCCGCCTCATGTTCTTGTTTCACCTCTTTCACCTCTTTCATCATCTTCTGTTTTTCTGGGCGGTCTCCCTCTATTATTCTAGCGCCTGTCATGGTGGTGGACATCCTCGCTACCGTGTGGTTTCGCCCGGAAAGGGTGGTGGTGGACATCCTCGCTACCGTGTGGTTTCGCCCGGAGGCCTTGCTTGTTGATAGCTTGGGTACAGTGCGGCTCATCTTGTTTTCTTGAATATCTGAATGTCTTCTAAAGGGTCTGTGAAAAGGTTTTGGAGTGCCCCGTACACCGCTCCCGCTGGCTTTATACTCACATACAGGTCATTTTCATTGGCTGTTTCAACCTCGCTCATTGGTTCTTTTTAGGCCTAGCAGATTGGCTCTTTTATAGCCATTTCATTGGCCAATAGTGGGCTGGGCCACCCTTCCTGGGTTAACGCCAGAATCCCGGCATTTTGCACGAAATTCGTTGAGTGGAAAATTTCCATGTTAAATGAATGCGTGTATTAATAACATGATAGTCGATGTACACGTGGCTGATGAATGTGTAGGCCCACGTGCCACCACCCTTCCTGGGTTAATTTTCAATCCACATATTTTTGCACCAAATTTATCAATGTTAAATGATTGCGTGTATATTAATAACATTAGAGTCGATATTCACCCTTCCTGGGTTAATTTTCAATCCACATATTTTTGCACCAAATTTATCAATGTTAAATGATTGCGTGTAATTAATAACATGAGAGTCGATGTACACGTGGCTGATGGATGTCTAGGCCCCACGTGCTACCACCCCTTCCTGGGTTAATTTACAACCCACCTATTTTGCACGAAAATTCACAATTCCGAGGTTAAATCATTGCAGATAACATTACAGCGCGATTCATCACGGACAAGGGGGCGGGTGGAATAAAAACTATAACGGTGACGGGGTACGGCTAGATAGAGGTACGCACCTATAACGTGTATGGCTACGGACTAGGGGTTTTTTTTTACTCACGAGTCATTAGCAAGAATCGATATATACACATTTGCCTGGTCGGTGTTTTGTCATTCACCACTATGGCAGCGCACGGAACGGAGCTTGCCTTCTTCCAACTCACGCCTGACGTCATCCTCATCGTCTATGACCATCAACTGCAGCTCATCGAAGAACACCCCCGAGAGGTGAAGCTATGTTTAAGCCTAGCAGGATGGACTCTATTGACACGGTTGTTACAGGGAAAAGAGCCCGAAGTCGATTTCATGCACGTGGGAGTCGGTGTCTACCTACGAAGTGGTAGAGATGATTCTTTTTTTCCCCGGTTAGAACAGTGTGGTGGTGCCTCTATCCTACTCCGGCCGGCATTATGGCAGGCGCTGAAAGCTATTATCACCGACGTCCACCACGTGCTCTACCCCTAGGCGAACTCTGTAGCCACCCGCACTCTTACACCGGACTGCACCCTATTGTTGTATCCCCAACGCGTGGAGCTCATCGATGACGATAGTAGGTGTTGGTGTACGTCTGAACCAGCGCGTGTCTCTTTATCCCCGGAAGGCTGGATTACCTTGAAACGCGTGTTATGCGGTAACCTCGACGGTGATAGCATTCACCTGTGTGGCGACGTCTACATTTTCCGCGGTCCCTATTTTGCTCGACTCCTTTGTCTCAAGCGAGGTGGTTTTACTCTGGACCCCGATCTATGGACGGCTTTGCAACAAGTAGTCCCCATGGTCGATGAAGTACTCTCTCCACAGGATCCCCTCACAGAATAGTACGACTCATGTCTGTACCCCTTACCTGACACTATAAATACCAGCGATGAGACATTTGGAGCAAGCATGTCATCCGACCTACGAGCCATCCTGCCCCTTACACCCCAGGTGGGGTTACACGTCTATGAAGATAGTCACCCTGGTGGAAGACTGTGGAGCTATTTGCTGGGCGCCCGCTGAGACCGTATCGAATACGGTGACGCTACAGCGTGACGGCTGGACTAAATTTAAACGGGTGTTGAGCGATGAGCTCGACGGACACCTCATCCACATAAACAATGCCATCTACGTATACTGTGGGCCTTTCTTCGCACGCCTGGGCCGCTACCAAGACCCTACGCGAAGATCTTCATGGTACTCATATGAACAGTCACAATCAAAGCGTGACTGAGGCACATCATTTTTAGATGACGACTCTATAACGAATATTATGGATTAAGAATACTGATCAGCGATACGGATTTGATATTTTGGAACATCATGATGTCTTGCCGGCATCATTGAAAACTGTTGACCGCTTCTCTCTTGCAGGAAACAAGCCTATGTTTATGTATACTTTTGTCTTTTTGAATTTGGTGCTAATGCTGTTATATGGAAATGGAATAGGTCTTTGGATTGTGGACGCGGATGTTCTCTAATGGACGACGGCTGGATTATGAATGACGGACTAGACGCTTGTAATTCACCCTAGACCCCCATCTGTGGTCAGCCTTGGAGAAAGTAGTGCCTATTGTGGACCAGCTGTTTACACCGGACGAGCGATCATCAGACGAGTTGGCGTGGGCTCGTGCTATGGAGGACGCGCTGGCTGAACCCCATGAAAAACAACAACTACATGAATCCGATACAGCCGGGAACACGAAAGTACTATATCTATAGGGTGCACAGAGGCTAGAGTGTCAGTGTCACCTGATGAAGCGAACACACCGGACGGGGACCCACAGGCACCCCGATGAGGGGTAGGAAGACGGTGATGAGGGGGTCCCGAAAGGGGAAAAAGGGGTCAGCATCTACAGTGAACAAGGTGTTAACCGATTTGTATTACAGCCCTACCAGTCCAGCCGCGTATAGCGCTGTGGGAGCGCTCGCTCGAGCTGCCCATTCCCAAGGCATCAGTCGGAACTGAAGTTCGAGACTGGTTAAAAACCCAAGACATTTATAGTTTACATCGAGCAGCCCGACGACATTTTCGCCGTAACCGAGTCATCGTAGGAGGCATAGACGCGCAATGGTAGGCTGATTTAGTGCATATGAGTCGATTTGCACCTCACAATGATGGACATGGACCTGTATCGATATTTTATCCAAGTATGCCTGGGTACTACCCATTCGCACCAAAACAGGAGAGAATCTAGTACGGGCGTTCCAGCAGATTTTCAAGACGGGGCGCAAACCCCTTTATTTGCAAACGGATGAAGGCACAGAATTTATCAACCGACCCTTTCAAGCCTTTCTTAAGAAACAGAAGGTATTTTTCTTCCATACGTACGAGACCAAAGCCTCTGTGGTGGAACGATTCAATCGGACCTTCAAAGGACGAATGTACAAGTATTTTACCGCCCAAAACACCCGACGGTACATCGATGTACTACCTCAACTGGTCCAAGGGTACAATCGAGCCTATCATCGCAGTATCCAGCGAGCTCCCCTCGATGTCACAGAACGCAACGAACATCAAGTGCGTGGTACGCTGTACTCACCCAGTCCACCACCACCACCACTCACGTCACCTCGTTACAAACGTGGAGATGTGGTACGGATCAGTAAAGTGAAAGAACAATTTGAGAAAAGTTACTTGCCCAACTGGAGTGACGAGCACTTTGTCATCGTTCGCCATAAACCTCGACAGCCACACGTCTATCAACTGGAAGATCTACAAGGAGAAACACTGCAAGGGACGTTTTACGAGGCAGAATTACAACCCATAGTGAAAACAACGAAAGACTACTACACGGTGGAAAAGATTTTGAAAACGGAACGTCGACGTGGCATCCCCTATAATTTCGTCAAATGGCAAGGTTGGCCCCGTTCGTTTAATTCCTGGGTGTCAGGCCGTGACATGAAACGCCTATAAATTCTAACCCCTATCACCGCCATCCTTCAGTGTAGGGTTGTACCATGGATAGTGCACATCTACCCTTACTGTTACGCACTCGGAAAGCACAAGTGGATACTGTAGTGTGTCTAGTAGTGCTTGTGGGTACGTTATTTGGAGGCGTGTTCTACGATTTGGCGTACGTGATATCCTGTTTCAACACCCTTCGTCCCACAATTCCACCTCAATCATCCACCACTTCGACCACCACTACGACGCTGCCTACGCCATCCAAGACGTCAAGGTACCGCCACGTATCAACCCAGACACCCACGCCTACCACGTGGCCGACGACGTCACCGACCCCATCCACCACGTCACCTGACCGCCACATCCATCCACCCACGCCTACGACGTCCCGTACTACGACGACGCCCCGTACTACTACGACGCTCCGTACTACTACTACGACTCCACGTGATCACCCTTCCACCCCATCACCACCACCTAGTACACCCACCACCACCACTCCTACGACGCTAACACCATTTAGAGTGCACGAATCACGTTTACCACGGCAACGGTACCCGTTCGACTACGATCCCCGGTGGGATCCACGACAACGGGGGTGGGCGTCTGAACGCCGAGCGCAAATCACCAAATAAATAAAAAAACTAAAAAAAACTATGGATCCTCGGTGGCAGCATCCTTTCACGTGTCTCATCGCTGGACCGACAGGGTCGGGAAAAACACACTTCGTTCAACGTCTCATCCAACACGGGTCAGCCCTCATTTCACCTCCTCTAGCTCGCATCCTGTGGTGTTATGGAGCTTGGCAACCCGCGTACGAGGAACTGGCACGTGTCCCGGGACTCACCTTAATGGAAGGCTTACCCCCTGAGGATACGCCCAAAGACACGTTGGTCGTGGTGGACGATCTCATGACGGAAACGGACAGTCGAATCACCCGTCTCTTTAAGCCAAGAAAAAAAATGTCTGTTTCCGGTTACCCGACCGAGTCTAGATAAATCGTGCGACTCTAAAAATTTTATCAGCAAATTCCAACGAAATCACTACCAAGGCCGTGTTTTACGACAACAACAACAACAACAACCGTAAAGCGGTGCGCCCACAGTCCGCATACCGTAAAGTGTGACTCGAGCTGACCGCATGGCATGGCGGCAGTTTGACGATCTTTTCAGGAAATAAAGCACCTACTTCTAGGTCGGGAATCGCGAAATCAGCAACCCGATTACGCTTCAGTCGACTTGATCATGTTTACCAGGACAATTTTAAACATATTCTCCATCAACTTCGAAAGAAATCTACTGATTTGATGGCTTGAAATGACGTTTGTTAAAGCAGTGTTTAGCGGACACGGCAGCTTGCAAGTGGTGTTCGTTTTCAAAGAAATCGGCGACGACACAGTCAAAGCTAGTCCCCGTCAAAGTCTAACCGACCGGTACCATTTCTCCGCTAAAAAATCCAAAATTTCCCCGACTTGTTTTATTATGAATGCATTGAAATAAACCCCCAAGATTCAAGCAAGTAATAATTCTTCTGTTTTCGAGAAATGGCTTGTTCAAATCATTGTACTGTTGTACAGTCAGGAATCGCGTCTCGTTTCTCAAATTGTTCGAATTAGCTAGTCGCTGGTAGAAACCTCCATGATGTTCAAATTAATTTCCCATTTCATTTTATGTTGTATATGTCAATTTTTTCTTCAGGCTTTTCCAGAAAATAAGTACACTCTCCCTATGGAAGGCATGCACTGAAATTCCACATGGAATTCTGTATTTTTCACTAAAAAATTCATCATTTCTGGGCGGAAATCCTTGAAATATATTGTTTTGCATATCAAGTTAATAAATTAAAACGATACTCGTTTTGGTGGTAAAGAGCAGTGAAACACATTATTGGCAATTCTCATTTCCATAATATCAGTACAATAACTGGTTTCAGCAGAACTTATTGAAATATCAAGATTTGCTGGATCCAGTAGAGATAAAAATACCAACAACATATTTTGAGGGTATCTCCCCCCCCCTTTATCTTTTGGGGGATAAGATCTTTTGAATATCTGAAAATATGGGGGGATGTGTCCTGGGAGAATATGTTAAAGTGGGTGGGAATGTAATCAAGAATATATTTGTAGACCATTGTATATGGGACAGGAGTACTGGACATCAAAATAAAATTTATTTCGAAAATAAATTTTTTTTTGGCCCTACCTACTCTATTTTTTTCTGGCCCGTAATCGGAAACAGACATATATTTTTTTTTGGCCTAATACCAAAGGAAGCCATCATCGTCGGTTGAGCATCATCTACATCGTGCAGAATCTCTTCAGTAAGAACAAAGAGCACAGGAACATTAGTTTGAATGCTCAGTATGTGGTGTTATTCAAAAACCCCAGAGACGCTTCCCAAATTACGCACCTGGCCCAACAGATGTACCCTAAAAACACGGCCTTTGTACGAGAAGCCTTTGAAGATGCTACCCAACAAGCTCACGGGTATCTACTCATCGACTTGAAACAAGACACCCCCTCACCCCTTCGATTGCGTACCCACATTTTTCCCGGAGAGGTGCAGACGGTGTACACACCCAAATAAAAGAAGAAGACAACCCACTCTAGCCGTCACTCATCATGTCTGCACGGATACGCAAGCACGCGCCGGCCCTGCGCGTATTACGCAGCGCGCCACCGGAGGTGGGCCGGGCCCTGGTGCGCGGGGCGGATCCCGACTTGGTACGGTGTTTGTGTGAAGTCGCACATAATGTGTTAAAAGGCAATGTTCGGCTCAGTCCTCTGCAGAAAGGGAAATTGCAACGGTACAAGGCGGGTCTCCGAACGTTGGTGAAGAAGACGGGCAGTGTCCAGAAAAAGAAACAGGTGTTACAGCGAGGTGGATTTCTCGGCGCACTCCTCGCACCCTTAGCCGCTACTGTACTGGGACCGTTACTAGGCTCCATCTTGGGACGCTAACGTCATGGAACATACGAAAAAATTGATGCTGGTCGAACCTCGACTGTTACAGAGTTTGCAATCACCCTATCCCGTGCCTGCCACAGTGCAACAACTCCGGTCTCTGGATGAAGAGATGAATAGTATACTCCAACGTCGACTACCCGATCGCGAGAAAATTCAACTCTACCATCATACGCTGAACCGGTACCAGACGTTTATGGATCAATATAGAGGGAGTAGTAGTAGTACACCACTGCCACAACTACCCACAACGCCCACAACGCCTACAGTCACAATACCATCACCACCACCACCCTCATCCTCTGCCTCACCTCAGCTGGAAGAAGAAGTGTTGGCCAGTGTGCCTAAAGCCTTCAAGACCAAGGCGCGTTTATTGTTGGACCGGGTGAAACAGAATGCCGATATGGGTTGGAACGCTGAAGGAAAACTGCTGATTCGAAACCAAGTGGTGCCGGGGTCTCATATGACCGATTTAATCAACGATATGGTACGTTCTCGCAAACACTCTAAGCCACCGGGCTGGGAAGCCTTTGCTCAGGGATTAAAAGACACACACACCCCTCAAGAATTGGTAGGAAATCGTGAACGCTGGAGGTGGATGCAAGCACCCTCTCGACTTCCCCATACCTGGGAACGTGAATGGCAACCGTAGACGCCGCCCAAAACACCCTCACGGCGGGACCGTTCTTTTCACCCCTATGCCACCTCTATACCGGCCACACCACTGCCACGACGATCACGACGCCGAGGTAAGGCGCCCAAGGCCTGGGAACCCTACTAAGGGGGGTGACCCCCTATAAAACCCCGATGCAGAAGCCAGAACAACTTAGTCGTCATGTTTTACCTGACGTTGCCCAGTAATAGTTCACTCGATGTGTTTCCTGACAACACCTTGGCCAAGTATGTCACTCAATTACCACAACCGTTACATTTACCGGGTCGGTGGGAATGTGGACTGGTAGATATTCAGTACCCTTACTCGTGGTACAACGTACGAGACCAAGAAGTATGGTACGAAGTGACGTACGAAGGCAAAGTCACCAAACTCATTCTCCCCGAAGGCCAATACGATACGCCCCAGAAGTTCATAGAGGGTCTGCTGTCCTTGTTGGAGTACAAGTCTCTACGGGAGGCCACGAATAATTCAAAACCCCTGAAAGTCTACCCCTTCAAGAATCACGTGATCTTGGCTGTCAACCCACACAACGACAAGGCCTGTATCCTGCTGAGCCCTAACGTGGCTGTGAAACTCAGTCCTACACTACAGCAAATGTTAGGTCTGCCTTACAGGGTGTACCCGGGGCCCACCACCGACAGCGGTGACGATGTGATGGATATGAAAGTAGGCATGTACGGACTCTACGTCTACTCGGACGCAGTGGACAGCCATATTGTGGGCGATGTGAACACACCTCTGTTACGGGTGGTCCCCATTAGCAAGTCGTATGGCAATCAAGTCAACCAGAGTTTCAACCATATACTCTACCTGCCCGTACGACATACCGATATCAACACGATCACGGTGGCTATAAGAGATGACACGGGACGCCCGGTCGCATTCGAACGAGGGAACGTGGTGCTGACACTTCATTTCCGACAAGCCCGTTCTCCTCACTTCGTATAATGTACGTGCCTTACCAGTGCCATACACCCAGCTATGCCGACTACTACAAGAAACAAACGGGGGGAGGCTTGCCCATCTGTAGCGGTGCACGCATGTAACCAGGTCACGGATTGGGAAACATACTGGGCAGCATTGTGAAAACGTTCTTACCCTTGGTGACACGAGGTGTTAAAGCGGTAGGCAAACAAGCGGTACGCAGTGGATTGCGCGTGGCCGGTGATGTGATGGGAGGCACAGCACCCCGACAAGCCTTGAAACGACGGGCTAAAGAAGCCGGCAGCGTCTTGATCGCCAAAGCCCTTAAAAGACAACCCCGGACACAGCGAAGAGTCATTCGACGTCCAACACACCGACGACGCACACCCCGGAGGACTCCCACCCAGAAGAAGAAGAAGAAGAAGAGTAGTAGGAGAGACATATTCGCATAATGGCATTCATTCACTCCGAGTCGTGTCCGTCTACCAACAGTGAATTGGATTTGTGGACTATTCCACCCACCCAAACCAGTGTAGCCGAAGGACGTTGGGTAGAACATCGACCCCTGGCTAGCCTGACGGGGACGGGCCCTGTGGAATTTACCATTGAAAACAAAGATACAGCCTACCTGGATTTAGCCCACACCTACTTGTACGTGAAAGCCAAAATAGTGGACGCAGCCGGGGCCAACGTAGCGGACGATGCAGTAGTAGGCCCAGTGAATCATTGGCTGCACTCCTTGTTCCAACAGGTGGATATGAGTCTGAGCGATAGACTCATCAGAACGTCCACCAATACGTACCCGTACCGAGCCTACATGGAGACGCTGTTGTCGTACGGTTCAGATGCCAAAAAATCCCACTTGCAAGCCGCGCTGTACTACAAGGATACACCCGACTCCATGAATAGTGTGCTGGCTGCCAATAATGGGTTGACCAACCGCAAAAACTTGACAGCCGATAGCAAGTCCGTCGATATGATGGGACGACTGCACGCCGATCTGTTCCTGCAAGACCGCTACATGATGAACGGTGTATCCATCAAGATCAAGTTGATCCGTTCCACACCTGCGTTCGCCTTGATGGCCGGTGGAGCGGCCCCCAATTACAAGATCATCCTAGAAGATGCAGCCCTGTTTGTGCGTACGGTGGATTTGCAACAGGGCGTGTTGGTGAGTCACATGGAAGCCTTATCGAAAAAACCAGCCCTGTACCCCATCCGACGCGTACAGACCAAGGTGTTCTCTGTGCCAGCCGGTACGATGATAGCCAATCGTGAAAATTTATTTCTAGGGGATCTCCCTAAACGTGTTACCATAGCGTGTGTGACCAACACCGCTTTCAATGGAGCGTGGGATGAGAATCCGTTCGCCTTTCAACATTTCAACCTGAACTTTTTGGCACTGCACGTGGCTGGCCATCAAATTCCAGCCCGACCCTTACAACCGGATTTTGGTAACCAAAACTATGTGCGGAGCTACCTGAACCTGTTTACAGCCACAGGACAAAACAACCAGGACGAAGGAAATACCATCACTCGACGAGACTTTTACCGTGGGTACACGTTGTTCGCCTTCGACCTCACCCCCACCTTGGAACACGATCATCAACTGGCCTTGCTGAAGAAAGGAAACCTACGGTTGGAACTGCGTTTCGCCACCGCTCTAGCCCAGACCATTAACGTGATTTGCTACGCCGAGTTTGATAACGTCATCAGCGTGGATCAGCAAAGAAACGTGCTGTGTGACTACGCCAACTAAAATCATGGATACAGAACAGCTGATGGGCATACTCCAGCGAGATCCGAAGATCCCCTTTCGAGGTGTGTTTCCACGCAATGTGTTTCCCACCCACTCCACCACCCCAGCAGCCTACATCCTGAATACAGACCCGGGGTGTCGACCCGGTGAACATTGGGTAGCTGTGTACGTGGACACCCTAGGCCAAGGCGAATACTTTGATTCCTACGGACTTGCACCCCTACATGCCGATTTGGTGAAATTCATGGACGTCTCTACTACAATGTGGCGTTGGAATACTCAAAGATTACAAGGACCCTTGAGTAGTGTGTGCGGACAGTACTGTGTGTTTTATCTCACTCACCGGAGTAGAGGACATTCTATGCCAACCATCGTACACATGTTTGATGATTACTGTCAAGCCGAAGACCGTGATGTCCTCGTCTATGACTGGACGGCCTCTCGTTTTAATGTGCATGCTCCATTTCTCTGGTTAACTTAAAATGCACTGCGCGCAGGCCACTTGTTTTTTTATTATCACGTTATTGTTATGACGTTGTTGTTCTGACGTTCATTGATGTTGAATAAAAATTGATGAAAAAACACAAAAAATGATGGGGGTTTGACTTATTTTTTTTATTTAAGTCCACAAGAATGTATAAAATAGGTACAAATAGAATAGTAGTGGTAGGATTAAGGTACAAAAAAAGTTCTGTCAGGAGTAGGATTCGAACCTACGCCAGCTCTTCGCCGACCAGCACTTAATACCGGCGCCTTAGACCACTCGGCCATCCTGACTTTTACAGTTTTTTAACTGGTGTATCAACAGTTATAGTTCGACATTGTTCACAAGTCCAAGTAAGTGGTGCTCACACCATCGGCCAACACTTTTCGTTTCGGGTAAAAGAAAGTAAAGGCGTCTCGTTGCTGAATGTACGTCCGCATCTGGTGATCCACCACCCGAAATCCTCGGTTAGTGCCACTCGCACTGGCCTGGCTTTGCAGCACGTTCAAGTACAAGGCTTTGTCGATGTTGGGATCGCGCCGGCTCACAGTAATACGTCTTGGAGGAGAGACCAATCATAGCATCCCCACTCCACTCCAGCTTGAAGAGGCCCGGCGCACGGTTATCGTACTGGTAATGGTCACGTCGAGGTAGCCACTGGTCCCGTTCCGCTTCATACTGAGTACGTAACTCCGGTTTCACCAGGGACTCCCAATCCGCATTAGAGACGGCCATGTAGGCCGAGTCGGTATCCATCTCCATGAGTTGCCAGTCTGATGGATTAAAATACACACCCATGAAATCATACAGAAACTGCAGCATCCTCAGCTTGGCCACCTGGTATACCATACATCCAATCTGCAGGGGTAGGTTGTAACGGATAGTCTTCTTGGCTGAAGTCACTTCATAGGTGTCGTCATCGATGACCTCCACGGAGCGAAACAGAGGAGAATTCACTTTTTTGCGGGCTTGGGCAGTAGTACAAATGTTCACGTTGACGTGCTTATCCTGGTTCGTGACCGTTTTTCCATAATAACCATTGCCCGTCAACTTCCAACATTCACCGATGATGGCCTCACTCGGGTATTCATCACCTTGACGACGGGCCGACGTCACGATGTCGGCATTCTCCGCAAAACAAGCGTCGGGTACGTACTGTATCACTTGGTATATTTGGGTAATTTCCAAACCGTGGCTCATGTACCACTGCAGTAAGGGAGTGCCCAGCAAGATTTTGTCGGCCCACATACTACCAATCAACATCCGTCGAGGTTGAGGCAAACACTCGTGTTGCTCCGCATAGGCCCTCATGGTGTCCCCAATATCATCCCGACCCACCAGCGTGTTCTTAAAGATGGGAGGACACTGGGCGAAGAGAGGCTTGAGAGTGTCGGGAACATGCAAATCACATTCGACAAAGCCGTAGAGGTCCCCCGAACGAATGGCGTCGAACATCTGTGGCAGACTCGGGAGTCGCCGACGACTCAAGGGATACTCGCGCTCTTTTAGGAAACGTCGTAAATGGGGCAGGGCCTGGCACATCGTGTGAAATTCACACTCCCACATTTCAATCAGATGGTATCCTCTCTCTTTCACATAATCACCGTTCTCCACCACTTCTTCCCGTAATTCTTCCGGTGTTTTTCCACGTCGTTCGTTGAAGCGTCCAGCGCTGAAATGGCATTCGTGGCCGTGCCAATAGCAACCGTAAAATTGAAATACGGTCGGTGTCCTACCCACCAGGGCAAACCCATCGACGGGGAGTCGACGATCTCCTATCCGCTTCTCTGTGGCGTTGGTCTGGTGTCGTATATAAATTGCCCGTCGATAGGCTTCCCAATCCAACCACTGATCAGCCAGATGCTTGTAGGGTTTACGTTGCGGTGTAAAATGTCCACCTTCCGTCAGCCAACGTGTATAATGGCCACTGGGCATAGGTTGGGCCAGCGACCACAGGTACAAGGCATTCGCATCGAAACCGATGATCTTAGCACAGGGCTTTCCACTGGGGAGAGTAGTGACGTCCTTCTCGTGATAACGGTGAAAAATAAGACTCGGTCCGCCGACAATGTTGTGCTTTAGACAATCATGCATGTCTGCATCTTTTTGCTGTATCAGCGAGAAGTACGTAGCACACTCTTGAAAAGGATGGCGAAGCGCCAGACCCGGTAAACTCAAGCACTCCTTGAAGATGTCGACGTGCATTTGGCGACGAAAGAGTTGAACCATTTTCTCGGCCGCTTCCAGGAAAGGAACCACATCTAGGTTATTATACCATATCAGGAAATCTCGCAAGGTCTGCATATGTTGATCGTTCCATACCTGCTGTAGTTCACGGTACGTGTCTTCCGGACATTCCACTTGCTTCAAATCATCAAAGAAGGCATCCCGGGGTGGCAACTGTGTTTCCTGCAAACGGTCGAGCGTTGATATATACGTGTAAGGGAACCTCCCTTTGGTTTGTGCACAGTTATACGCCTTGACCCACTGATCATAGCTACAATTAGGAGCTAAGTAGTTCCGTACATCCAGGAAATGCAGTGATGTGGTAGTGAGGGCCATATGATTATTGATCTTCTTGATGATGGACTTCATGGTATTGGCCTGGGCCAAGTAGGGGTAAAGAAATTCCTTCACCATGTTCAAATCATAGCGTCCCGAGTTGAAACCTAGCACCGGTAACTGGCCTAGATATTGTAGGAAGCGCACTTTCAATTTCTCCGCATACGGTTTCGGTAAAGGCACATCCTGCGACTGCAGGGGCTGCGACTCGGGCTCCGACTCCGACTCGGACTCTTCATCGTCACTAAACGCTACACCCGGTATAGGAATTCGATCGTCCAGTTGGTCCAGTACGTCCTGGAACTTGGACACCAATAGTTCTGTACTAGCCGCACTGACTTCCTGTAAATACTCCATCATGCGGGTGATCAACTCATGGGAATCCCCCGTGGACACGAAACACACCGGTGCAGCGTCATAGCCAGGTACGTTGCTCGAAATACTCACACTCAGAGGAATATGGCGCTGCGTCCACTGCGTTTTCGCTGAAAACATGTCCATGGGCTCCAACAGGGCCTCAAAATCGTAACACGCCCGGTAGGGAAAATAACCATCTGCCTCCGGTATGATCACACCCTCATCGGCCAGTTCCTGGAAAATAGTAGGCGTATTATGATACACACCACCCGGATATACTCGCTTGACACTGTTGTCACAGATTTTCTCGTGGCGATGTAAGTTGGAGGAACGGTGAAACACCCGATGGCATTGGGCACAACTGTAAGACTGAGCGTACTGGCTCATATCGTAGATCAGCGAAAAATGACTCACGCCATTGTCGTCGAACACATTGACTTTCATCGTAGCAGCATACCGTTCTGTTGAACGACGAACCAATTCAGCCACAAATGTATCCTCCTCGCATTGTAATCGGTATACAAAGATATTGATGTTGAACAGTGTTTCCACGTCATCCAAATTCTTGAACGGAACTCCACGGAAGTGCCGCTTATCCAAGTCTTGCTGCTGTAAATACTGTTCCCAATAGTCATTGGCCACTGTGTCACAAGCCTTGGAGTCACACTCGTCCACATGCACGGCCAAACACCGAAACAGACATTTCCGGTATTTGTAGGGCCCCTTTGCCCCTCCTGTTAATGCATACAGGCCTTTTCGATGAAGCAACCACGGGGGTAGTAGTACAGGAGCACCGATAGGATGATGTCTCATTTTCGTGACGAAAAATGTGACGTTGGTCACCATTTCCCCATGCCATTGGGTATTGGGGCGTTGCAACCGGGCCCATTCCAATGGATCCAACGTAGTGAGTCGGTCGATGAGTGGCTCCAGAGAAATCGCATCCGTCACCGTGAACGGCTGATCAAACACATAGGTATTATTGCTGGGATAATAATACCGCACCTGGTCCGTCTCCTTGTGCCGTAAAATGTACCCGAATGTCATATTCAACTTGAACGCTGTCACCTGATCTGTGAAAATGTTCTCGGCATAGGTAGACAAATACGTGAGGTCCTGCAATCGAAAGTTATACAAGTCCAATAGACGACGGTCACGGTGAAAACAATGGCGTATGGTAGCCCAGTGACGTCGATAAATGTCCCTGACACGCTCGTCTTCAGGCAAAACTTCAACCGGAGGTGCTGCTGGATCCCAGGGAAAATCTTCTCCACGTCTCATGCTTTCGTCTCATACAAGCGGATAGGCAAGCAGGCAGGCAGACAGGCAGGCAGACAGGCTGGTCAGGTCAATCAGGCAGGTAGGCTGGTGAGGTCAATCAGGCAGGTAGTGCAATGAATACACCCCTAAAAATCGCCTGCTTTTATACGTTTTTCTACAATCCGCCATCTTAAACCCATCATCCACCCACCACCACAGCCGCCATCTTAAACCCACCATCCACCCACCACCACAGCCGCCATCTTAAACCCACCATCCACCCACCACCACAGCCGCCATCTTAAACCCACCACCACCCACCACCACAGCCGCCATCTTAAACCCACCACCACAGCCGCCATCTTAAACCCACCACCACCTTAAACCCACCACCACCCACCACCACAGCCGCCATCTTAAACCCACCACCACCCACCACCACAGCCGCCATCTTAAACCCACCACCACCCACCACCACAGCCGCCATCTTAAACCCACCACCACCCACCATCCACCACCACACGCATGCGCACACCGCCCCAAAACCGCCCCAAAACAGGTCGCTGTGACGTCACAAAAGGTTCTGCGCATGCGCAGTGAAGCGCCATTGACTCGAAATGCTCGCTTTATACTACTTGCGTCGTCATATATGATACGTTCCCGCTCTTTTTCATCGGCTTCTTGTCATATCGGGCACTCACAGGCCCTATAATACGCACAACGCAGTATCGGGAACCAGGCTGTCAAAATGTCGGACCCGCGGTCAGGACTTGCACATGACCTATAACTTCCAATATTTTAACGATGGAGATGAAATAATCCCAGGTGGGTGGTTAATTTTTTTTATCACATATACATCATGTATAAGGCCTATGCAATATATTTGGTGACAAATATCATATATCAAAAATACAAGCAACATTCTTACTTCCATCAGCAAAACAATCAGAAAAACAAACAAAACAACAACAAAAAATGAGTAAAAAACTAACTGATGATTTATGATTTTATCCCTCTAAAATTGGTCAGAATGCGTCTCCGGCCATCTAGAACCCCAGACCTTCCGGGGCCTAGGCGGCCCCTGGACCCTCGCCTTAAGTGCTGGGATAGTCGCTAAATCTCACTCTCTGGGAAAGTTTAAAGTTGAGAGGTCTGCTTCAATCGCTTTCTGAGAAAAAAATCGTGTGGCACAAATCATGTTACAAGAACTACACGCACAAAACGTCTTTGGCACCGTTTTTATATAGTCCCATATAATGTATATTAGACACGCAATCGAGCACTAGAGGTGTAAGTGGTGGACTTGACTTCACTCGTTGTCTCTTTTGTAAATGTAAAAAAAGGAAAGGTGAGATACCCAGCTCATCATGGTTAGGAGCTTTGGTTTTCAGGAATCACTGTCTAACGCAGCAAAGGCAAGATCGGATCATGTTACGCTTGCACGAATCGCTATGTCCGGCAATGACCCCGTGGCGGCAGACGCACGATACCAGAAGGGGTGTCATAGCGCTAATGTTAGTGAGAGAAACAAAGAAGCAAGCTTAAACAGAGAGAAGATGGCAAAAAGGATTCTTCAATACAAGAAGCCTCATTTCAGAATATGCTCCCACGTATCAAGCACGGCGGAAGCAATTCATGATTTGGGGGTGGGGGGCTACTATCACAGCACAATTAGGCGAGGGTCCAGGGGCCGCCCATGCCCCGGAAACTTCAGGGGTCTTAGATGACCGGAGAGGCGTTCTATTGTATTTCCGGGCAATAAAACAAGAAATCCTTGCCCGTGTAAACTCTATTTTTGTTGCCTGTTTTCCCAACATTTTTTAAATAATCATCGTCAAGCAAAATGATGTTCGGAAGTATAAGTAATTTAATTATATATCAATCCAAATATATTCAATCCAAAGGTTCATTAAGCTTCGATCATGTCACTGGCACAGAGATTTTTTCTGCTTTTTGGGGAGCCTTTTGTCTCCTTGTGATTCGTGTATATTGAAAATTCTACAGCTGTCCGCGAACGTTCAACTTGTGCGCTACCGGTTCGTGGGGTGAAAACTTTACCTCGGTCCTCTGTGTTTTCTATTTCAGCCCATTTTCTTTCTAATTTTAATGAATGCAAGGCTCAACAATCAAATAACAGTATTTTATCTTCGCTGATATCACGAAACGTCCAGGACATAGGAGTCGTATGTTTTTAGCGGCGTTTCGTCTTAGTAATTGGTGGCATACATGGTGAATCTTTGTGAACCTATAAATTACTAAATAATGCCGGTAAAAAAATGCTAGAGCTTTGGCTAGCCCTCTAATGCTGGACAGTTATAAATAGTTTTAGTTATGCGATAGATATGCTACGCAGACAATTCATTTTCCTTTTCATTTCGAAAATACTTATTCATTGACGTATTTTTGCATTGACATATGAATTTTAGAAAAGTTGACCAAACTATTGGGGGGGGGGGGGTCAGCCCCCGTAGCCCTCCCGGCGTGCGTATTGAATTAGAAATGGGGAAGTACTAGATATGAATGAAATCATGGAGAGTTTCAGGTCTGTGAACTCGGATCGTCTGGCAAAGTAATCTGCTCAGAAATTTAAGGATGTCTTGCCGGCATCATTGAAAACTGTCGACCGCTTCTCTCTTGCAGGAAACAAGCCTATGTTTATGTATACTATGATTCTCTTTTTGAATTTGTTTGATTTTCTCTAATGGACGACGGAGGAATTATGAATGACGAACCAGACACTTGTAATTTGAATGTTTTCGGTGATCTCATTGCCTTCAAATCAAGGGCATCGAAGACAGAATTGGTATACATGAAAGACATGGTTGGTGTTGCTAGGCTGGTGTCTACAGACGTAGATATTGATGATCCAGAGGATTTGGTAGTAGATCCAGTCACAGAAGACGAATGGTCCTTGAATTCTGAAATAGATATTGTTTTTGGGGTCCCCCCCTCACAATATCTCCCCTTTACTTCTTAAGGTGAGAAAATAAGGGCAAGAAAACTTTTTTTTTTCATGCATCTTGAAGACTTCTAGATGAAAAATGTCCTCATAGTTTCAGGCCTGCAAGTGCCTACTATATTTTTGAGTAACTCCTTTATTTTCCTATATTTAACTCAGAACCTCCTATATTTTCAATATTTTGACTTTTTCTCGTGAAAACTTCCACCAATTCTCTAAAATGTGTCAAATTGGCAAGAGGAAAAACATTTCAGGAAAAAAAATTTGCCTCACTTCGTCAACAATTGTCAATAATTTTTAATTCTCTTGTTGAACCAAGCAGCACAATGGGTCTCCTCAATCACCATCACTATGTCTCCTCAATCAGCACCACTATGTCCACATCGAGTACAAATAATTTGATTACACAGTAAAAACTGCCGTTTAGTTTTTAAATGGATAATAGACACTTCAGAGACTCGAGTTTCAAACACGTTTAGGGCGTTTAAAACTTAAACGGCGTTTAGTATATAGTGTTTATAGTCTAAACACTCAACCGTTTATTATTTAAACATCCCGTTTATATTCAATTAGATTGTAAACGCCCTTGTTTAGGTTGCTTTTAGATTTTAAACACCCATAGTTAGGTCATAAACACGTTTAGGGCGTTTGAAACTTAAACGGCGTTTAGTATATAGTGTTCATAGTCTGAACACTCAGCCGTTTATTATTTAAACACCCCGTAATTAGATTGTAAGCGCCCTTGTTTAGGTTGCATTTAGATTTTAAACACCCATGTTTAGGTCATAAATGGGCTAAACGTGTTTACAGCCTTTTTTGCCAGACTCGAGTTTCAAACGCCTTTTGGCGTTTAGTTTTGGCCAGTGTTTAAATAGTAAACATATGTTGTTTATTAACTAAACACTTCAATTTATAGTCAAATAAATGCCCACATTTAACTTTTACACATTCATTCAAAACTCAAAGTGCAGTTGTATAAAATTGTTATTATTTATTAATGAACCACGTCAAAACACAAAATTCAACAAGTTGCCAAAATAAACTGTTCTACAACTTTTATCACTGAATATTCTAAGCTTGTATGCAGTACCACCTACATCAGCATACTCTCCCCTTTCTAAAACTTCTCAGAGAATATTCTAAAGTTACTACAACCAATATCAGAATTTTTCCAGTTAATATTATATTCTAGACCCTACGGCCAAATAGCTATTTTTGAGAGAATATACTACACTTACTTTGCAGTGTACATGAGTGAACATTCTACACTTATTACTCTACAAATAGCCATACATGGGACAATATTCAACACTTACCACACTGAATATATATATCAGATAATATTCTGGACTGCATAATATGCAGCCTTATGATATATATCAGAGAGTATAGTCTACTTCTAAAACTATCAGAGAATAAGTTCGACACTTTCTTCAATCTGACGAAACACAGAATGTGTATGCAGTGTACAAAATCTGCACATAATGGCCTGAAACTTTGTTAGCAGAGCCAAGCAGAAAGAAGCCAGTCAGCGGACGCGATACAAATTCAAATTCAGGGTTTTTTAGGTCTTGCCGACCAGAGCGTTGTTGTTGTAACAGCAGATTTCACATTAGCAGAGGAAATACTATGCCATGTATCAAAAAAGTAATTCGCCTTTGTCAATTTCCTTTTATATTTGAATTAGTTTCAACAAAAATACTTTCCAGCGTGACAGACGGGACAAAAGATAGCCACCCTGTGACGTTAACACAACTCTCTACCAAACTAAAGTTAATAAAAAATCTAAGCAAAAACTTATCAGTGGTTAGTGAACTAGTTGTACTTTAACTTAAGACAGAAACATTGAAATAATTGTTATTAATATTTTCTTTTCAACTGGAATTGACAAATGTGACGGACGGGACAAGCAGGGACCACGCATTTAAAGAAGGAATAGACAAGATAGATTTCTATCTCCTTCTCAAATGAAAATCAACTTTTAATGTAAATCAAATGGTTAACAGTTTTTCAATGAAGAAGATTAATTATGGATTTTTGCCACGTGACAGACGGGACAACTTATCGTGACAGACGGGACATTATCTCATGCCCTATGAATTATGTTCCTGTTTCCAGACTTTTTTTTAATCATGTAGAGCAATGCTACAATTAAGATGTTCATTGTGCACTAGTTTACTTCACATTGTTTGGTTTTAGGTCATATTTTCACAAAATTCGCTGTTACCAGTTCAGTGTCCCGTCTGTCACATGTTCCGTCTGTCACAATTTGATGTATTTACACATTTGTATGTATTTTGTATTGCAAACTTAATTTTTCAAGACATAGGTTTGTGCATCCATCAGAATGTTCATTGCATCTAGATTACTAAACATTGTTTGGTTTGGGGTCATATGAACGCAAAACTCAATAATCTATCGCTGCTTTTTGAAGCGTTTTGTGACAGACGGGACAGATATGGAATTGAAATTTATGTCAGCGTATTTGACCATGAATGAAATAATTAATTGCATCTGGTTGAGAGATGTTACAGTAGATAAATAATAACGTTACTGGCTTTTTTCCCTTCTTAAAATTTATTGTACTCAAGAAAAACGTAAAAAATCATCTGTTTTTGTGACAGACGGGACACCTACACCACACAGTAAAATTTTTCAATTATTTTGGAACTAATTGCTTTAATTGTAAAATGGTATTCACTGTGGAACTTAGACATGATGGTGTATTTAAAAAACAAAGAAACATTTTGTTGAGTTAAGTTTCTATGTCTGGATGAAAATCGTGAATTTGGTATACATTTTAGTAAAAAATGTTTCAGAATTTTATCCATATTCGAGTGCAGATTTTCGAAAACCTGACCGTTGCAGATGACAAAAACCTACTTTCTTGAAACTTTGATCAATATAGCTTAAATAAAATCACAATTAAGTATGCTGATGGAAAGTAAAAATTTGTCACCCGTGCAACATTTATGTGGAAATGACCTTTAGAGAAATTTGGTTTTGTGCATTTTGGTTGTCAAAACTAAAAATGCCTTACTTTGATGGTCAATTTGATGCATAAAGGAAGACAAAAAAATAGAACAAAAGTATTAATTTTCATTGTCTGAAAGGCCTATTCCTTGAGAAAGTCTTTGAATTATATCCAACTCAGTTTAAGTTGTTCTAGTGGAAGCCAAAGTAAGGAGGCACATTTTAACAAAATAAACTGTGTGACAACCTAAGGTGCAGCAACCTCGTCTGCTACCCGACATGAGAATCAATATGTAAGTATTTTCGGGGACGCTGATCACGAATACGAGGTCACATTTCAAAGCCCTGACGATGCTGAGCTCTCAGGCGACAAATTCGACATAGGGCACGAAGTCGTAACCAAATGTTTGGTACACGATTAAAAAGTTAAGGTAGTTTTCAAGGTCGTGATCCGTTACCCCCAACCAACTTATATACCGATTTTCAAGTCAATCGGTGAAGATTTAATTATGACCTCAACAAACGCCTGAACCATAGCAATACATTTATTTTGAGCAAAAAAAAGCTACATAGAAATGCGGCAAGCAGGCTTGTCATTTTTGCACACCTGATTCTATCCTAACAGTGATTATATCCTGAATTTTGGGGAGAATTGGTTGGATATTAACACCGGCAGAGCAAAAAAGGAACGGTTATTTTGGAAAACTAAAATAAATTAAATATGAATCCAAAAGGAATTACAGTACAAACTGAAGTCAATATGCACAATGAGAACATCTTACGATTTTTGATAATTGAAATAAATTAAACTTTAATTAAAACTAAGCGTTATCTAAACGTATATTACTGCTGATTAATTCACCGCCACATACAATACAGACAACACCAGCAAAATGGCACCACTAGACCACCGACGGTGGCTGGTGGCAGAATTACAGTTAACAACATAAAAGAAGCAGCATTGCTCTGCTAGGATCTGGCAAAATGGCACACAGATACAAACTAAATAGGACAAAATACAACAGAAACCATTCCGTCGCAGATGCAACACAATCGAATACAACACAATACAATGCAGAGATACAAACCAGAGCACAGCTTTCCTATTACTAAGCTACAGTATATCAATTGTTGCCGTTGACTGCAAATTCCATGCCTGGCTCAAAGATTTTTTTCATAAAGTACAAGTACATCGTTTTTGTCAACAGAAATCCACGTTTTGGCCAAGTGTGATTCCAAATGACCAAACACGATAAAAACGGACCATTTATTAAGACAGCAGAGACAAACACATAAAATGCAGTACTCGAAAATTTATCTGAAATTTGCATTTTGTAGAGATAATTCTTTTCACCCCTAAAATCTCAGAAGGCGATCCCTTTTTGTACAGGCGGTGTTTTAAGCGATGCAGTGTATGCAGTGGCAAATTCTACAAATAACTACTCCTAGCTAGAATTTGCCGTCAAGTGATTTCGTGAGTTTAATGATGGTTTCTGGCACTGACCTTGGATTCCTTTTCAGTGACCTCGCTATAGTCCAGAAATGACCTCATGAGGTCAAACCAAACATGGTTAATCTTAAAAGTTGAAGTACGGCAAATTTGACATTTCACTTACTGTATCTAGAATTTGCCGTGTAAATGTCGTGTTTTAAAAAACCAATAGAGTGCCACACAAGTCTTTGGAACAATCACAATGTTGATTATTTCTTCAAAATAACAGTGGTGAACATTGGACGGAACGATATGAGCATCTGGCTTCACATTTTTAACTGTTCAACTTCCTTGAACTTTTCCAGTGACTAGGCCAGGATGAAAAGTGTTTAAAAGGATTAAATAAGAGATGAATAAAATGAAAATGCAATGTATGAACGAAATGATAATGTCCAGTGTCATTAATACCCCCAGTATTACGCACTGTTATCAGGCACAGTTAGTAGGCATTGTTTATCTGCAGGCAAGCTTCCGCTGCACTGGTTCCATAACAGCTTGCACTCTGTTTGAAAAATCCAAGGTCTCTACTGGATTTGACAACACCAGAGCCTCTGACAGTTTACCACTCTTTAGAGTTAACATCAAATTCTAGGATTCCCCTACGTCTCTCCTCTGGCCGTGGTGTCTTGCCGATAACCTGAGAATATGGGAATGCACAGCGGTCTTCTCGAGCCGGGAAAACAAATGTCGATCCGTTGCTCTTATGACTGGGTCGCAAAAAAACAGCTTCAAATTCTTCATTGTCAAGAACTTTGTCAATTTGGCCCAGATAGAGTTTCCTTGGCACACAGCGTTTGGAACATGCGCTGGCACTAGACGGTGCTGCGAAGTTAACGACCAACCAGGTTCCGCTGACTATCTCATCAGCCCTGACTGGCAGAACACCACGAAGAGATCGAGGCCCCTCACCCTGGGTATCATCACCTCCACAGCTCTCATCCATACTTTCTTCCTCATCGCTTTCTCTTTCACTTTCGTCATCGCTATCCTCCTCACTATTGCCTCTGTCATCATCTAGCTCAGCATCAGTTGAGTCTTGCTCTAGATCACCAGCACCGACGCTTTTGCCCGGGGACACATTTACTTTCTTCTTCCTCTTTCTCTTTGCTTGCCCTTCGTCATATCTCATTTCTTTCAACAAAGATACAATGCTGTCATCTAATATCTCATTGGTGGTTCTGCCCTCTGTCTCAGTGCTTGGGCCAGGTTCATCTTCCGCAGACTCCTTTGGCAGACGCTGCAGGACCTTTTCTCGATTCAGCGGCACAATTCCACACTTCATGAACCCAGAAAGGATGTTTTGCGTGGAATTTGCTTCAACTATGTTGAGCAATTCCTTCAGCAGGCGAGGAAACGTGTCCTTTGGAATGTTCGATTCCCTCTTTCCAGCACCTTTTTTCCATTTTGCAAGGATGGGGCGCCAGGCCATCTTCATTGGCCTGAAGAAGGACACATCAAGTGGTTGGCATAGATGTGTTGAGTTTGGAGGAAAGAATATGAATCTGATCTCATTTTCCTCACAAAGCTTAATGACCTCTGCAGTTAGATGAGAGCTGAGGTTGTCTCCAATCAGTACTTTTGTACCTGACAGCTTCTTCATGTAGGGAAGTGCAACAGTGATGAACCAGTCGGCAAAGCAGTGGTTATCAAACCATCCCGATTTACTTCGGTTATAACGAGCAGCAGGAGGCCCACCCATCGTCCACATATCATACATGTTGCTGGCTTTGTAGACCACATAAGGTGGCAAAACGGTTCCATCTGCAGCTGCAGAGAACATAAGGGAGGTTGCGGATTTTGAATAATTCAAAATTCGTTCCGGGTATTTGGTGCCCCGCTTCATCAACACTTTCGTTTGACCTGGGTCATCGGAAAGGTTGGTCTCGTCATAGTTCACTATGTTTGCTGGAGGGACATCTTTGATGGTGTCTTCTAAGTTATCAAAATACTTGTTGATTTCCTGCCTGGACACAGCGGCCCGAGATCTCTTGATATTTTGACAGGTTCTCATTACTACGTTCTTTTTGTGGCGCGCAAGAAATGAATGGACCCATTCTTTTCCTGGTAAGTTATCCCGAAATTTGTCTACTCTGACTCCTCGTTGATCAAGATAGCTTTTGACAATGTACCTCAAGTCCATTGAATCCAGCGGGAAGCCCCACTCAGCGCAGGTTTGAATTCTTTTTACAAGGTGCTCTTCAAATCCGCTATCCAAAACGGTCCGGCCACCATGGGATCGAGTTTCGGGATTTTTCAGATGTCTGAAAATTACTGTTGTTGGGATCCCATAATGTTCAGATGCCTTTCTATAGCTCATACCCCGATTGACTGCGGTAATCGCCTTCTCAATGTCATCAGCACTGTGTTTTTTTATAGGTTTTGGCCCCTGGCTTTGGCTTGTATTTTCGCGGCATCACTGTTCCTATTCACCCCGAAGATTTAGTGAATTTTCTGAAAAAAAAGAAAAAAATTATTTAAAATTTTCTGTCAAGCTGAGTTCTTAATTACACATACCTTGGCTACATGGACACCAGCCTGAGGTCCTGTAGGAAAACCAGCCACTTCTGCCAAATAGCTGAGCTGCTAGGTATAAAGTTCGGACCACATCAACATTTTCCGGTTTTTGGATGTCGGCTGTATTTGCTGTATCAAAGGCCAACTATGCCTGGTTTCCCATCAGTTGAACTGTCACTGGTTAACTTAAGGTACAGTGTACCTGTATAAAAGAAGACATAACTGACAGTTATTTATGCTTCGATAAAATTGCATCAAAAGAAAAAAGACTTTTTTCGTTCCTATTCACCCCCATGTTCCTATTCACCCCGTTTTACGGTAACCTTTAAGATAAGACATGGTAACACCGTTTTTGAGGTCGAGGAATACAATGGTACCATTTTTTGTTCGCAAAAAGTGGCCCAGTATCCCATCTCAGGTTTAGCAGCGCCATCTGTCCATTCTGTATTTTGCTATTTCGACAGGGTTTTTTCACCAAAATTTCACACATAAATTTTTTGAAGTCGCTGAAATAAAATTCGTCGACGGTGCACAAAACCCTGTTGAAAAGCAGGAGACAAATTTTAGATTTAAAGAACTAGAGCGACCGACAAAATCTAGTTATAATTTATAGCTAGGGACTTGCTGTACCATTTTTTCGAGGTCACTTTTTTAGGACAAAAATGTCGTGAACCATAACGGAGGCCGAGAAATACAGTGGCACCACTTTTTGCTCACAAAAAGTGGTTTAGTTGCCGAGGTCAGGTTTCGCAGCGCCATCTGTCCATTTTGTGTTTTTGCTATTCGAGTTTTTCACAAAAAAATTACGTATGAAATTTTCGAGGTCGCTGATGACGAATTCGAGGTCAAAACTGACATTCAACACGACCTTGATCTCTGAATCGAGTATCAAACATTTGGGTATGACATTTTACTTGTTGGAAGGTCACAATGTTAGGGTTAGGGTTTTCTCAGCAAATGCCATTTTAATTCAGCATCTTCTCAGTAAATGCCTGGTTTTCTCAGCAAATGCCAAACGTGCTTGGCGGCAAAGGCCAGGGTTAAGTTGGGGTTAATCGGCATTTGCCGCCGACATTTTGGCATATGCAATATAAGGATTCCTAAAACATAGGTCAAGGTCTTTTATCTTCACCTTTCAACAGGTGATTAACCTTTGCGCCTAGTTTCGTCCTTGACGCAAAAAGATTGAGCCCTTTTGGGTGGCACATCATTTGAGGTTGCACATCATTGAAAAAACAATACATAAAAATATGGTTTCTATATCAGTGATGTTGAGGTTGGATTAAAAGAAACTATATTATAAATCTTGAAATAAAGATTACATTTCTTTTTCAAAGTACATGTAAGCATATACAGCGCATAGTTAGGGACAATTGACTGCAATTTGGACCACGGAACTTCTTGGTGTAACTTTGTGTCATGATACGTGAATTATATAATCCCTTTTCTGACAGAGTGTAATAGTTGGAGTAGAGGGGTCATTTACAGTATGGAATGGGACGCCTCCCATCTGTATGCAAATACAAGAATATAATGACAAATGTTTTCAATCATACATACAGGGCTATTCCACCAAGCGCCTCCACTCAAAGTTTCTCAAATTTGGCGATACATATCGCATGCTGATAGCAAAGTACGAACGTAGCGTGCAAGATCTATGGCGCTACGTTTCGTAACTTGTGTCTAATTCCGCTTAACCCGGGGCTAGGGGCCGTATGAACACATGTACTTCAATATCCTCATGGTGCTCATATGAACAGTCACAATCAAAGCGTGACTGAGATACATCTTTTTTGGATAACGACTCTAAAACGAATATTACGGATTAAGAATACTGATCAGCGATACGGATTTGATATTTTTGGAACATCATGATGTCTTGCCGGCATCATTGAAAACTGTTGACCGCTTCTCTCTTGCAGGAAACAAGCCTATGTTTATGTATACTATGATTGTCTTTTTGAATTTGGTGCTAATACTGTTATATGGAAAATGGAATAGGTCTTCGGATTATGGACGCGGATATTCTCTAATGGACGACGGCTGGATTATGAATGACGGACTAGACGCTTGTAATGCTACATAATAATGTGCACTGGTAAAACTGGGACACCACAATCTCAGTTTTAATTAAAGATGTAATCAGCCTCAAAATGGATGGATTTTGTAACCTCTCCCCTGTGCGTTTTTTGCAGCAGGGAAGATTACCAAAGCATCATATGTATTATATTTGACGATAGTGGGATCGTCATATACAACGAATGCAAGAATATCTTGTCAGAGAAATTTGTAACTCTGCCCGCTTTGACGGTTTTTCTGTCTCGCCATTGAGTCTGTGTTGTACGCGGAGAGGAAAATGACGTCACTGCGTGACGTATGAGTGACGTAGCAACGCTCACGAATTTGAATGCTGCACAGCTGCAGCCATGGGATAACGTCATGGCTCGTGCCCACGGTTCGGTGATGTCGCATAGCGTACGTTGGTAGAACGCACCATACGTGTATACGCTTGTTGACACGGCCGTGGAAAAATAAACGGCATGCCATGCTGTTTATTTTTAGAGATCAACTCCTTCTATTTTCTCGTGAATGGTGGAAACAAGTTTAGTTTTTTGTGGTCAAATGTGTTTCATTTTGTTCCTGTTTCATTATGTCACTTTCGCCGAGTTTGAGAGACATCAATTTCAGCCCAGATTTGAGGCTGATTACATCTTTAATATAATAAGTTAAATGTGTGGACACAAATATGGTTCATGTAAAAGCCTTAAGCTAAATCATATGATTTGGAATTGAAGGGAATTTTGTCCTTCATTTAAGGCGATAGGAAATTCAAAACTGATAGAGGTTCAGTACTGAGGGATTCTCCCGCCAGGTTATTTAATGTTGTACTTCTGAAACAAAATAATGTCATCAAACTACATGTATTACTATAAGTAATTACTATAAAGTATATATTGTAGGTCATTTGTTGTGTGTGTGTATATACAATGTACACTACATCTCATACCTAATAGTAGGTTACTTTCACATATAAGAGATATAAAATTTGAAATATGAGGGTATGGGGTCGGGCAATGCATTGAATAAGTGTAGAATGATGTAAGCTCCCAGAATATATGAGGGTATATGAGAGATAGAGGGTGTGGCTCTATGCCCCCGGGGGTGAGGACATGCTCTCGGGGGTAGTGGATGGGTTGAATAAGTGTAGATGGCGGATGGGTTGAATAAGTGTATGATGATATATAAAGCTACTTGAATACAAGATGGTATGATTTCAGGCGAAGCTTAGTTTAAGAGATATAGGGTGGGGTTCAGTACCCCAGGGGTGGGGATATGCTCCCTGGGGTAGTGGATGGGTTGAATAAGTGTAGCATGATCTAAGCTCTCCGAATATACAAGAGTATGGGCCCGGGCGAAGCTTAGTTTGAGAGATAGAGGGTAGGAATCGGTGCCCCAGGGGTGGGGACATGCTCCCTGAGGGTAGTGGATAGGTTGAATAAGTGTAGCATGATCTAAGCTCCCATACTATATCAGGGTATGGGGTCGGGCAAAGCTTAGTTTAAGAGATAGCGGGTGGGGCTCGATGCCCCAGGGGTGGGGACATGCTCCCCGAGGGTAGTGGATGGGTTCAAAAAGTGTAACCAGATTTAAGCATTTGGAATAGATGACAGTTCGGGGGGTCGGGATGGTCTTAGTTCAGGAGACAGTTGAAGCCGAGATGCTGTGGACAGAAATTTTCTAAGTCCAAAACTTTAACATTTACTTGGTCCCGAGGTCCCAGGGGTGGGACATGCTCCCCGAGGGCAATGCATGGGTTCAATTTCTGAAGCCCGATGTAAGCATTTGGAATAGATGAGAGTTCAGGGGGTCGGGTGGGGGACATAGGTGAGGCCGAGAAGCTGTGTCAGGAATTTTCTAAGTCCAAAACTTTAACATTTACTTGGTCCTGGTGTCCCAGGGATGGGGACATGCTCCCCCAGGGTAGTGGATGGGTTCAGTATGTGTAGCCCGATGCAAGCATCTGAAATATGAGGGTTCGGCGGTCGGGCAGGCCTTGGGATCAGACTTTAACATTTACTTGGTCACGAGGGAAAACTTTCTAGACTTTAACATTTACTTGGTCCCGAGGGAAAAATTTCTAAGTCCAAAACTTTAACATTTACTTGGTCCTGCAGATAGACAGACAGATAGATAGATAGATAGATAGACAGACAGACAGATAGACGGACATCATTGTGGCACCTGTATCGAGCTTTCCGCAGCTAAAGCTACGGGCTCGATAAAACTAAAGTTGAAAAATATAGATGACGCCCCATAAAATATTCGGGTCAAAGGTCATTTTAGCCATGAGCACTCCTTACCCCAGGGCAACCAAGAATTTCGTGATTGTCGGAATCAGGGGCCTTTTTGTAGACATTTTAACCTTTTCGCAGGTGCCGCCGAGTTCAGGCATGTGCCTCCTAGTAGTGTAAGATAGATTTTACATTCTTTTTCCCAAGTTACAAATGCCAAGGTAATTTCTAAGTTCGCTGAAGGCAATCGCCTCCGAGGAGTACAAAAAACCTATCTCAAAGTGTCACCTAGTTTTGCGTAAAAGTTTAATTTATTTTTTTTTCTATTCCCAAGTGGCACATGCCATCAATATGACAATTGCTACCTGGGCCTGAGAAACAATCGAACTGAATTTTTTCCACTCCCAGCCAACAAGATGGCAATTGCCATCTGGGGTTAATCAAAGTTGATTTGCATTTTTTCTAACCTCACGAGGCATACGCCATCAGTATGGCAATTGCCGCCTAGCGCTGAAAAAAAGTTGAATTAAATTTGCCTTACCCCAGCCAATAAGATGGCAATTGCCCTTTGGGCTTGAGAAAAATGAATTGGTTTTCTCCACCCACAAGTGGCAATTGCCGCCCCAAAATCAGTAAACAGGGATGGCATGTGCTACTAAGGGCTGAAAAATAGAGAGCACATTTTATAGACCCAGGAGGCAAATACCATGGCATGTGCTACTTAGGACAGGAAAATAGAGATCACATTTTGTAGACCCAGGTGGCAAATACCAGACCATTGAATCTAAATTTTTGAGGTCAAGGCGACGTTCATCACATGCTAAAAGGTCATTGACACTTGGCCTAATTTAAGTTGTTTCTTACGAGCTCAAATGAGATCAAATATTTGACCTTGGCTAAATTAGGTCGCGGTCAAGGTCGAGGTCAAAAATAACCTCAGATTCGTACTCGGTGACTCAGAAAATACTTTAGGGCAAAGTTTCAAATCGGTGACAACACATTTTCCATGAAATATGGCTGTAAGGTGCTGAGAACGTAGGATTTGCCATACAGGAATGTGAAAAATTTTGATCCCCCAGATGGCATGCGCCATCAGTATGTCAATTGCCACCTAGATTTTAGTAGAAGTTGAAAATAATTTTTCCTACCCCAGTTGGAATATGCCAATAAGATGGCAATTGCCATTTAGGTATGGGGAATATTTATTAGATTTCTCCACCCCGAAGTGGCAATTGCCGTCCCAATATGAGCAAGTCGGGATGGCATGTGCCATTAAAGGTTGAAAAAAAAGTTTTTCCCACCCCTAAATGGCAGTTGCCGTCCACGGTGCAAGTACTAGACATGGCATGTGTCATTAAGGACTGATGAATATCAATCAGATGTATCCACCCTCAAGTGGCAATTGCCGTCCCAATATGGTAAATAGGGATCGCATGTGCCATTAAGGGTCGAAGAAAATTAATTAGTTTTCTCCACCCCAAATGACAATTGCTGCCCAGGATGGCACTTGCCATCAACGGTTGGGATAAGTTAGAGTAGTTTTCACACCACCAAGAGGCAAATGCCAGAATATTGAAAATAAGTTTTAGAGGTGAATTTCTAGGGAATCTTGTTTAAACTTCGCCCTCATGCATTAGGGTTAGGGTTTATACAAGTATAAACTGAATTTCCCAATATCAGTGTTTTGATCTGTTTACGTCACCAAAATGAGGTACCGCTTTCTGCTGGACAACTCTGTACCCGGGTGAGCTATACATCAAATAAAAACCCTTCTTTCGTTCTTTAATTTGGCGCATAACACGCCAGGGTACATTCAGCGTGGCGTAAGTGACAAGGGCAAAGTGCCCTGCTGTTTGGAATTGCAACTTAGTCATGACACTTGCCATTATTCATGATGGTCAATTCTGACTATCTATTCGTACTCGGTGCTAGGGGACATTAGCCAACTTCTTAAGAAGTTGTTTCCAACCGCCGCTACGTGGAAGCTTCCCCTAAGACCGGTCTTTTTATATCCACTAAATTTTTTTCTTTCTATTTTATACTTTTTTGTACTTTTCTTTTTATTTGCTTTAAAATTCATATTTAAAACAATCTCATGTGAAATAAGTTCATCATTAAAAATAATTGAAATAAAAAAGGCTATCAACCATTCAATGTAAAAACATTACATTTTTTGTAAAATATATTAAACATATAAAATAAAGGAGGAAGGCTTTGCACAAAAAGGAATTCATGGTTTCAAAAATAATTCAAATAATCTAAATAGAAAAGGTTATCAACCATTCAATTTATATTTTTTGTACTCTTTTTATTTGCTTTAAAATTCATATTTAAAACAATCTCATGTGAAATAAGTTCATCATTAAAAATAATTGAAATAAAAAAGGTTATCAACGATTCAATGTAAAAACATTACACTTTTTGTAAAATATATTAAACATATAAAATAAAGGAGGAAGGCTTTGCACAAAAAGGAATTCATGGTTTCAAAAATAATTCAAATAAACGTTATTTTAGAACAAAAGGCTTTCTGTGCCATTTAATTTTAAAACATAGGTAAGTTTGACCAGTGGTAGATACACAGAGGTACATATAACTTTTTATCTGCATTTTTCAAACCCCTTTTTGTTTTCTTCAAAATAAAAATATTCAAATTAATAGAAAAGGCTTCTTGCCTCTTTTCAAACTGAATGCTTTCAGTAATAAAGTCCAGAGTCTCCTTGTTTCGCCATTTGTTTCAGCTTTGGCCGCCTTGTCAATTTGCAATCTCACTCGGTCGATGAGTTTTTTGTTGTCGAACGGTTCCAGCATTTCCCCGATGTCAGGAGGCGCGAACTCCCTCATCTGTCGCATTTCTTTGAGAGTAGGCGGAATCCTCTTCTCATTATGTTCTTTTGTCATCGTGGCGGGGAGGGGGGGGGGGGTGACCGTGTATTTTTTTTCGAAAACCCGAGTAGTAGATAGTAGATGCGCGGCTCACATGGTTCAGCCGGTGGCGATTGTTCTATTTCTTCAGCCTGTGGCGATTGTTCTATTTCTGCACCAACCAGCTCTTCACGACCAGCCAGTTCAGGCCGGGCTTTGTCGGGCGAGCGGAGTGTGCCAATTCCAACTCTGTCCACTTGGGTGAGGGCATAGTTCCTGCCCTCAGTGTAAATGGAATGGCCAAGTTTCTTTGACAGTTCTCCGCGTTTGTCTGAGTGGCGGCTGCCTCTCTCTCTCTGCATTTGATACGGCGACCCACTACCGATCTATATCTGGAGTTATACATGTTGCTGAATTCTGACGAGTTAAATCTCTCGCCGGTCCTACACTTGATAAATACCCGGTCTTCTGCTCGTGTTTTATGGTCGGCAACGGTAATAACTTCTTCAATACCGTGAGAGGCATCAGCGGTCTTAACGCCGCTCATGTCGCTCAGCTTCACATTCTTTACGACGCCGCTAAAACTAACTGCGTAAATCAGGAGAGCCATCCCCAGGTAGCTAATAATTCCTTGATATTCGAATTCTTCAATGAGAACATACCCTCCCCGGCGGAGGCAGTCCAAGAGCTCTTTAGCTTCAACCGTGTTTGACGCTTCCATAACTTTCTCCACCTCTGCCGGGGTGAGCATTAGCTCAATATCTTCTTGAAGAGTTACAGCTAATCTTTTCTTTTGCTGTTTTTTTTAATTGTTTTTCCCCATCCTTTCAAGGTAGAAAAGAACTTGTCTGCTCTGGAAGCCTCCTTTCCTTTCACTTGAAGAAAGTCGCAGAAGAGTTTGAGACTACAAATGTAACTATTAATGGTGCCGGGCAATAATGTTTGCTTGTCCATTATTGGGTCAAGCCACCTTTCGAGAACTTTCTTCGGATCCAAGAGATCTTTTAGGGACCACCTCCTGGGGAAAAGTTTGGATTATGTAACTTAGCCGTGGAATTTGTAACCAAGGGCTCGCTGCGGAAATTACCGAGACTTTCGAATACAAATTTAAACTAAACCTTCCAACGAATTGGAATCTAAGAGTTGCACATAAAGCATTTTCGAGGTCGCTGATTCCGAATCAGTAGCCAGGTTTGACCCCAAGTGTGCCTCTGACATAACAAATTTGTCTTTGAAAAAATTTCCCCCACAAAGGAGTCTAACCTAAATTTTAACACCAAAATTGCACCGGGGTAGAGGGCTTTAATCATGCGTGGTCCATCTTGAAGCTTTGCATTGTAGGATTTTCGAGGTGGATGCGAACGAATCAGAGGTCACATTTGCTGTAGGCCTCGAATTTGACTCTTTGAAATGACACCAATGTCAGTTTTTGCAATAATAATGAATTGTCGATCACCACTATCGCTTAGAGTACATACGAGACGACAGTTGGGATTTTTAGCAGAGTGATTTAGGAGTGCCCCGATGTCCTGATATAGGGGAGGGTCTTGCTTGTCACGATGTCCATCCAGGAAGGTGCCATCTCGTATCTTGATCATGCGCGAAACTTTTCCAGTAGCCGTATACTCGACTTCCCTGGCGTCTGCCGTAGTGGCGTCAATAGTTTCTCCGATATATTCACATGGTTTGGCCTTCGTGAATGTCATCATTTGCGAAACGGCCATAACCCTTGGTTGGATCTATAAAGACAATTTTTGGATTGAAGGGATTCGAACGGCTAGCCGGTGTCATGCGCTGATCCCTTGTGAGAGAGATCCGGTAGCCTCGTTTAGTTCCCAGGACGACTTGATCTAATCCGGCTTGTCTTGCTTTTCGACTGAGTTGTCCAAAAAAATGGCGCTTCGATTCGGCCAAGGTGTATTATATGGTATCCGTTGTCCAGGCCTTCACCTTGCTGACGTATTCGGCGTGGACATGATCGGTTTGCATGAAAGCCTTGGAGTCAGGGTTCACCAGGTCAGGGCAATCCGATTTTGTACATCTCTGCCCGACAGAGAGACCCGACAGGCGTTGTCTTGCAGTTTCACTTGGAAGCTGAAAAAGAGTAACATACCATGTTTCAAACAGATCCATGAGACAGTGAAATCCGGCAATATATTGGTTCACTTACTTGACTTTAATGACCTGTTTCTGTCGCACATCCAACGCAAAACGCTCTAGTGAAGCCTTATAAACCCGACAGCATGTATTTTCTTTGTATTTGTTGCACAATGTGAATATTAACTGAACTACCATGTTAAGAGTCCAGAGGTTGTGCTTCCTCACAATTCACTTTTCAAATTGATCTCGGTGCAACCCGAAAGTGCATCTATGGCAACCATCTTTACCTCAGCTTTAAAACAATACTAAGATCGTGAACAGGTACAGTTATTCGGCGCGCTTATGGGACTTTAACATGGGAGCGTTTTGTGCTTGCAATAAATCACTAATAATTAAAAAAATAAGTAATAAACTGCATGTTTGCTTGGATGTGCTCGTGCCCGGAATATCCACAGACAAATGCATGGCAAAAAATTCGAGAAGAAAAGGCTCCTTACCTGTGAAATTTTCCCTATAACGCAGAGAGCGCGTTTTTCAATTTCTGTTTCGCAAAACCCAGAAAGGTATGACACTGCGGAGGGGTATTAAAATTTCGATCTTCTAAAAACCTCGGTAGGATGTGGACCGTCGCCATGATCAAATTTAGGTAACAAAAACCGCACCTTTCGCCGTATTTACTCTCACAGTCTAAAAATTGCGACCACGTGGCCATCATGAATTAACCCAGGGTTCAATGGCCAGCCCCCAATTTCACTCGTCCGAGTTACATTAAACCTAAAGTATTACCGATGTCAAAATTTGCCCTGGACAGGCCCCCGATTCAGCGCGTTTTATCTAAAATTTGACCCCGGATGCGTAATCAGCTACCCCAAAAATACTTATGTAACAGTCACACGTATACTCAATGAGGGTAACTGCAGAGGCGAGGTTCTGTTTTTCCAATTTTATTTTCACAGGAATCAGCCAGAAGGAAATCGACCCTATAAATACAATATAACAACAAATTTAATCCCGCACAATAAATCAGAATATAATAAATAATATCATAATCTTATATCATTGTCATGCACTAAACATGCCAACGGGTAATGAATGAATATGAGATGACAACGCATTCATATAATAACAAGTAAGAGAAACATTAGATTCACTCCAACCAATTATTAATACAGCCGCCATTGTTGTCGCTACGTTACGTGATTATCGTTATTGTTCAAACCAACAAACAGCGTATACTAAAAAGTTATGCAACCAATACATGAATCAAACAATGCACCCATAGACAATGCATGGTAGCCGGTACGAAATATATTTTCGCAACCCGATCCGGAACAATCGAGTACGACATTATACACAATATAAAGCTTACCCCATCTATAAGGCAGAGGCTCCCTTCACAGTGATCTGCGTATGGTATATATAATTCTCGTGACGGGTTGTTGCGTATGGTATATATAATTCTCGTGACGGGTTGAACCTAAATACACAAAATAACAAGCGTATAAATAAACACGCTTTACTGGTGCTATTCTCAATACAATGGTTCAAGAATAGAAAACAAAATGAAACTATCGCAGTAAATGACAATATTCTAAAAACTCCGATCATGCACCCAAACTTATCACACAGTCATGCGTTATCTAGATACATATTTCCCAAACATTATTTACGCATTATCTGGATACCTACTGTCCAAATAGCATAACACCTGGCAAATATATCAATCTCTCTCATTTATAACAAATATTACTAGAAAATACCCTAATACTAAAAAGACAAATAAACTAACCTGAACTATCGAATTTCTCGGATCAGCAAGCCTGTATTACGATAAGGTCCGCCCGACGGTAAAGCAAAAATGAAATGCGCACAAAATCACATAGCAAATCGGGTTAAATAGGGGACGCTCGCACGATATGCACGTACCGATAAACAGCGCATTGACCACAAGCAATAGAAAGACGGAAAAGGTAATTTGGATAAAAGATTGGAACAGGCAAAGAACACAGACACCGATAAAGGTACAGAACAGGTGAAGATTAGCATATGAATAACCCTACCTTTACGGTAGCACTGCAAAGAAACCGCAGATAAAATACCGGAGGCTCCAGACGTCAAAACCGATTATCGTCAAAATATTACATCTGCCACACTTATATGCAATTTTTGAAGTCAATCGATGAAGGTCACCCCTGATTTGACCGAGGAACAGGTACATTTATTCGGTGCGCTTATAGGACTTTAACATCGGCGGATGCCCTTTTGATACTTGATGACCCCGCGACCTATATATTGGCCTATGAAATTTGACCTGAACTCCGAACAAATTTTGTTTTCTTTACTTATTATTATAAGATCAGGGGACGTTAGCCAGCAAACGCTGTTTCCAATCGCCGGTACGTGGAACCCTCCCCTGTGGGCGATCCTTTTTTTTCTGTTTTTTTTTTGTATTTTTTTTTGTATTTTTTGTTTTGCCCTTTTTTTTCTTTTCTTTGGGCTATTTTAATTCAGGGATTTTTTTGCTCTGTCAATTTTTCCAGAGTTTCTTCATAAGCAAAATTTTCTATACAACAATTTTTTTTGTGTTTTTTGTTTTTGTTTTTTGTTTTGGTATTTTTTCCCCCGTGTATTTTTTTTGTACAATTCTTTGGGGGTTTTCTCTTTGAAAATTGTAAGCATTGAGCTTCATAATTCAAATGTTAATGTTGATGTTTTTTCTTGTGGAGGCATCTTAGTTTCAGGCGAAGTTGTTCTCTGGTGTATTTGTCAAACAGAGCCTTTCCTGCTGCTGTAGCGGACAGGACTGAAACATCTCTAGCTTTGATGCTACCCGTTTCTTGTAACCTTTTCTCACACAGTTTTTCAATCAGGTCGCTGTCCATTGTAGAAAAGGCTCGTCGACCATGTTGCACAACCTGAAAGTACAACAATAATAAACATAATCAATTTAGGCGCAAGTAAGATATGAACAATAGATGTGGACCTACTGGCATGCTCACAGCCCAGCCATCTGAATGCAGTCTTCCATTGGCTATCTATTTAACTCGGCCAAGCCGATTGTTGTGGCTTTTAATCGTCGGTGTTCATGTGATAAAATTGATCAAGGCCTGATTGTCGTTCGTTACTGAACTCATACTCACCGGTGAGGCAGCCTGATTTTCTGGTACTGCCTCTGGCTCCACTTCTATTTCCATTGGTGTCTCTGGCTCTATTTCTATTTCCGCCGCTTTATCTATATCACTCCTAAGGATTGTAGACATCTTAGGGATGACAAGCAAAGCCTCATCTGCCTGCTGGCGAAGCTGGTAGAATCTGCCCGCTGTGGCCACCTTATGCGTCATCTGAGCGGCCAGGGCTCTGTACAGCTCTGGGAATTTTTTCCGGAACTAAAAGTAAATGCATTCCTGTATATACTTATATATATGTGCACGTTTTTTCTACTAAGTCAACTGGACAGATATACAACAAAATTTAGCAGGTTAAAATATAGCAGGACGTTGCACTTTGGAAATGAAAATATTTAAATGGCTTTAAGAGGCAAATATTTACCACAGTCAATCCACTTTTTCTGATCTTCGTGGCGCTGATTTTCTGATCGTTTGTCATTTCAGGGCTCTGCTTGAGAGCCTTGGACCATATGGATGTTATACCTTGGCCGATGAGGGAGGAGGTGCACTTATTCCCGGTGGTACTTGACAGAAACACCTCCTGTCCGCTTTCTGGTTTTAGGAATTGTGGGCGAACATTTTTGAGAAAGTTGAGAAGCCTGAAATGCATCGGCTCGGTGACGGTCAGGATCACCGGGCCACTAGTTGCTGTCTTGTGATCAGTGACCTAAAATATAAAAGACAGATGTCTTCGGTATGGCAATTTTTTTTTCAGTATCATCGAGATAATAGTGGGTAAACATATTTTTTAATCCGCAGTAAAGTCACGTTTTCCCATTTTTTAGTTGCAGTTCAGTAACAATTAATATTGCTACATTAATTCGAAGAATACATCGCTAACTTACAAGGTATTGGATGTAGGTCTTGTCATCGTCGTCCTTAACTTTTTCGCCGTTTGTCAAACTTTCGGCGGTCAGGTTCCGTAAGGCACCTGACCGCTGCCAGTTTGATAGAAGAGTAGTCAATATCAGGAAATTTCTCATGTTGATGGAATCCTGGGTTGTTATCTCCATTTGGGAAAGTGTTTTGGAGTCTAAAGCTCCCTCGCAAAACTTTGCTAACTGGGTATTGAAAAAAGCCTCCACGTGTTCTGGTTTCAATCGTTTTTCTGAAAAATATAAATGATTTTCCATGGGTCAGTAAAAAATAAGCCTGTTCTGTCCTAGCTTTTAACTTTACTAACTTTATCTAAATATAGAAAATGTGAAATCAAAAAGAAAAAAAAATAAAGAATCATTATTTACTTTTGAGATGAACATGTAGATAGACACTACTAAAACTGTCAGCAGTTTCTCGTGGATTATTCTGATACTCGCTATAATCGTCACTCATCACTTTGGTCTGCCGAATTGTGGGGTCCTTTCCCGGGGCCTTCTGCCATCCTTCACATGTTTTTAATATTTTTGATGAGCTGTTGAGGCGATCTGTTTTCTCGAGGAAGATAACAAACTGTTTTAAAGATCCGATGTATGATCTGACAGTTCCTGGCGCATACAACTTCGCGGCTTCCTCCAAGAGTTCTTCCACTTGTAGTGTTGGTGAAGTTGCCTCCCAGGCTTTACGGACTTGATTAGCATGCTGCTTAGCGTTAGTTCCGTTCTTTTTCCCTCCTCCCATCGTGGACAAATGAGTTTCGAACTCTTCAATTAACTGATGACCTGAGAGCGATACGCGAGACATTTTGGATCAAAACTTTACAAACACGATATCCTTTCGGCATGAATATCGATCCAGGCAAACAGTCTAAACGGGAGATAATACCTTTTGTGATTCCTTATAGCAGGCGATATGTTGAAGCCGCTCGTATGCTAAAGGAGGAATATCAGGGCTTTGTCGGCCGAGCGGAGTGTGCCAATTCCAACTCTGTCCACTTGAGTGAGGGCATAGTTCCTGCCCTCAGTATAAATGGAATGGCCAAGTTTCTTTGACAGTTCTCCGCGTTTGTCTGGGTGGCGGCTGCCCCTCTCTCTCTGCATTTGATACGGCGACCCACTACCGATCTATATCTGGAGTTATACATGTTGCTGAATTCTGACGAGTTAAATCTCTCGCCGGTCCTACACTTGATAAATACCCGGTCTTCTGCTCGTGTTTTATGGTCGGCAACGGTAATAACTTTTTCAATACCGTGGGAGGCATGAACGGTCTTAACGCCGCTCATGTCGCTCAGCTTCACATTCGAATACAAATTTAAACTAAACCTTCCAACGAATTGGAATCTAAGAGTTGCACATAAAGCATTTTCGAGGTCGCTGATTCCGAATCAGTGGCCATGTTTGACCCCAAGTGTGCCTCTGACATAACAAATTTGTCTTTGAAAAAAATTCCCCCACAAAGGAGTCTAACCTAAATTTTAACACCAAAATTGCACCGGGGGTAGAGGGCTTTAATCATGCGTGGTCTATCTTGAAGCTTTGCATTGTAGGATTTTCGGGGTGGATGCGAACGAATCAGAGGTCAGATTTGCTATAGGCCTCGAATTTGACTCTTTGAAATGACACCAATGTCAGTTTTTGCAATAATAATGAATTGTCGATCACCACTATCGCTTGGAGTACATACGAGACGACAGTTGGGATTTTTAGCAGAGTGATTTAGGAGTGCCCCGATGTCCTTCTGATTTAGGGGAGGGCCTTGCTTGTCACGGTGTCCATCCAGGAAGGTGCCATCTCGTATCTTGATCATGCGCGAAACTTTTCCAGTAGCCGTATACTCGACTTCCCTGGTGTCTGCTGTAGTGGCATCAATAGTTTCTCCGATATATTCACATATGGTTTGGCCTTCGTGAATGTCATCATTTGCGAAACAGCCATAACCCTTGGTTGGATCTATAAACACAATTTTTGGATTGACTGGATTCGATCGGCTAGCCGGTGTCATGCGCTGATCCCTTGTGAAAGAGATCCGGTAGCCTCGTTTAGTTCCCAGGACGACTTGATCTAATCCGGCTTGTCTTGCTTTTCGACCGAGTTGTCCAAAAAAATGGCGCTTCGATTCGGCCAAGGTGTATTGTATGGTATCCGTTGTCCAGGCCTTCACCTTGCTGACGTATTCGGCGTGGACATGATCGGTTTGCATGAAAGCCTTGGAGTCCGGGTTCACCAGGTCCGGGCAATCCGATTTTGTACATCTCTGCCCGACAGAGAGACCCGACATGCGTTGTCTTGCAGTTTCACTTGGAAGCTGAAAAAGAGTAACATACCATGTTTCAAACAGATCCATGAGACAGTGAAATCCGGCAATATATTGGTTCACTTACTTGACTTTAATGACCTGTTTCTGTCGCACATCCAACGCAAAACGTTCTAGTGAAGCCTTATAAACCCGACAGCATTTATTTTCTTTGTATTTGTTGCACAATGTGAATAATATCTGAATTACCATTTTAAGAGTCCAGAGGTTGTGCTTCCTCACAATTCACTTTTCAAATTGATCTCGGTGCAACCCGAAAGTGCATCTATGGAAACCATCTTTACCTCAGCTTTAAAACAATACTAAGATCGTGAACAGGTACAGTTATTCGGCGCGCTTATGGGACTTTAACATGGGAGCGTTTTGTGCTTGCAATAAATCACTAATAATTAAAAAAATAAGTAATAAACTGCATGTTTGCTTGGATGTGCTCTTGCCCGGAACATCCACAGACAAATGCATGGCAAAAAATTCGAGAAGAAAAGGCTCCTTACCTGTGAAATTTTCCCTATAACGCGGAGAGCGCGTTTTTTAATTTCTGTTTCGCAAAACCCAGAAAGTTATGACACTGCGGAGGGGTATTAAAATTTCGATCTTCTAAAAACCTCCCTGTAGGATGTGGACCGTCGCCATGATCAAATTTAGGTAACAAAAACCGCACCTTTCGCCGTATTCACGCTCACAATCTAAGAATTGCGACCACGTGGCCATCACGAATTAACCCAGGGTTCAATGGGCAGCCCCCAATTTCACTCGTCCGAGTTACATTAAACCTAAAGTATTACCGATGTCAAAAATTGCCCTTAATATTTAAATAATAAAATTCATTAAAAGTTAATTTAACCCAGGCTTCAATAGACAGGCCCCCAATTCAGCGCGTTTTATCTAAAATTTGACCCCGGATGCGTAATCAGCTACCCCAAAAATACTTATATGCAATTTTTGAAGTCAATCGATGAAGGTCACCCCTCATTTGACCGAGGAACAGGTACATTTATTCGGCGCGCTTATGGGACTTTAACATCGGCGGATGCCCTTTTGATACTTGATGACCCCGCGACCTATACATTGGCCTATGAAATTTGACCTGAACTCCGATTTTTTTTTCTTTACTTATTATTATAAGATCAGGGGACGTTAGCCAGCCAACGCGGTTTCCAATCGCCGGTACGTGGAACCCTCCCCTGTGGGCGATCTCTTTTTTTTTGTATTTTTTTTTTGCCCTTTTCTTTTCTTAGGGCTATTTTAATTCAGGGATTTTTTTTGCTCTGTCAATTTTTTCAGAGTTTCTTCATAAGCAAATTTTCTATACAACAATTTTTTTTTGGTATTTTTTCCCCCGTTTATTTTTTTTGTACAATTCTTTGGGGGTTTTCTCTTTGAAAATTGTAAGCATTGAGCTTCATAATTCAAATGTTAATGTTGACGTTTTTTCTTGTGGAGGCATCTTAGTTTCAGGCGAAGTTGTTCTCTGGTGTATCTGTCAAACAGAGCCTTTCCTGCTGCTGTAGCGGACAGGACTGAAACATCTCTAGCTTTGATGCTACCCGTTTCTTGTAACCTTTTCTCACACAGTTTTGCAATCAGGTCGCTGTCCATTGTAGAAAAGGCTCGTCGACCATGTTGCACAACCTGAAAGTACAACAATAAACATAATCAATTTATGCGCAAGTAAGATATGAACAATAGATGTGGACCTACTGGCATGCTCACAGCCCAGCCATCTGAATGCAGTCTTCCAGTGGCTATCTATTTAACTCGGCCAAGCCGATTGTTGTGGCTTTTAATCGTCGGTGTTCATGTGATAAAATTGGTCAAGGCCTGGTTGTCGTTCGTTACTGAACTCATACTCACCGGTGAGGCACCCTGATTTTCTGGTACTGCCTCTGGCTCCACTTTTATTCCCATTGGTGTCTCTGGCTCTATTTTTATTTCCGCCGCTTTATCTATATCACTCCTAAGGATTGTAGACATCTTAGGGATGACAAGCAAAGCCTCATCTGCCTGCTGGCGAAGCTGGTAGAATCTGTCCGCTGTGGCCACCTTATGCGTCATCTGAGCGGCCAGGGCTCTGTACAGCTCTGGGAATTTTTTCCGGAACTAAAAGTAAATACATTCCTGTATATACCTATATATATGTGCACGTTTTTTCTACTAAGTCAACTGGACAGATATACAACAAAATTTAGCAGGTTAAAATATAACTGGACGTAGCACTTTGGAAATGAAAATATTTAAATGGCTTTAAGAGGCAAATATTTACCACAGTCAATCCACTTTTTCTGATCTTCGTGGCGCTGATTTTCTGATCGTTTATCATTTCAGGGCTATCCTTGAGAGCCTTGGACCATATGGATGTTATACCCTGGCCGATCAGGGAGGAGGTGCACTTATTCTCGGTGGTGCTTGACAGAAACACCTCCTGTCCGCTTTCTGGATTTAGGAATTGTGGGCGAACATTTTTGAGAAAGTTGAGAAGCCTGAAATGCATCGGCTCGGTGACGGTCAGGATCACCGGGCCACTAGATGCTGTCTTGTGATCAGTGACCTAAAATATAAAAGACATGTCTTCGGTATGGCAAAAAAATTTTCAGTATCATCGAGATAATAGTGGGTAAACATATTTTTTAATCCGCAGTAAAGTCAAGTTTTCCCATTTTTTAGTTGCAGTTCAGTAACAATTAATATTGCTACATTAATTCGAAGAATACATCGCTAACTTACAAGGTATTGGATGTAGGTCTTGTCATCGTCGTCCTTAACTTTTTCGCCGTTTGTCAAACTTTCGGCGGTCAGGTTCCGTAAGGCACCTGACCGCTGCCAATTTGATAGAAGGGTAGTCAATATCAGGAAATTTCTCATGTTGATGGAATCCTGGGTTGTTATCTCCATTTGGGAAAGTGTTTTGAAGTCTAAAGCTCCCTCGCAAAACTTTGCTAACTGGGTATTGAAAAAAGCCTCCACGTGTTCTGGTTTCAATCGTTTTTCTGAAAAATATAAATGATTTTCCATGGGTCAGTAAAAAATAAGCCTGTTCTGTCCTAGCTTTTAACTTTACTAACTTTATCTAAATATAGAAAATGTAAAATCAAAAAGAAACAAAAATAAAGAATCATCATTTACTTTGAGATGAACATGTAGATAGACACTACTAAAACTGTCAGCAGTTTTTCGTGGATTATTCTGATACTCACTATAATCGTCACTCATCAATTTGGTCTGCCGAATTGTGGCGTCCTTTCCCGGGGCCTTCTGCCATCCTTCACATATTTTTGATGAGCTGTTGAGGCGATCTGTTTTCTCGAGGAAGATAACAAACTGTTTTAAAGATCAAATAATTTGGAAATCGGGATCTCGTCATTTGATTCAGTAGTATCGCAGATATTTTTTTAAATGATCTGGTGTCCAATAGTTAGAAGCCTTGTGATTGTTATGCTGTAAAGTTTGCTGTGATCGGATAAGAATCCGATAATCTGTAGACCTTTTCTACAGAAGTAAATTCAAGTCGAAAATATGCGTAAATGTTGCCAATTTTGGGGTTAGGGCAATACTGAATTGGCCTGCTTCACTTTAGACGCAAACTTCATATAGTTTGTTGTATTTACTCGGTAGTATAGGGTATAGGATAGGGGCGAATGCCAAATTCGTTACCAAATAATAAAAATTAACAGACTTATGAGCAAATTACAACACATATAAGGGAAGTGGGAAGAGGTGCCGACATACTGACTGCGTCACATGACTTCACAGAATAGTCCTTTGGTTAACCTATTCTAAAGCACATACCAAGAATCTAACGATTCGTGATATGTGTTGTATCTCAGGTACGCTTTTATTGTACCTGTTCATGTGGCAACTTGGATGATATGACCACACGGCCCTAGCACCGGCATAAGCGGTATTAGATACAAATCTAGAGAGCTATGATGGAAATGCTCTGACAACTCGTATACTGGTAATTGGTGAGCTGTTTCGCTGTGACAACTCGTACATTGGAGATTGGTGAGCTGTATCGTCGTCAGATGTAAATGACGGCATTTAACACAAAAGACTAGCCTGTAAGGCCCGATGTCGACCCAGCATCAACTTCCCACAAAATGCCAACATAACCGATCATTTTTGTGATGATTTTGTCAAATAATTTCGAAAATCGGGATTCTAAAGGGTGTCCGTCTCTCGTCATTTGATTCAGAAGTATCGCAGATATTTTTTAAAACGATCTGCATGGTGTCCAATAGATAGAAGCCTTGTGATTGTTATCCTGTAAAGTTTGCTGTGATCGGATAAGCATTCGATAATCTGTAGATTTTTTCTACAGAAGTAAATTCAAGTCGAAAATATGCGTAAACGTTGCCAATTTTGGTGTTAGGGCAATACTGATTTGGCCTGCTTCACTTTAGACGCAAACTTCATATAGTTTGTTGTATTTATTCAGTAGTATAGGGTAGTGAAAAGGGGCCAATGCCAAATTCGGTACCAGATAATAAAAATTAACAGACTTATGAGCAAATAGCCGATCATTTTTGTGGTGATTTTGTCAAATAAATTCGAAAATCGGGATTCTAAAGGGTGTCCGTCTCTCGTCATTTGATTCAGAAGTACCGCAGATATTTTTTAGTTCGAACAGGTATCCAATAGATAAAAGACTGGTGATTGTTATGCTGTAAAGTTTCCTGTGATCGGATAAGAATCCGATAATCTGTAGACCTTTTCTACAGAAGTAAATTCATGTCGAAAATATGCGTAAATGTTGCCAATTTTGGGGTTAGGGCCATACTGAATTGGCCTGCTTCACTTTAGACGCAAACTTCATATAGTTTGTTGTATTTACTCAGTAGTATAGGTATAGGATAGGGGCGAATGGCAAATTCGTTAACAAATAATAAAAATTAACAGACTTAGGAGCAAATAACCCATCCTTCTTGTGATGATTTTGTCAAATAACTTCGAAAATCGAGATTCTAAAAGGTGTCTGTCTCTCGTCATTTGATTCAGAAGTATCGCAGATATCTTTTAAAACCATCTCGTGTCCAATAGATAGAAGACGTGTGATTGTTATGCCGTAAAGTTTGCTGTGATCGGAAATCTGTAGATTTTCTGTAGACCTTTTCTACAGAAGTAAATTCGAGTCGAAAATATGCGTAAATGTTGCCAATTTTGGGGTTAGGGCAATACTGAATTGGCCTGCTTCACTTTAGACGCAAACTTCATATAGTTTGTTGTATTTACTCAGTAGTATAGGGTATAGAAAAGGGGCGAATGCCAAATTCGGTACCAAATAATAAAAATTAACAGACTTATGAGCAAATAACCGATCATTTTTGTGATGATTTTGTCAAATAATTTCGAAAATCGGGATTCTAAAGGGTGTCCGTCTCTCGTCATATGGTTCAGAAGTATCCCAGACATCTTTTAAAACCATCTCGTGTCCAATAGATAAAAGACTTGTGATTGTTATGCTGTAAAATGATCGGATAAGCATTTGATAATCTGTAGATTTTTTCTACAGAAGTAAATTCAAGTCGAAAATATGCGTAAATGTTGCCAGTTTTGGGTTAGGTCAATACTGAATTGGCCTGCTTCACTTTAGATGCAAACTTCATATAGTTTGTTGTATTTATTCAGTAGTATAGGTATAGGATAGGGGCGAATGCCAAATTGGGTACCAAATAATAAAAATTAACAGACTTATGAGTAAATAACCGATCATTTTTGTGGTGATTTTGTCAAATAATTTCGAAAATCAGGATTCGGAAGGGTGTCCGTCTCTCGTCATTTCATTCAGAAGTATCGCAAATATTTTTTAAAGCGAACCCGTGTCCAATAGATAAAAGACTGGTGATTGTTATGCTGTAAAGTTTGCTATGATCGGATAAGAATCCGATAATCTGTAGACCTTTTCTACAGAAGTAAATTCAAGTCGAAAATATGCGTAAATGTTGCCAATTTTGGGGTTAGGGCAATACTGAATTGGCCTGCTTCACTTTAGACGCAAACTTCATATAGTTTGTTGTATTTACTCAGTAGTATAGGGTATAGGATAGGGGCGAATGCCAAATTCGTTACCAAATAATAAAAATTAACAGACTTATAAGCAAATAACCGATCATTTTTGTGATGATTTTGTCAAATAATTTCGAAAATCGGGATTCTAAAGGGTGTCCGTCTCTCGTCATTTGATTCAGAAGTATCGCAGATATTTTTTAAAACGATCTGGTGTCCAATAGATAGAAGCCTTGTGATTGTTATCCTGTAAAGTTTGCTGTGATCGGATAAGCATTCGATAATCTGTAGATTTTTTCTACAGAAGTAAATTCAAGTCGAAAATATGCGTAAACGTTGCCAATTTTGGGGTTAGGGCAATACTGCTTTGGCCTGCTTCACTTTAGACGCAAACTTCATATAGTTTGTTGTATTTATTCAGTAGTATAGGGTAGTGAAAAGGGGCGAATGCCAAATTCGGTATCAGATAATAAAAATTAACAGACTTATGAGCAAATAGCCGATCATTTTTGTGGTGATTTTGTCAAATAAATTCGAAAATCGGGATTCTAAAGGGTGTCCGTCTCTCGTCATTTGATTCAGAAGTACCGCAGATATTTTTTAGATCGAACCGGTGTCCTGTGATCGGATAAGAATCCGATAATCTGTAGACCTTTTCTACAGAAGTAAATTCATGTCGAAAATATGCGTAAATGTTGCCAATTTTGGGGTTAGGGCCATACTGAATTGGCCTGCTTCACTTTAGACGCAAACTTCATATAGTTTGTTGTATTTACTCAGTAATATAGGTATAGGATAGGGGCGAATGGCAAATTCGTTAACAAATAATAAAAATTAACAGACTTATGAGCAAATAACCCATCCTTTTTGTGATGATTTTGTCAAATAACTTCGAAAATCGGGATTCTAAAAGGTGTCTGTCTCTCGTCATTTGATTCAGAAGTATCGCAGATATCTTTTAAAACCATCTCGTGTCCAATAGATAGAAGACTTGTGATTGTTATGCCGTAAAGTTTGCTGTGATCGGAAATCTGTAGATTTTTTATACAGAAGTAAATTCAAGTCGAAAATATGCGTAAATGTTGCCAATTTTGGGGTTAGGGCAATGCTGAATTGAGCTGCTTCACTTTTAGACGCAAACTTCATATAGTTTGTTGTATTTATTCAGTAGTATAGGGTATAGAAAAGGGGCGAATGCCAAATTGGGTACCAAATAATAAAAATTAACACACTTATGAGCAAATAGCCGATCATTTTTGTGGTGATTTTTGTCAAATAATTTCCAAAATCGGGCTTCTGAAGGGTGCCCGTCTCTCGTCATTTGATTCAGAAGTATCGCAGATATTTTTTAAAGCGAACCGGTGTCCAATGGATGAAAGGCTTGTGATTGTTATGCTGTAAAGTTTTCTGTGATCGGATAAGAATTCGATAATCTGTAGATCTTTTCTACGGAAGTAAATTCGAGTCGAAAATATGCGTAAATGTTGCCAATTTTGGGGTTAGGGCAATACTGAATTGGCCTGCTTCACTTTAGATGCAAACTTCATATAGTTTGTTGTATTTACTCAGTAGTATAGGGTATAGGATAGGGGCGAATGCCAAATTCGTTACCAAATAATAAAAATCAACAGACTTATGAGCAAATAGCCGATCATTTTTGTGATGATTTTGTCAAATAATTTCGAAAATCGGGATTCTAAAGGGTGTCCGTCTCTCGTCATATGATTCAGAAGTATCCCAGACATCTTTTAAAACCATCTCGTGTCCAATAGATAGAAGACTTGTGATTGTTTTGCTGTAAAATGATCGGAAAAGCATTCGATAATCTGTAGATTTTTTCTACAGAAGTAAATTGAAGTCGAAAATATGCGTAAATGTTGCCAATTTTGGGGTTAGGGCAATACTGAATTGGCCTGCTTCACTTTAGACGCAAACTTCATATAGTTTGTTGTATTTACTCAGTAGTATAGGGTATAGGATAGGGGCGAATGCCAAATTCGTTACCAAATAATAAAAATTAACAGACTTATGAGCAAATAACCGATCATTTTTGTGATGATTTTGTCAAATAATTTCGAGTGTCCGTCTCTCGTCATTTGATTCAGAAGTATCGCAGATATTTTTTAAAGCGAACCCGTGTCCAATAGATAAAAGACTGGTGATTGTTATGCTGTAAAGTTTGCTGTGATCGGATAAGAATCCGATAATCTGTAGACCTTTTCTACAGAAGTAAATTCAAGTCGAAAATATGCGTAAATGTTGCCAATTTTGGGGTTAGGGCAATACTGAATTGGCCTGCTTCACTTTAGACGCAAACTTCATATAGTTTGTTGTATTTACTCGGTAGTATAGGGTATAGGATAGGGGCGAATGCCAAATTCGTTACCAAATAATAAAAATTAACAGACTTATGAGCAAATAACCGATCATTTTTGTGATGATTTTGTCAAATAATTTCGAAAATCGGGATTCTAAAGGGTGTCCGTCTCTCGTCATTTGATTCAGAAGTATCGCAGATATTTTTTAAAACGATCTGGTGTCCAATAGATAGAAGCCTTGTGATTGTTATCCTGTAAAGTTTGCTGTGATCGGATAAGCATTCGATAATCTGTAGATTTTTTCTACAGAAGTAAATTCAAGTCGAAAATATGCGTAAACGTTGCCAATTTTGGGGTTAGGGCAATACTGCTTTGGCCTGCTTCACTTTAGACGCAAACTTCATATAGTTTGTTGTATTTATTCAGTAGTATAGGGTAGTGAAAAGGGGCGAATGCCAAATTCGGTATCAGATAATAAAAATTAACAGACTTATGAGCAAATAGCCGATCATTTTTGTGGTGATTTTGTCAAATAAATTCGAAAATCGGGATTCTAAAGGGTGTCCGTCTCTCGTCATTTGATTCAGAAGTACCGCAGATATTTTTTAGATCGAACCGGTGTCCTGTGATCGGATAAGAATCCGATAATCTGTAGACCTTTTCTACAGAAGTAAATTCAAGTCGAAAATATGCGTAAATGTTCCCAATTTTGGGGTTAGGGCAATACTGAATTGGCCTGCTTCACTTTAGACGCAAACTTCATATAGTTTGTTGTATTTACTCAGTAGTATAGTGTATAGGATAGGGGCGAATGCCAAATTCGTTACCAAATAATAAAAATTAACAAACTTGTGAGCAAATAACCGATCATTTTTGTGATGATTTTGTCAAATAATTTCGAGAATCGGGATTCTAACGGTTGTCCGTCCCTCGTCATATGTTTCAGAAGTATCGCAGATATTTTTTAAAATGATCTGGTGTCCAATAGATAGAAGCCTTGTGATTGTTATGCTGTAAAGTTTGCTGTGATCGGATAAGCATTCGATAATCTGTAGATTTTTTCTACAGAAGTAAATTCAAGTCGTAGATATGCGTAAATGTTGCCAATTTTGGGGTTAGGGCAATACTGAATTGGCCTGCTTCACTTTAGACGCAAACTTCATATAGTTTGTTGTATTTACTCAGTAGTATAGGATAGGGGCGAATGCCAATTTCGTTACCAAATAATAAAAATTAACAGAATTATGAGCAAAGAACCGGTTATTTTTGTGATGATTTTGTGAAATAATTTCGAAAATCGGGATTCTGAAGGGTGTCAGTCTGTCGTCATTTGATTCAGAAGTATCGCAGATATTTTTTAAAACGATCTGGTGTCCAATAGATAGAAGCGTTGTGATTGTTATGCTGTAAAGTTTGCTGTGATCGGATAAGAATCCGATAATCTGTAGACCTTTTCTACAGAAGTAAATTCATGTCGAAAATATGCGTAAATGTTGCCAATCGTCACCTGGCTGCACACTTAGCCCAGAAGGTGTAAATTACACCTCTATGGGGTGTAAATGGCTTGTCCCAGGGCTAACACCATTTTGGGTGCGAATTAACACCTTCTCCGAAAGGTGTAAATTTACACCTTCTCGAAAAGGTGTTAAATTACACCTTTTTTGCTCACATTACACCTTCCATGGGTGTTCATTCACACCTTCTGAATAAAATTTGCACCTTCCAGACAAATTTATAAGCATATTTTGGGGGGAACCCAGCATCCCATGGGTGTTTATTTACACCTTTTGGCCACAACTAAACCTTTCAGTGGTGTTAATTTACACCTTTTCAACAGAATTACACCTTCTTTGGGTGTTTATTCACACCTTTTGAGCAAATTTGTATCATCTATGGGTGCTAAAATACACCTTCTGGTGATCATTCCATCTTCCAGGGGTGTTAAATCACACCTTATTGGTAAGTATTACACCTTTCATCGGTGTTAATTTACACCTTTTGACCGAGATTATGCCCTATTGGGTGTTTATTTACACCTTTTGGCCAAAATTAAACCTTCTAGGGGTGCTAAAATACACCTTCTGGAGACAATTCCATCTTCCAAGGGTGTTAAAACACACCCATTTCGTGAGAATTACACCTTCAAAAGGTGTTAATTTGCACCTTTTAGTGAGAATTAGTGGTGTTCGTACCACCCAGTAATGGCTCATGATATATTTTATTAAGGAAATCACAAAAAACACATTTACATTGGTCTTTTCATGTTAGCCCTCCCTAATATCATAGTTCACTCTCAATCTGTGGGTGAAGAGATGTTCATATACACACCCACTTTCTCGGGGTGTTCTGACCCAAGTTGTATGAAATTATGTTCATATACACACCCGCTTTCTCGGTGTGTCCTGACCCTACAGTAGCCTGAGTTGTACGTATATATGAGTATGCTAGCACATCTTCATAGATGTGTACTAATGTACCTCAGAGCCAGTGTTTCGAATTACCAGCGTCTAGTCCGTCATTCATAATCCAGCCGTCGTCCATTAGAGAATATCCGCGTCCATAATCCGAAGACCTATTCTATTTTCCATATAACAGTATTAGCACCAAATTCAAAAAGACAATCATAGTATACATAAACATAGGCTTGTTTCCTGCAAGAGAGAAATCCCGAAATCTTTCGGGAATATAACCCGAAATCACGTTCTCTTATGGTAGTCGTCGGAATGAATGATAATCCCCGGGATAGCAGAAAAATATCATGATCTGTTAACATCAGACTTGAGATACTAGTATTTCTAATATATGTCTTGGCTGTTGCCAGTCTCGAGAGGTAGATTTACGTAGACATGTTTTGACATAATTAATATGTCTCTGCTTCTTGTAGCGTTTTCTCTGTTTACTAGAGAAGCGTCTTGTTTTCATTCTGTCTCTAATGAGTTAGAACGAATCAGTTGATATACAGCGTTAGTTAGAACGAATCAGTTGATATACAGCGTTTGTTGTAGTCATGATACTAATCTTCTCAATCAAGGTCGCAGTACTTCTTGTGGCGTTTTCTCTGTTTACTAGAGAAGCGTCTTTTCATTCTGTCTCTAATGAGTTAGAACGAATCAGTTGATATACAGCGTTTGTTGTAGTCATGATACTAATCTTCTCAATCAAGGTCGCAGGACTTCTTGTAGCGTTTCTTTGTTTACTAGAGAAGTGTGTTGTTTTCATTCTGTCTCTAATGAGTTAGAACGAATCAGCTGGTATACGGCGTTTGTCTATCAGGATACATGTACTAATCTTCTCAATCAAGGTCCCAGGAATAACTGACTGTATATTCTCAGTATGTTAACGTCTGGCCTAATCCGGTAACATTTGATAGGTGGACGGAGACAAAGGAGTTATCGCTGATAGGTTATAGCTGCGCGTTCCTGATTGGCTGAATCTGCGTCAGTTGATTGGCTAATTATGGTGCCTGGGTTAAATGCCTTGTACGCTAGAATCCCTCCAAGCTCTTATCGACTGGAGTATTTAACTGTATCAAATTGCGGATACGATGCATAATCTGCGGATACCCACCTATGTCTTAGTGCTTAGCATGATGCTTGTAGCCACATGCATGACTTCCACTGGAAAATGCGTAAATCAGTTGCGGGATGAGAAATATGAAATCGAAACACTAAACTCTTGAGTATATATACTCATATATATGTTAAACAGTCGTTTTTGTTTCGTCACACTGGTACTAATTTCAAAGTTAACAGTGACATGAACTGCAGCTCGCAAAATTTGTTGTATTTCATTTCTTGGAATGGATGTGACAAAACGAATATCGGTGAAACTAGGGATTTGGTGAGAAATAGAGTTAGGGTCCATCATCAACAAATTAATACGCCTGCATTAAAACACCTAAAAGTCAGCAAACACAAAGCCGATTGTGCAGTTCATCTTGAAACTAAATTCAGTATTTTACCCTTCTCATGCTTTTACAAAATGAAAACAGATGACAACATCAGGCGACAGACGATGGAACAATACTTTATTAGCAAATTCCGATGTGAATTAAACTGTTGAATTGTTATACTAGAATTGTTAAAACAGATTAGTTAATTAACGCCAGTGTCAGTCAAGTTATTGAAGTGGGAGCAGACGTAATTGTATAGCATTGAACGGTCTGTCTGAGCAGGTAAATAAGCCGTTGCAGATTATATCACACAACGACTATGACAAACACAAGGACTACTGTAATTGGTTATTGTAATCGTAACTTTTTCGAGATCTCCTGAAAACTTGTAAAAACTTGTTTAAACTTGTAAAAAAACTTGTCCAACGGACATGCATCTGTTTGTATATATAAACTTTGTACATTCGTATTGTATCAATATTACAAACGGGTATCATGCTATTGAAAAGTGGGTGAAACCACGATACCGGTTTAGCAGTATAATATACAGTTTTAGATCATATTCTACATTATGTGTGTAGTGTTTTTGTCTATATATTAACATATATGTGTTTAAGCCACGATGGGCGATGGTCATATATGTCCGGTCATAACAGCACTGGTATAAGTATTTCGGAGTATAGAAAAAACGGCTATGCGCAATTTATCGTAATGGAAGTTTGTTTGAAGTAATATCGGGTCGGCTTATATTGGAAATGGTGGACAACATGGGAAGCGAAACCATGCTTATTTACAAATTCATGAACAATAGAAGCGAGGCATATATTGTTAGGCATTGGCAGAATAAACTCAAAAATTAATTGAGCAATAGAATCATCACCGATATGTATAGTTTAACAAAAACTTTGTGTCAGCGTCAAAGAGATATGAGATAAAGGCAGGCCGCGGATTATGATCAGGGTGTGTTAATAGGGGTCGTTTCCGGACAGGATGGTAATCATTACTTGATCAAGTAATAATTTGTGACGATAATCGCACAATTGTTAATTGGTAACATGCACAACAAGCTGTCAAGATTATCACTTCGAACCGTTTAGCCTATTTCACACCTTCCGGTCTCAGTGGATCAATCAAAGCCTATAATTTGTACAGCTCCCGTTGTATTCACTGCTTATTGTGCAATTCCCCCATTGAAATGAAGTTGAAAATCACTTTATCTGATAGCTAAGCAGTTACCAGCACTGTAGATATCGATCTGATAGCTTCTTACATTGGTCGACAAACAACGTGCTTTTGTCGACTCTGCATGATACATAATATTTACTGTTGATATTCAAAACCCCAGCTCGTTTTTTTTAAATAATATTTCCGTTATAATTTTTGCTCAAATGTTAGAGAGACTGGTCAAATTGTTAGATCCATTGATTTAATTTTGTGCGGAAAGTTGGGAATTTTGATGGTTTACCGTAAGCATGACGAGGAAATACATTTCCTCAACATAGAAATTAAGTTCCAAATGTGTATGGAAAATTAAGTATTTACACCTTTTTAACACCTTTCAATAAATTTACACCTTTACGGGTGTAAAATCAGGGTTGGAATCAATCTTCATACATTTGCACCTTTTCTACACCTTATTTACACCTCCTAAGGGTGTAAACATGAACCCAGAAGGTGTAAACGTTTGATTTACACCTTTTTTGCACCTTTTCTACACCTTCTGAGGTTAGAGTGTGATGTGCTGTTGGACATTTTTTTCTTTTTTCATACCTCCATCAATTCCTCTCAAATGCTTACTAAATTTCCTAAGCCATTTTCTAGCTAATCGAGGCAATGATTCCTCGTCTTCGGAATCGGAAGTGTCGGATCTGTTGGGGTCAGTAAATGCCGCCGCACCCTGGTGCTCCTCCCTGCTTGTGGAGGGCTGTGCTGTTGTTCCATCTTCTTCCTCCACCTCCATATCGCTCTCTTCTCTCCCTTTAATTATTTCCTCTTATTCTCTCTCCCTTATAATTTCACTTTTCTCCTGATAGTGTTGGTCGAGGAATTCTTCATATAGACAGAAAGGGAAAGAGGAAGAAATCGTTATACGTTTACCTATACACAAATGTAAAGCAGAATGACATATTTTGATATTCAATATAAGCGCCTAACGCTAACCTTAACATCTCATTTCATACTTACGATTGTACAGTTTCGTTCCACGCTTGATTCCGTGACCCAACGATAAATGCTTGTCCACTCTAACGAAAGGTTTTTCGCAAATTGGGCAATCATATTTTCGTGCCTCTGTGGTAGCAAACTGTGCAAATTTTCTTCCCTTATGAATAGCACGGTGGTGTCTCCGCAAATCCCTCACGGGACGGTCACATATTTCACATTTGTGTCTCTTCCTCGGCTGAGCCGAGGTCTGCCTCCTGATTGGCCGTCTCATTGACAAACGGTAGCGTTTTTTTTTCACATCCGTTTTCTTCTTCTTTTCTAACTTCGGCTTCGGCTCGTCCGACATACTAGAGGAGTCTTCAAAGAGGGACTCACTGTCCATCATCTTCTGAAATTGAAGTATTTGTAATATACTTATATGCAAATTGTTAAGTCAATCGATGCAGGTCCACTCTCATTTGACCCTAAATGCGCATTTTGCATTTATGTCACGTGTCGCAATTTAAACAGAAAATACCCGTACCGCCTTGAAAGTAATCATATTCCTCCGCCCTTGAGCCAGGCTTTCGAACAAGACCTCGTTGAGTTAAATGGGATAAAAAAAATTGAATCTAGAGCAATTTGATTTTTTCACAAAATAAATAAAAATCAATTTAACCCAGGCTTTAATGGGCAGCCCCCAATTCCACTGTTCCGAATTACACTAAACTTCGTCATAAAGTATTATGGATGACGTAGATCACGAATCCGGTGTCAGCTTTTGAAAAAAAAAAATCTTAATTATTGAAAAAAATTAACACAGGCTTCAATGGGCAGCCCCCCAATTCCACGGTTCCGAATTACACTAAATTTCGTCCTAAAGTACTATGGATGGCGTATATCACGAATCTGACGTCAGCTTTTGAAAATAATTTTTTCTTAATTATTGAAAAATTAAATTCATTAAAAATCAATTTAACCCAGGCTTCAATGGGAAGCCCCCAATTCCACTGTTCCGAATTACACAAAACTTCGTCCTAAAGTACTATGGATGACGTAGATCACGAATCCGAGGTCAGCTTTCGAAAATATTTTTTTTCTTAATTATTGAAAAATTAAATTCTTTAAAAATCAATTTAACCGAGGCTTCAATGGGCAGCCCCCAATTCCACTGTTCCGAATTACACTAAACTTCGTCCTAAAGTATTATGGATGACGTAGATTACGAATCCGAGGTCAGCTTTTGAAAATAATTTTTTTTTTAATTATTGAAAAATTAAATTCATTAAAAATCAATTTAACCCAGGCTTCAATGGGCAGCCCCCAATTCCACTGTTCCGAATTACACTAAACTTCGTCCTAAAGTACTATGGATGACGTAGATCACGAATCCGAGGTCAGCTTTTGAAAATATTTTTTTCTTAATTATTGAAAAATTAAATTCATTAAAAATCAATTTAACCCAGGCTTCAATGGGCAGCCCCCAATTCCACTGTTCCGAATTACACTAAACTTCGTCCTAAAGTACTATGGATGACGTAGATCACGAATCGTAGGACAGAATTGTCATTAACAGCGTCCTTGACCGTAGTATATATCATAATATAGGCTAATAGTACTAATTCTAATACCCCTAGACATAATAAGTAGGTCATAGGTTAAAATCTATGGCATGTGCGTGTGCCCTGTTCTCCGAACTACAAGTTATTAAAATATTATGCCCGGCGTATGTCTCAATCTCGCTCTAGCGATCGATGAACAGGTACAATTATTCGGGGTTCTTATGGGACTTTAACATGGGAGCGTTTTATGTTTGCAATAAATCACTAATAATTCTAAAAATAAGTAATAAACTGCATGTTTGCTTGAATGTGCTAGTGCCCGGAACATTCACGGACAAATGTATGGCAAAAAATTTAAGAAAAGGATCCTTACCTGTCAAATCTTTGTTGTGAGACGGAGCGCAGTTTTAGTGTTTCTCCTTTGCAAACCCGACAAAGTTATGAGGGTCTGCGTAGGGGTATTACAATTTCATTTTTTTTAAACTTGCTATAGGATGTGGACCGTCCATATGATCAAATTTAGTTAAAGAAAACTGTACCTTGTAGTCATATTTCTCCGTATTTACGCTATACAAACAATAAATCCAACAAAAAATCAAAAACCACGTGGCGATAAGAATTAACCTAGGTTTCAATGGGCAGCTCCAAATTCCACTGTTCTGAATCACACTAAACTTCGTCCTAAAGTATTATCGTGGACGTAGATCACAAATCCGAGGTCAGCTTTTGAAAATAATTTTTTTCTTAATTATTAAATAATTAAATTCTTTAAAACCAATTTAACCCAGGCTTCAATGGGCAGCCCCCAATTCCACTGTTCCGAATTACACTAAACTTCGTCCTAAAGTATTATGGATGACGTAGATCACGAATCCGAGGTCAGCTTTTGAAAATAATTTTTTTCTTAATTATTAAATTCATTAAAATCAATTTAACCCAGGCTTCAATGGGCAGCCCCCAATTCCACTGTTCCGAATTACACTAAACTTCGTCCTAAAGTATTATGGATGACGTTGATCACGAATCCGATGTCAGCTTTTGAAAATAATTTTATTCTTAATTATTAAATAATTAAATTCATTAAAATCAATTTAACCCAGGCTTCAATGGGCAGCTCCCAATTCCACTGTTCCGAATTACACTAAACTTTGCTCTAAAGTAATATCGGGGTCACTGATTACGAATCCGAGGTCAAAATTGACCCATACCTCAAACTTTTTTTTAACGAATTTTTGAAATATTGAAAATCGAACCAGCCTAACCAGGCGAAATTTGAGTCGAAAATTCGAACTTCACCGATTTACCTCAAACTTTGTACTAAAGTATTTTGGAGGTCAAGGATTACGAATCCGAGGCCAGATTTGACCTTTAGGGTGACCTTGACCTCGATATTGACGATCAAATATTTGATATGACTTTGGACTTGTCGCAAGTCAGAAGATATAGGCGGACGACCTTGATCTTTTGATATGTGATGACCCATTGACCTCTGCGTTGACCCTTGACCTTTGACCTTGGGTTTAGAAAAACGATAGTACAATCGGAATGCTCTATTGCAAATTTGACCTGGAGGTCAAGGTCATGGGTGGACGCAGAGTTCAATGGGTCATTACATATCAAAAGGTCAAGTTTGTCCGCTTATATTTTGTCACCTTCCCACAAGGTCAAAGTCATACCAAATTTTCGTTTCTCCAATTCAAGGTCAAGGTCAAATCTGACTTCAGATTCGTGACCTATGACCTCGATATAGCCTTAGTACCAAGTTTGAGGACAATCGGCGAAGGTCGAATTTTGGAGGTCAAAATTCGAACTTCACCGATTTACCTCAAACTGTGTACCAAAGTATTCTGGAGGTCAAGGATCACGAATCCGAGGTCAGACTTTGAAAATAAATTTTACCTTAATTATTAAATAATTAAATTGATTAAAATCAATTTAACCCAGGCTTCCAAGTCCATTATTTAGGTCAGTTCTAGGTCCATCTCAAGTTAGGGGTTACGTCCTAGTAGAGGCTGACGAGAACTGTACCACAACTCAAGATCAGAGTCCTAGCGCTCCTGGTAAACATTTTGTGGCTTTGTCAAATTTTCGATTTTTTTTCAAGGTCACTGTAAAGGTCAGTGTCAGGTCGAAGGTCAGAGATGTTCTAATATTTGTAGTACATGCCCCATGACCTTTTACACGGCATAGGCTTGAGATCGACGTCTTAATTTTCGTGACCTCGAAAATTTTAACATTATGTCACGTGTCGCAATTTAAACAGAAAGTACCCCTAGCGCCTTGAAAGTAACCATAATTTTTTAGTCCATTTAGCAAATTTTCAGTATTTCAAAAATTATTATAAAAATTTAAATTCTATAAAAAAAGTAGGGGATGTTAGCCGCCAAAAGGCGTTGCCCGATCGTCGCTACGTGGAAGCCTCCCCAATAGACAATCTTTTTTTTGCCCTTCTTGGGTCTTTTTGTTTTGTTTTGTTTTTTTTTATATTTTTTTTGCCCTGTCTTTGGGTCTTTTGTTTTTTTTAAAATTTTTTGTTTTGCCCTGTCTTTGGGTCTTTTTTTCTTTTTTTAGAAAAAACATAAATGAAATTTGTCACTGTCGTTTATGGCCGTGCACGCTCCACCATCCCTTATCATCTTTTCTGCCGACCACCTTCACCAACAAATCCCTGACCACCTATAAAATAAAAAATACCATGTATGCCATGTAGTAACGGACAAGTGACAGCACTTTATCTTTGTTTGTAACAGTTGAATGACAGCGCTTTATTCAGTACTTACATTTATTACAGCTGCTGGAGGGGCTGGAGGTGTTGGAGATGCTGGAGGCTGCTTACATTGTTGAGGAGGCTCGTCATTCGTTTTGTGACCTGGCCCTGTTTGTGAGCCAGTTGTGGTTAAATCTAATCCCATAGTTTGTGTTGAAACATTACAATTCGAGATGCCGCCCATCATCGTCATCGTGCTGGCGTCCGCCCACCACCCGTCTTGAGAACTCATTCCTGCCATCTTAAAATAAGACATAAAACAGTACCAAAACTGATCTCATATTTGTAATCAGTGAACATGCAAATTTCTAAGTCAATCTATGAAGGTCCACCCTCATTTGACCCTAAATGCGCATTTTGCATCGAAATTTGACCCTCATCCATTGACTTAAAAATTTGCACATAAGTACTTTCGAGGGCACTGATCATGAATCCGACTTCAAATTTTAGAATAAATTTGATCTTAATAATTAAATAATGAAATTCAATAAAAATCAATTCAACCCAGGCTTCAATGGGCAGACCCCAATTTCACTGTTCCGAATTACACTAAACTTCGTCATAAGTATTATGGATGGCGTAGATCACGAATCCGTTGTCAGATTTTGAAAATAAATTTTACCTTATTTATTAAATAATTAAACTCATGAAAAATCAATTTAACCCAGGCTTCAATGGGCAGACCCCAATTTCACTGTTCCGAATTACACTAAACTTCGTCCTAAAGTATTATGGAGCACGTAGATTACGAATCCGAGGTCAGATTTTGAAAATAAATTTTACTTTAATTATTAAATAATTAAATTTATTAAAATCAGTTTAACCCAGGCTTCTATGGACAGACATTTTGACATTTACATTTTGCATTTTGACCCTGACTTGCGAGATTTGAATTGGAAAACATAAACCCGTACCTCTATGCACAACTACATTTTCTCAGCTATCCATAGAGGTGCGAATCATGTTTGTGTGTGCAATGGGTGTCGCAAACTGGCGGTCACAACATGCCAAGGGTCGGCGTTACATGTAGAATTTGTCACTGTATTGCTACATATAGCCCATGTGGAAAAATGGACCGCCTTCTGCTCGTCAACATAGTTGAACATAAAAAAAATATAAAAAAACACTAAATAATGGGCTTTCATTTGATGTATCGCACCTCCGCATATTATCAAGAATTCCACAGTATATACAATTATTACACTTTGGCAAACTGGGCACAAGTGTTAGATGCTCATCTCACGGGTCATCCCAATTCCAATCATATGCCCATTGCTCATATCTTAAGGGGACGTTAGCCAGCATAGAGCTGTTTCCAACCGTGGCTGCGTGGAAGCCTCCCCAGTGCACGGTCTTGTTTTTTTTTGTGGGGCATAAAACTTCCCACTTTTTTTAAATTTTTTTTTATGGGGCATAAAACTTTCCACTTTCTTTTTTTTGTGGGGAATAAAACTTCCCATCTTTTTGTGTTTTTTTTTGTGCTTTCACAATATGGTCATGTTACTCTATAGTTAACTATCAACAAGGATCAAAACGAACAGTTTTACACTCGCCTTGTCAATCATATACCCAACTTTCCAATCCTTTCCGTTTGTCTCCATAGTCCCATGTAAATTCTTCACCACGACAGACTTGTTTCCTGGTCTGTAAATAACATCTATTTAACCCCCCAACAAAGGTCATTTTCAAAACACAGTTTGGATTTTTTAAAGAATGATTCGCACATGACCCAGGATTGTCTGTACCGGAAGAAAACGGTCGTCCGTACTCGGATACGTTTCCATCCAATGCCTTGCTGTCTCGGAGGAAGATAATGCGCGGTAGATATTCTTGGGCAGCGTAATTGGACTCTCGCGCGTGACCTTCACTTGAGGAAGTAATCTGACCTCGATACTCACACACTATTTGTCCTTTTTCTAATCCTTGACTGGCAACTAGTCCAAAGCCTCGTGTGCTATTTAAATACACTATCTTGAAGCGGCTGTCACGGTTTGCAGGATTTGTAAAAAACACTAGGATCCTCGTCAACGGACTGTTCCCTCTGAAAACGTGTTGCCGTCAAAAAGCATCCACGACAGCCATGGGACACCCTACTCCATCCTTTGGTAATTGCCATATGCTGAAAAATACATAAACTATGTTTGAATTCATATGAAGGTAAATCGAGAAGATTGTCGCACTTCAATTTTCAATTTTAAGTAATATGTTGTCTACCCTACCTGATCTGTGCACACAGCTATCATGATACCTATCGGTCGCTTCAATCGTATCTCTAGCAAATAAACAAACATACATACATAAAATAAATACATACATACATACATAAAACACATACATACATATATACATACATACATAAAACACATACATACATAAATACATACATACATAAAACACATACATACATAAAATACATGCATACATAAAATATTATTCCAAGCATTGAAACCTAGAGGCTATTCAGCTCGTAAACTATATCCTCGAACACAGGTTGGTGACTGAAATTTACGATTTACTGCCATGGCATAAGCTCCCTCACAAAACTTTGCCAACTGTGTGTTGAAGAAAGCCTCTACGTGCTCTGGTTTCATCTTGTCTGACAAATTCTATTTAAAAATAGCTAGCAATACGTTATGAGGTCACATTACGATCTCAGCAGTTTTCATAGCTGACCTCGTTCTTATAATGCCTGACATCACATCTCATCAATAAATTGACCTAACACGTACTGTTCTTTTTTTCTTTTCTTTTTGGAGCAGGTACAACTTGTTCGCCCGCTTCAGGGTCACTCTTAGATTCCACTGCGCTCTTCTTCGTGGCGGTTGGCCTTGCACAACCTATGGCCAGATAATGTCGATAGAGTGCCCCCCCCCCCCCTTCTTCAGTCTATGGACTTTACTGACCAAGTGGTGGTCGAGTCTTTTCTCCTGCGATAATGTAAGACCAATGTAATGGTTGAATGCAGTGGTTCAGTCTTGAGAGAATGCTTTAAAGTAGAAAACTCTCAAATTAATATTATATTTCCAGAAACATACATGGGATATTGTACGATTGCAATATATATATAAAAACGTATTAGCACTATTGTTACGTACCAGCCTATTGCACCCTGGCACCGGGCATCTTTTATACGGTCTGTTTTTTTTTTGCTTACACGCTGCACCCTTATTGTGCCTGCATGTATTTGGAGTTCTTTCTTTGCCGCACTGGCCGCATAATGATGGATTAGTCTCATATGCCGTGAAATTACAAGCGTCTAGTCCGTCATTCATAATCCAGCCGTCGTCCATTAGAGAATATCCGCGTCCATAATCCAAAGACCTATTCCATTTCCATATAACAGTATTAGCACCAAATTCAAAGACAAAAGTATACATAAACATAGGCTTGTTTCCTGCAAGAGAGAAGCGGTCAACAGTTTTCAATGATGTCGGCAAGACATCATGATGTTCCAAAATATCAAATCCGTATCGCTGATCAGTATTCTTAATCCATAATATTCGTTATAGAGTCGTCATCTAAAAATGATGTGCCTCAGTCACGCTTTGATTGTGACTGTTCATATGAGTACCATGAAGATCTTGAAGTACATGGGCTCATACGGCCCCTAGCCCCGGGTTAAGCGGAATTAGACACATGTTACGAAACGTAGCGCCATAGATCTTGCACGCTACGTTCGTATTTTGCTATCAGCATGCGATATGTATCGCCAAATTTGAGAAACTTTGAGTGGGGGCGCTTGGTGGAATAGCCCTGTTTTATAAGTTTCTGCAACAATGTTTTGTGA